>JARHVA010006217.1:527500-970045 GCA_037957365.1 Torreya grandis
ACTTCTCCACTGCCCCAAATATTTTTATGTAAACTAGATATGATGTCATATCCTTATGATATTATGTGAGTGGGATGGAACCATGTGGGACAATCCCACTAATCCACAACCCCAGAGTGATCCATGAAAGCCTAATAGTGTGTCAAAATAGTTGGTGAGTGGGATGATACCATATGGTGAAATATTTCTTCACCATGATATAAATAGTTAATAGGACCCATCAGTTTCCTAGGGTGGTATAATTATCAAAATTATTAGAACCTAACCCAATTAAGGAAGGCCACATCAACCAATTATTAGATGCACCTATCTCCCAAATTTAACAAAGATGTTTAGGTGAAGTAAACAAATCTAGGATCAAATGGTAGTGTGATAAGTGGTAGTTATAGAGAAAAATTAGGGATAGTGTGGTGGGAGATTAGCCAATGGGTGATGGATATGTGTCTAAGTGGTTCTCTGATTGGCAATCCTAACCTCTTTCATAGTATGATAAGGGGACTAATCTTATGTTGACATATGACACAATAAATTAATAAGCTCCAATCACAAGTAGTATTTCAAGACCAAGTAACCTAAGAAGTACTCTTCATTATAAAGTGTTTTTCATTTCTTCATCTTATGAATGTGGGATAAAATTCCTAGGGTGAATGTAGTGAGATTAGTGGATGTTACATGGCCAGAACCCAATTTTCGTGAACTTGAGGTAAGGATAGCTTGAGCTTGGAAGGAATTTTTTTTAGGAACCTAGTTTTCTCAAAGATCCATTCTTAAATTATATGAGCTCATCTTGAAGGTTACATTGTGCCTGATTTCAGAGGGATGAAGAGATCACCAAGGATCATAGGAAGCTCCAATGGGTTACCAAGTGTCAAACAGAGATAAGTCCCTAGGAAATTGAGAAAAAGGGGTAATTTATTACTTCTTGGAATAAATAAAAATGAGGTGGTATGTTTTAATTGGGCCCATTGGGAACCTTCAAAAAAAGAAACTAATTTAGTGGTTTATTCCTCCTCTTTATCTATAAATTCTTGAGAAAGTTGTGTAACTTCATTAATTTTTAGAATCAATATTGTAGTAGCTCAGCAATAAAATCATAACGCATCCTAGATCCAATTTATAGAGTGAGAGAAAGGGTGATAAATCTATCCCTAGTCATCATGAAAACAAGTGCTTGAAAATCAAAAGCAAGTACACGTAGAAAAGAAGATGCAAGCTTAGGAGGACATGGTAGGTAGTTATGCATGGTTGGATTTGGTGATATCAAGGACATTCCAACTTCCCAGAACCCCCTTACCTAATCATAATAAAATATTATAATCACCTTGATAGTGGGTAAGAATAAAAAAATACCCAAGTTATGAATATGCTACCTATAAAAATAAGCAAAAGTATCATTGTAGTGGGGGACCCTTTTTAGCATAGAAATTTTGTAGAAATTGGCCCATCCTTCATCCCTCTACCTTGATTTTATGCCTTTGAATCAATGAATAAATATTTTACCCTCTCATAACTTGAATTATATGTGTATTATATGAGTTGTTGACGTTTTCTTTGTGGTGATGTATTTTTCCTTTGATTGTGTCTAATTCCACCTCACCTCTATGCAAGTCAACTCTCTTTTATAGGTCATAGTCTATGCATATTCATGATTTATGCAATGTTATTTTTGGTGATGAATACTTGTTCTAATTATGTCATATATCTCTATACCTATCTATGAAACACTGATGTTAGGAGGTTAATGATTGAGTTGTTTATGCTATAGTTCCCAAGGTTTCCATTATGAAATCTCAAGTATGTGGAGGATACAAATTATTATAGTGTATCACCCCATTTTTGTTTTAAGTTACTTTGTTTATGCTTTCTCTATCCATTTTCCTTGAAATTGAAGTAGATTTAGTATTAGTATTAGGTGATCCATCAAAGGGAAGTTGGCATTCTCTAGAGGTTCATTCCAACCATAGGTGACCCACAGCCTTGGGGTGTTCCCATTATGTTGATTGGGTGAGAAGATGTGAAATACCTATTTAAATGGTGAAACTTAATGTGAATTTTTTTTTTGGCACACCCAATGAGACACATCAAAGATTTAACTAAGAATTTAGTGATATTCTTGGTTAACTACACTGAAGATAGTTTTTAAATATATGGTGACTTGATTTAATATAAGGTTTATATAGACCATCCCTATGTTTTTTAGCCAAGGAATGTTAAATCCTAATATTCTTATGTCTGCCCAAAGATTTCATGCATTTATCCCTTTCAATAAAATTGACCCCTTAACCCTAGAGGAATATGATGATGTTCCAACCTTTGCTTTAAAGAGCCTCCCATTCTTCATGGGTAAAGATGAGACCACAAACACTGAGTAAATTAATGATATAGACCATGATGCACAATTCCCCATGTGGTTCAAGACACCATGGTTTTTTGGATATTTGATTCATCATTCAAAGGGAGAGATCTATGGTGGTATAGAGGTTTAAGATTGGGTTCCATTCATAATTGGGATGAGCTGGGTGCTTTATGGGTGGTTCAAAAACAAAAGTGACCATCTTTCCATCATCAAGAAGACATACCATGAACTCTTAAAAAAAATTTAATATGAAGTTTAAAATAACCTAGGATTGAATCTCTCCATTGGTCAAGCCCTCTGTAGATTTGGCATTTTTATACTTTTTAAGGGTCCTTGACTATGATTTTGTGATCATGATCTAGTATATGAGGGGAACCACATTGCCAAGTGCTTATAGAGGATAAGAATTAATTAAATTGAGTAGTTAAAATCATATCCATGCCTCCAAAGCCTTTACTTCATATACCCTTACCCACCTAACCTACTTTTTCACCCCTTCCACTCATAAATGGCCAACCAAATTCACCTTACACTCCATTAAATGCTCTATTTAAGGGTAAGGAACTCTTAAAAGGCTTCAACAATAAGTTTGACTCTAAAAAGGAAACTAGAATAAAAGAGTAGACCCTATCAACCCTATCAACCTCATAAGAAACCCTACCAAGGCAACATACAAGCTCATTCCCATCTCTCATATGTGAAGCTACCTAATGTGCACAATGTCAATGATACCAATACCTCAAGAGCTCTTGTACACATGAAAAATATCTTGATCCAAAGCATGTCACTCTATTAGAGTTAACCAAGTAATCCATCTTCATAAGATGAAAAAATGAGGAGGAAATCATGGACATAATTTGATCCTCTTCTCTTGAATTATAATGAGAGTGATTTTGGGGTCATGAACCTGAATGGAGCAATGAACTCAAAAGCCTATTGCATTCTTGAGGAATGGAATTTCATGCCCAAACTTGTTAAAGAAAAGAGGATCATATGGATCTATGGTAGTAGTACTCAAGGATCATTGAGGAATTTGAAACTTTTAGCAATCCAACTGAACCCAAGTGGAAACATGAAGATGCAAAGGAAGATAAAATAGTGAGTAGGGATCATTTATACATGCTTGTGTATATCATAGAAGATCAAGGTGAGCAAGTCAAATTAGTGGAAGAAACTAATTTTACTTTCAAAAATTAGTTAGAAGAAGACAAAGGTCATAGTGACCCAGACATTTAGTTGAGAAAAAATGAGTTTCTAAAGGGCACGTTTGGCTTGGAGGAGTAACTATGGAATAAGAAAATAGACCTACTTAATAAAAAAGAAAGTCTTGATCAAGTTTTCATCATAAATCACCTCCCATTAGAAGCTAGAAATTTGTGCTATCATTTAAGGAAGTAAGACTTTGCCTGTCTATGTATTTCACTTAGCAATATTATTATGCATATTAGGGGAGACCTCAATGGATTGTATTTGATGTAGGTAAACTGAAGGCCCTAATTTTAGCTTTGTATATAGTATTTTAGTTTTTATTTTTTCCTTTAAGTGCTTTGACACTTTTTTTTTATTCTTGATTTTTTTGTCTGTCTAGAGGTTAATCTCAATTTTTTTATTCATTATTAGGTTGAGTAGGTTATAATAGGATTATGTTTTTAGAATCAAGAAATTTAAATACTTCTATGACTCTATGCCCAATGGATTGCTTCAAAGGCTACTGGATTCCTACTTAATAGGAAAGTAACCTACAAAGGTCATCATAATGTTGAACATTTTTATCACCATGGAAGAGTAGTTTTTGTGTTTTGTTCAAAGCTTCAAGATCACTCATAGGTTTCTCAAGACTTAGCTGACTCTACCCAATCACTTGTAATCTAAAGAGAAAGTTTTACACTTAGAGGATCTAAAAATTGAGGTCTTTGAAGAACTCCATTTTTTCAAGAAAATAATTTGACACTTAACCATTTCAAGATTATTTTATCTCCTGATGATGGATTCAAGAGGTGATGAGATCAAATCTAATGGGCCCCTTACAATGTCATGATGACTTCCTAGTTTTTCAATTGTAGTAGGACTCTGGTCCAATTAAACAACACCATGTGATAATCATTCACATATTCCAATTCCTTATACCTCTTTTAAAATAATTTTAGTAGTTAGATGATTTTATAAAAGTTGCTTGGTGCCACGTGTCAATATACTAATGGTCTTGGGTCATTTTCAAATGCTTTTTAACACTTAGTCAATTTTCATGAAGTTTTTTGACAATCTTGACATCAACAAGGTAATAGGATGAATAGGTTAGCATGATGCTTCCACATGTCATAATCCTTGTGACCCAGAGTCCCAAAACTATCCATACAAGTTCAAAACCCTCTATGCTAGTTGGTTATTAGGATGATGCCACATGTCATAATTCTACTGCTCCACTCTCCTAGATATTTTCATGTAGATTAGATGAAATGTTATATCCCTAGTCTATTGGGTGAGTGGGATTGCACTAGGTGGTATATCCTACTTTTCTATATCCTTAGAGTAGTCCATGCAATACTAATAATGTGTTATAAAAATTGGTGAACAAGATGATGCTACATGTAAAAATCACACTTCACTATGATATAAATAGTTAGGAAGATCTGTAATTCTCTCAGGGTGGTATAATTGTTAGATTTATTAGATACCAACCTGACTAGGTAATACTAAGTCAATTGGCTGTTAGATCTACCCATCTCTTAGCCCTAACACATGTTTGGGTGAACCATAAATATTTAGGATCGAATTGTATCATGACAAGTGGTAACTATAGAGAAAGCTTAGGGATAGTGTGGTAAGAGATTGACCAATGGGTGATGGGAACATTTATAAGTGGGAGTCTTATTGGTGAGCTTGATCCCTTTAAAAATGTGAAAAGGGGACCAATATTGTGTTAATACATGACACAATAAATGAATGAGCTCTGAGCATAAGTGATATTTCAAGACCGAGTAACTCAATGAGAGCTCTTCATTATAAAGTGCTATTATTTTATTCCCCTTAATAATGTGGGACAAAATTCTTAGGGTAAATGTAATGAGTTTGGTAGAAGTTTCATGGATAAAACCTACTTTTAGTGAACTTGAGGTAAGGATAGCTTGAGCTTAGATGAAAACATTATAGAGAATCTAGTTTTCTTGAAGAACCCATCTCAAAGTATATGAACTTAACTTGTGGGTTGTATTGGTCCTAGGCTCTAAGGGATGAAGAGCTCACTAAGGATAATAAGAAGCTCTTATGGGTTACCAAGTATCAAATAGAGATGATTCCATAGGTAATTGAGAAAAATGGTAATTGATTCCTTCTTGGAATCAATTTAAATTTGGTAGCATGTTATAACTGGGTCCATTAGGAATGGTTAAAAAATAAACTAATTTGATGGCCCGTTTCTCTTATTCAAATGTCAAATCATGAACATGCCATGTAACTGTATTGATCTATGTAATAAATCTTAGAGAATATTATCATGAAAATCATCGTGTAGCTCAGATCCAACTAGTAGAGTGGGATAAAGGGTGATATAATATGTCCCTAGTCATCAAGGAAATGAGTGCATGAAGATCAAAACTAGGTACACATAGAAGAGAAGCTAAAATCTTAGGAGGATGTGTTAGACAATTATGTAGGCTTGGATAAGGTGATCTCAAGGAGATTCCCACTTATTTGACCCCCATTCCTTGATTATAATTAAAAATTATAACCACCTTGATGGTGGGTAAGACCAAAAAAAATAACTGAGCTCTAAATATTTTTCCTCTAAAAATAAGCAAAATTATCATTGCAATGGGGGACCCTTTTTAATAGTGAAATATTGTATAAAATGACCCATCCTTGATCCCTCTACCTTGATTTTATGCCTTTAAAGCAATGAAAAACTATTTTACCCTCTCATAACTTGCATTCTGTGTGTATTTTATGAGTTGTTGATGCTCTCTTTATGACAAAGTATTTTCCCTTTGATTGTGTCCAATTCTGATTCACCTCTATGCAAGTGAACTCTATTTTTTAGATCATAGTTTGTGTCTTCCTGATTTATGAGATATTACTTATGGTGATGAGTACTTATCATTCTAATACTATAATATATATTTGTACCTATTTATGAAACATTGATGCTAAGAGGTCCATGGTTGAGTTGTGTATGCTACAATTTCCAAGGTTTCCATTATACAACCTCAAGTATGTGTAGGAGACAAATTATTATAGTGTATCACCCACTTTTTCCTTTAGTTCCTTTATTTAATATCTTCTTTCCCTTTTCCTTACACGTGTAGTAGCGTTAGTGTTAGTTTTAGGTAATCATAGGGAAATTGGCCTTCTTTGGAGGTCCACTCTAAACATAGGTGACCCTTAGCTTTGAGGTGTTCCCATTGTGTTGATTAGGTGAGGAGACATGAAACACATCCTCAAAGGGTGTAAATCAACATGACAATAGGTTGCAAACATGGTTCTTATAAATAATAAGAATGGTGAGATCATATTGTGTGTAGATTTGAAAAATCGAAACAAAGCCTTAGAAAAAGATAATTATCCATTGCCTTCTTTAGATGAGGTTTTCCAAATAATTAGTGGGTTTGAAATGATGTATTTCTTGGATTCTTAGGTTACAATAAAGTGCTAGTTTACAGTGATGATAAAATGAAAACTACCTTTACCACTAATTGGGGAACATTTACATATAAAAGAATGCCTTTTGGACTAATAAATGTAGGTGTTACTTTTTAATGCACAATATATTTCACTTTTCAAAGACTCATTAATAAGTGTATCATTGTATATATGGATGACTTGAATATCTTTTCTAAGGATAGGGTAGATCACATTACCCATTTGTAAAGAATTTTTGACAGATGTCAAAGGTATTGGAATCTCATTAAATCTGAAGAACAGTAAAATTTGAGTTACAAAAAGTAAGATATTAGGTCATGTCATTATAAAATAAATTATTTGTATTGACTCTAAAAGAGTCCAATATATCTCCAAAATTCCACATCCTTACTTTAAAAAGGAGCTCAAGTCTTTCTTTGGTAATATTATTTTTTTAGAATATTCATTTATGGATTTTATAAATAGTAAGATCTTTGAATGCGATGTTGAAATAAGATGTGAAGGTGCAAATTTTGCAGCAAAGAAGGCATTTTAAGATATTAATGTTTCCATTTATCAATCCCTAATTTTAATCAGCCTAGATTTCACCATGGATTTTTTCTTATATATGTTTGCATTTGAACACATGATAGTAATTGTGCTTACCTAAAATTTTTTTGAGAATGAACAACCCACATCCTTTATGAGAACTAGTTTGAAATATTTAGAATTTAAGTACTTTGTGATCCATAAAAAAATTATTTGATTAAAACTATGAGGAAGTTAAGAAATTACATATTGCATAATAAAGTGAATGCCATTGTACTAGATCTAACTACAAAGCTTACACTTGGACAAAATGAATTAGGAAAAGTAAAGGGAAATAGATGGCTAAATTGACATAATTAAATGTAGAAATGAAGCCTACTAAAATGGTATTAAGGCAAGGTATCATTTAGTTAGTCACATATTCAGATCTTTTAATTTCAATCATACAAGTCAATCAATATAAGATATAAGTTGTTGACTATTATAATCAAATAATCCATTATCTACTTAATGACACCTATCCTTTTCAGCTAAATAGATAACAAAAGAGAGACATGAAACTAAAATTTGTGCATTACATGACTAAAAAGAAAGTGTTATATAGAAATATTATGAATTCATCTATTTAAAGTGTGTTTCTAAACAATAATCTAAAGATACTCTTAACATTTTTCATTAGAAAATAGGAAATGGACATATTTTAGGGAACATTATAACACATAAAATTATGAGACTAAGATACTATTGGAATATTATTGTTAAGGATTCACACAATCATGTGAGGTCATATGATCAATGCCAAGCATTTTAGAAAAGAGAGGTCAATGCAACCATACATGACAACTTGTGTTTAATGGATGCCTTTTTACATAATTGGGTTTGGATTTTAGACATAAATTCATATTAATAGCAATCAAGTATTTTACTATATGGACAAAAGTTATTGATACAAAGAAATGTAGAATAAAATATGCGATCATTTCCTTAAAGAGAACATTTTAACTAGATTCTAAATGACTCTTGATCTTGTTTGTGATAATGGTACTAATTTTCAATCAATAAAATTTACTAAATGGGTTTGATAACAAGATCATAGTTAAGTTTTCCTCAAATTACTATCCACAAGGGAATGAAGTTTTTGAATCTACCTATAATAATTTGAATGATACCATAAAAATTATATAGAAAACATACCAAGGTAATGGAAATTTTTGATTAAATGTGCACTTTTGGAAGATATGAATAGACATAAGAAAGCCCTCAAGGCTTCCCCTTCCCCTTTCCTATTAATGTATGGTCAAAAACCTATTTTCCCTATCACTCTCAGATTACCAATGTACAACTTTATGCAAAAGTATTTGGAGTATTATGATAAAATTTAATCTATATTGATATATATCATCTAGATAGATGATGCACATGAGGGAACCCTTTAAAATTTTAGCAAACACCATGACAATGTCAAAATGTGGGTTGACAAGAGATCAAAGATTAATTTATTTAAGATTTAAGATTTGGTCTTTTTGTGGGAAAAGATACATGATAAGAAAGAATAACATGAATTTTTTTGCTCCACTATGGATTTCTCCATATAAAATTTAGAAATATTGGGTAACAATGCTTTTTGATTAAAAGATCTCCAAGGTAATGATTTAATTTTTCTAGTTAATGGGTTGTACTTAAATCATTAATTTACAGTTGCTCCAACTAGGATAATGTTATAATGACTGTAATCTCTATTTATAATTAGGAGTAGTTCTTAGATTAGAATCACCTCCTTTCTTAGATTAATTTTTTTTTGGTTTCTTAGAGTAACATTTATTACTTTCCTAGATAGGGATAGTTTAGATTTTGATGTTTTCTTATAATAAATGTTATTTATATTTAGATGTTGAATAAAATTTACCAGACAATTAGAATAGTTGAATAAATAACTTGCCCACATTTTTCCAAATTTAGTACATTTATATCAACAAAAAAATTAGTTGACCTAATTAATGAAGTATTGTGAAATGTTAGGAACAAGGAGATATGGAAAGAATCTAATTTCTTTCACTCAATTTCTTTCAAGTTTTCATGTATCTATTTTGACTAAATATTCATGCCTCTAAGTCATTTTATACTTTGGTAATATTATATTTTAAATAAAATAAATTCATAATTCACATTAAACATCTTAAAATTATTGGGATTGACATGGTTACAAAAGATACATTTTTTTGACAAAATGTATAAGTTTATCCTTTAACCTGGCTATATTTAATCCCAACTTTCTAAAAATATGGTTCGTAAAAAATGTTTTTTAAAGAAAAATTAAAATAAATAAAATTATTTTTTGAAGGTCATTTGGGTAATCTCCTCTAGGGCTATGGACACCTAGTTGGTAGTGGAGTAAGGCCTAGAGTGAAGTCAAGAGTATATTTATTAAGGATATAGATGCATGGATGGTAGTAGAGCAATTTCAAAGCTGTCCCTCTAAACTGACATAATAATAATAAAAAAATGGAAATAATGTTTTAAAATATTTAAGTTTTATTCAAAATAGTCGATTGGGTGTTGCCTACCTTGAATTAACAAAAAGGGTAATTAATTTATTGCACACACAAGCATGCATCCTCTTTTTAAGATTCAAAATTTTATCTAACAAATGATATATTTAGATTGAAAATTTGGATCTTTAAAAATGGCATGATATTTTTAGAATTAATTTCAAGGATATCCCATTTTATTAACCATAGATTCTAGATAATAACACTTTATAATGTTTCCACATAGAAGTCACCATTTTTTGTGACCAACACACCCCAATTATGTAAATGAAATGGAGACCCACTTATTCCATGGAATATATTTTTTGGTATTTAATTATTTTAAGGCATGTTAGTGTGTAAGTAAATTTAAGCCTAAAGTTTTATAATTATGTTTATTTTATATAAAAAAGTCTTAAATTTATGTTGAGATAACAATGGTTTAAATATTCAAAAGCATTTGTGATAAATCAACTTGGTTTAACAAAGGTAACTTTGTTATTTTATGTGTCTTTTAATTCTATGTGTGTAATTTACACATTTATGCATCTATTCTCATCCATTTATTATCTATTCTTAGTGAATCACAAATAATCTAAGATTAATATGTAGTCTATTTGGCCTCAAGTTTTACATTTTTTTTGCAAATATCTCTATGTGTATCTTTATCAAATTATTTCATACATGCATTATGATGCAAAAAATTCAACTTACATAAAATAATGAAAAAATATGGGAAAAAACCACATGTCATTGTTTTATAGTATATGTGTGTACACTTCTTACCCTTGTAGATCCTATTTTAAAATACTATAAGTTACAATGTTTAAAACAATGTGATATTACAAGAAGTTTCACGTGTCATCCCTTCATAGCCTTGCATGTTTAGTGCAAAACTCTAAGATAAAAAATATTATCACAATGAGAATAAGAAAAATCATGCCACATGTCTTAATGTCACACCTATGCACACTTAAACCATTTCATATTGATAAAATAAAGATAAAAATATTATGAAAATATGATAGGATGACATGTGTCTTTTTCTAGTAAAATTTGTCATAAACACATAGAATGTAGAGGTAAACTATAATAATTATTGGTTTGAGATAATGATATCCTCCCAAGTGAAATTGACAAATATTGAGATGTGGTACATAATACAATAATGGTATACATTTATATCTCCAATTAATGTAATAAATATAAAAGGGATAAATTACCCTTTAAAAGGCTATAATAAATCAACACCTATCCAAAAAATCTCTTGTGAAGGTATAAATCATAAATCCAAATTTAAATGGAAAGAAAAACATTAACAAGAAAATAATTCTCA
Organism: Torreya grandis; assembly: GCA_037957365.1. NCBI lineage: Eukaryota > Viridiplantae > Streptophyta > Pinopsida > Cupressales > Taxaceae > Torreya > Torreya grandis. The sequence continues at coordinate 538,884 of JARHVA010006217.1, forward strand.
CATATTAACCATTAAATCTTTGCCTTGGTGCCAAATTACACAAATTATACAGTCCTAAATTGATTCTAATTCCATTTTCAATCAAATAGGTATGAAATTGAAAAGTTATAACTCTCTACTTTCTTTGAATCCTCTATAATTTAGAGCGTCTAATTTGAAAATCAATTACAATGGAGGATAAAGACCAGATTTAAAATCCATTATCATTCTCCTATGTGAAAAATAAAGAATATACAAACACAAATTTTGATTCAAGGGTTCTATGCATGAAATTATCATATTACACAATAATGTATGATGAAGTCAAAGCAATAAAAGAATACAATGATGAAGATGACTTTCCAATTGAGAGGAAAGAATACATAGTTTATATTATTTCTATTCAAGCAGTAAGGATGCAACACTAATCAACAAATCTAGAGGTATTTACCTACATTGATGTCCTCTTTAGTATTTTCACTTAGGTACTCACACAAAAGACACATTGCATATACCAAAAGGTTAAGTTATAGTTACATATATAGTATGTATTAGAATTAAAAAGTACTATATATTTACCCTTGTTGTTACATAATGGTTCATGAATCATGATGTTAGGGAAACATTATAGAGTTGGGTAGCTAACCCTATGAATTTTGTCAAGAAGATAAATGTGAATTCAATTCCTATTTCAAAATTTTAAAAAAAAGTTAAAAATGAGGATGGCCTTGATAAATTTAATGCATGGATTTGAACATGTTTCAAATTTATATGAAGTCTAGGTCCCCTTATTGTCAATGATTCCAGATGATAAGAGCACTCCTACCCTAAGAGAGACAATTAGTTTTAACCTAGTACAATAATACCATTAGTTTGGATAGGGTGGTAATTTTTATAGGTTGTCCTATTTATTAGATGTTGTCTATACCATAATGTTCCTTCCAAGGTCACCTAAATAGAAATCCAAGGGAGAAAATAGGGTTTGTGATGATTTTTTCATGTTTCACCTCCATAAATTTAGACTTCATATATTAAATATAGTTAATCTATTCTACCCATTTTTAATGTCAAGACAATGTTTAGTTTATTTAATGAAGTTATGTAATGTCCCCTTTTTTAGCGTGATCTTGTTTTATGATGATTATCCTATTATGTGACCTTCGTAGGCTAATGGGATGGATAGAGGGTCTTGATGGAGCTTGGCTTGGCTTCGACTAGAAGAATTTTACCAGTTGGCTTTCATTTGGGCTCTTTCAAACATATATTGAGGGAGATATTAATATTTGATTGATTTAATTAAATATTAATTATTTAGCCTATTTTTTAATTATGAAACCCTAATTCTTAATTATGAAACCCTAATTAGGGCAAGCACACCTTTAGAGGATATAAGTGTTTCTTATTGGGGAGAGGCCATTATTATTGAATTATTGATTATTGATTGTGGAAGACAAAATTTTTTGAGAAGAAGGAGCCAAGGGTTTCTAGTATTCCAATTGCATTGGAGAATGTACACTCTTTAGTGTGTGTGATTCAGAGGTTGTGAGATATCAGCTGATCTATTGCTAGTTTGAGAGATAACTTCATACAGAAGTTATCACAGAGGTCTACAGGTATTTATTTCATTAGGGTTTGATTCAGAGTTTATCCAGATAGAGATCTTCAGTTTTAGCATCATATTTCTTGAGATCAGGGGTCTAGCATGCAGGCTATGCTATATTGTATTTTCCATTGTACAGAATCTGTATAGATCCATACCAGGCCATACCAGCCGAATCGTAGATTGAAGAAGTCTGCCATCAGCAGTCGCAAGCCGCAGGTAGCAGCAGAGACCGACATCGGCTGACTAAATACCGACATCGGCAGAGTAGCCGACTGAAAGTGATCGATGTCTGTAGGATATTGACCGATGGAGGCAACATAACTGATGTTGGTGACTATGTTTTCACATAGAAACCCACATAGTACCAGATTTAGAGTTATTTCCAAATTTGCAAGAAACAATCAGGTTTTTTGAATAATGTTTCATATTATTTTATATGCATGACAAAGACTCCATATTGTAATCGTCTAGAAGAAAAATAAGATCATTGATTAGCCAGTTGATAGATTACATTGTTTTTTATTTATTTGATTGAATTTACCTCACAAAATTGTATCTTATTTCTTTCAAAAACATCAAAAAAAAGTAAGATACAGAGAAGCAATATAAAATATTTAGTTTTAGAATTCAAGGGAAACAGGGGTTTCTACAAGTTATGAGTTACCTATGGGAAATTGGGGACTATTGGTTATACCCAAACCATACAGTTATAAGAGTAGAGGAAATTCATGTGGAATTTTTTTGATTTCCAAGACATGTCCTTGATAAGTTAGTAGAATAATAAATTTATTTTCAATTATCCATAAATATAGATGAGAATTGTAAGAATGGAAAGGTTACTGTTATTCAAAAATTTTCACTCATGGTAAAAAATAGTTCAAAAAATGGCCCCAATTATGAAATTATATATCTCATAGGTCATCTTTTATTTTTAAAGCTACATAATTCATATGCTAGGACCGTAGGAAGAGAGTTTCTAAAAATTTGGAAGAAATCCAAGGCAAGCTCAAAGATACCTATTTTCATAATAAATTCAATCATGAAATAATTTTCCTTAATGCTGAGGATGATACAAAATTATAAAAAATAATGAGAGTTTTTGGCATCTCTATGGAGGTTTCTCAAAGGGTCCAATATGACCCATTTCTTGAAAATATGATAGAAGAATTTCACAAGGAAAAATACCCAAAGAGGTAGATGGGATATTGAAGAGAAGGATATTGAGAGGATATTGTTTTAGTAGGTAGGGTAGAAATTTTTATTGTCCCTATTATCCCTAAGGACACATAAATTACTACCACTACTCCTAGTACATTATATGTTTCCACTTCTCTTGTAAACTATTTCACCACCACTATAAAGGCTACCATTACATATACCTCTATTTCTTAACCTACTTCTTTCATATATTAAGACATATCAAATTCCTTCAAATTCATTTTCCAAACTATAATATTTTAAGACTTGGTCTCCCTATTAAGTTTGGTTACTCTACCATTGCAAAAACATGTATCCATATGATTGAAATTATCTATGCCTATAGACACTCTAGTTGTGTCCCATGTTGTGATAATTATAAACGACTCACCTTAAGTGATTATATATATAAATAAGAGTCCTTAGTAGATTAGACCATCAAAAGAGAATATGGTCAACCCACATTTCACACTTCCCCACTCTCCACACTTTTTATCTCTCCCACTTCATTATATCCTTTTGTCCTTATGAATCTACCTTGATATACCATATCCACCACTTCTCCCTCATCCAATGATTATTATCCTTCCATTGAGATAATTTTGATACAAATATGGATGCATTAGCTACATATATAGAATTTAGTTTTGATTTATGATCCTAGAGTTACTTTTGAATTTGAGGAGACCACCAATAAGGTGAAAAGTATGACAAGAATGAAAATGTAAAGAGGGTATAAGGTGATATAATTTTCAAATGAATAGGAGCTTGTCCAAAAACCTAAAAAGAGGAAAACACAAATTCTAGAGCATGTTGAGATTAAATTGGACTCGATTTTGATTGTAGAAGATACAAGGAGTGTGATGAAGAAAGTAATCTATGGACTACAAAAGGAAAATAAAAGACTAGAATCATATGCTAGTATTGAGGTACCATAAGATATAGAGAATGCAATCTATTATTTTTATAGTATTTTGTCTAATACCCATAGAACTAGATCTAAAGGGCATCTAATGTGGTAAAGAGTTATTAGTTTCAATAAAAATTTGGGGGCTCATTGATTCCAAATTGAATAATATTGCCAAAGTGGTTAGAAAAATACATTGCATGAGTTGATTTTTTTATCACTCAAAGACACAAAATTGGATTAGAATTATTCCAAATGGTAAAAGGGAAGACTAAATAGATTGACATAATCAGATGAAGATAATAGTGGCTTAATTCACTACCCAAAAGAAAAAGATAGCTAAAATTAATAGAATTACTTATTTATTTCATAACTAATTTTAATATTTAGTGATAAATTTTACAATGAGAATCAATAATGCTATCAAAGAAGAAAACAAATAAGTAGTTGACTTGATTAGCTTCAAAAAAGAGAAGATAGATAAATCCTAGGTAATTAGAGAATTATTCCAACTATTCCTAGAAATACATAAAAGTCTTATTGGTAAATGAGGTCATTGTTTAAAGTGATTATTATGACTATGGAATTTATTTAAGTAAACCACTTAGAATATGCATCAAATTTCAAAGTGAGAGGTTATAGTGAATAAAACAAAACTTGTAGCTTAGAAAACATCCCAGTCATCCATAAATCTTTCATATTTATCTACACCATCCCATTCTATAATTATTATAGTGTCTACTTTAATTAGGGTCATGTCCTCAAGAGGGTCATTATATATGATAACTTAAAATACATCATCTAAATCAGATATTGAAACCTTAGTGGCTACTATGACATCACTATAATGAATTCTTCTAGTTTATCTGACATGACTTATAATACAATTAACACTTTTTCATCATTTGATCAGTACACATCATAAATTTCCATGTCATTAGATCTAAATAATTTTATTTTGATTTCATCCATGTAGTCATCTCTAATTATGTTAGGATTATTTTAGAATTTACTTGAAAAGTAAGAAAAGTTTTGCATGTAAAATATTTTGCATAAAAATGGACTTATTATATTTAAATTTCTATAAATGTAACAAGCTTTAAAGATGGGTGGTTCCCATACAAAGACTATATATACACATATTTATTCATTATAAAAGCAGGGAATGATTTGGTAAGTTAATGTAAGCAAGAAAGTTTTGAGACAATTCTTAAGTTGGGTTAATTTAATTACTTCTCATTTATACATTTTTTTAATAATTTTTGATAAGTTAGTGTTGTGATGTAAATATATGCATGTATTACTGTAGAAGTTATATTGTGCTATATGTTTTTATTTATTTGATGGGGTAAAATTATTAGGTTTTACAAGGACCTACAACCTGAGTATAAGAATAAGTATAATAAAATGGAAAAATCCTCAAGGGATGGAAAACAAATTATTGTAGGACAAAAATAACTAGCTAATTACTAGTGTAGAAGATAAAACATAAAAAGTAGAATAAAGAAATTACTCAGGGAGGAAGGAATCCTCCATGAATACCTTGCTAACATCATTGTCCTTCTTCTTATCCATCAATCTATTCTTAGTGATCTTTGAATAAGTTGTTACTCAGTCCTTCCAAAAAATCCTTCAATATAATCATCCTCAGCTTCTTCCTAGGTAGCTCCTTCTCTAATGATATTATAATAGGATTTATAAATTTTAATGTATCTTTAATCATGTCTAGTAATTTGATGTGCTTCAATATTTTTTTACTAATAATATATCTGTGTATGCATATAGTTTAGAATGCAAGAAATCTAGGTAAAAATGTGTGTAAATACTAATCTAAACTAAACCAAACTTAAAGATAGATTAAAAAAATGAAATAAATCATATAAAAAATAATAATCACAACATGAAAGTACAAATAGCCTTCTCCATTATGCTTAAAAATGACTTGCTCTTGATTGTAATGTATGTGGATGCTCAATTTGCCTCTAAAAAAATGGAATTGGGTGGCATATGAGTGTTTAATATTGATTTTTTGTAGACTCCTCTGTGAATATGATGGGTTTGATGCTAGATTGTCCTATAAATTGGTAGAACTTCCTTATCTATCAAGACTTGTTAAAGATAGTGGAGGAACCCTCTATTTATATATTTTATAAATGGATGAAGACCATTGATTTTGATGAAATATCTATGGTTGAGGATGAGTCCTCATGAAAATGATGTTTTATTAAGAAGTGGGAATCTTGAATGGTGAAAGACATGTGGGGGAATTCAAAATTATCAAATTAGAGGAAAATAAAAAATGGAGGATAATGGAAACATGTGGATCCAAGAATAAATTAGGGGGAGACACATGTGAATATAATATTATACAATTATAGGAAAATAGATAATGGAGACATGTGGATCCAATCATAGATTAGTGGGAGACACATGTGGGTATCTAGGATTATAAAATTGGATAATGGAAATTAGTGGGATTGGAGGTGGATTATTAAATTAGATGATGGGGGACATGTGGAGACTATTGCATCATTAAATTTTAAAGGGGAAGAATGTGGAGGATGATGTCATGATGTGAGGATTATTTAATTTTTTTATAAATTATGGTATTCAAAATCCATGGAATTTTTGATTAGGTAAGGATAAGTTAATTAATTTGGATTAATTAACTAATGGAATTCTTTAACCCTAAATTGAGATGGGCCAACATAGTATATGGTTAAGAATATAGAAAATGAATAAATAAAAGGGTGATAAATAGATATATAGCAGGTCAATCAATTTATAAACCTAGATAAACAATATCTTGAATTTAAATGCTGAGAAATGCTAAAAACAAAAGTATAACTATTGATTTAAATTGAAATGAATAAGAAAAAAGATTACTTATCTTGTTTAATATGAATGTATAGATATAATGTGGAATAATCTAGAAGTAGACTAGATTTAGATTCTAGATCATCATCAAATTCTTTAAAATTTCATTCTATGGCCTCTGACACTTACATCAAATCCTAGATAGTTATGTCAACACTATAGTTTGACCTGGACATAGGTGTCTAATATAGAATATTTATTGGATATGAGTGGGACCACCTAAAACCTCTTGGTTTTTATTTTTCCTTTTCTCTAGTGTGTTTATATCTCATACACATGTTGTCATTGTTTGTCAAATGATCAAACCCTATCATTTACACCTTTGAATCAACTATGGAAAATATGGGCTAGGGGGAACATGGTGTTGAGCTACTCTAAGGACCCCTCTATCAATGGTCATTTCCTACATAAATAATACTCTAAATAGGGTCTCATAATTATGTAGTTCTCCCTTACGTGGGCCTTGTGTGTGTATCAAGATGCAACATGTGGTAAAAACGTACATAGAGTGAACTAACTTATAACTTGGTAAATATTTCTCATGGAATGATCATTAAATACATAAAACCTATAGATGTGTTGTCCCTATGACTAATATTGAAATAGGAAATAATATGGAATTTTTGCTCACTTGAATGTTTGATTGAATTCCTTTGGTAGGTTTTCTTATGAGTTGTTAGGTCTATGTTAGGTGTATAATGAATGAGGGTTGTTATTATATATTAATCCATTTTAGAAATATATCACATAAAATCACTTAAGTTAATCATAAGGATACATTTCATTTGTAAATTTGATGACTTTAGGGCACTGAACACTAGCATTAACATAGGTGTTTGGTTGGGATGCAAGTGTCCAAGAATATGGAAAATAGGTACATGTAAAAAAATTTATAGGATGATAATAAGTATATTAATACAAAAATTTTAATTATAAAAGTCCTGGTCATCATAATAACATATGGATGGACTAAGAGATAATAAATAAACTCAAGAGATAATGGTGGAAAGTCTTTCAAAACCATATGCAACATGTGGTAAAAACGTACATAGAGTGAACTAACTTATAACTTGGTAAATATTTCTCATGGAATGATCATTAAATACATAAAACCTATAGATGTGTTGTCCTTATGACTAATATTGAAATAGGAAATAATATGGAATTTTTGCTCACTTGAATGTTTGATTGAATTCCTTTGGTAGGTTTTCTTATGAGTTGTTAGGTCTATGTTAGGTGTATAATGAATGAGGGTTGTTATTATATATTAATCCATTTTAGAAATATATCACATAAAATCACTTAAGTTAATCATAAGGATACATTTCATTTGTAAATTTGATGACTTTAGGGCACTGAACACTAGCATTAACATAGGTGTTTGGTTGGGATGCAAGTGTCCAAGAATATGGAAAATAGGTACATGTAAAAAAATTTATAGGATGATAATAAGTATATTAATACAAAAATTTTAATTATAAAAGGCCTGGTCATCATAATAACATATGGATGGACTAAGAGATAATAAATAAACTCAAGAGATAATGGTGGAAAGTCTTTCAAAACCATAAAGTTATTATAACTAAAAGGTAAAATCATGAGATGTAATTAACAAGTATACAAGATTGAGGTGATATATAATTCATATTTATAATCTAAATTTCCCCCCTTTAATCTATTAATGGAATCACTAGTTTAAAGGAAAAGGAATGTGTACCTAGGTGTGTATAACACACCTTATCTTTGCATGAGTCCCTCTTGATTAATTTTAAGGTGATTAACTTATAAAAAAGATAATGTTATATTTTATAATTAGTGCATCTAATCTCAAATTTAAATAATTTGAATTGCTTTAAAGTAAAGTAAAAAAGTTAGAAGTACACTTATGTATCAATGTAACCATCTTGCCTTTTGGCAGTTTGATTTGAAGGGATGATTTATTGTGAAGCTTTGGAGTTGAGATTAAGATATTAGTAAGACCTAAAAGTTAAAACATATATAAATATTAGAGTGAAACTTCCCCCCATCCTTAGATAGAAAGGTGAGTTATCACCTAGCAGTTGAGATTAGCTCAACCATAAAACCTAATCATACATATAACTTGATGATTATGAGTGATCCAAGTCAAATCACACTATAAATATATAGTGTGGGTGGATTATTTGATGACTTCATACTATAAATTTTTATATATTGAGTGATTTAATCACCTCAACCTTGCCAAAAGTGAACCAACTACTACAATAGATTGGCTTAATAACAATCTATAAAAATCCATCCTAGTGTAGGTTAAAGTTCATAGAAGTATTTTAAATGTGAAAGATGATTTGATTTTGAAATTTAAGGTGGTATTTTTCATGGAATATTCACCTAATATATGTCTTAAGATGAAACCTAGCTATAACAATTCTACTGATGTATTGAGTTCTACCATAAGTGTGTATTTGAAACATATAATTATGCAATTTTGACCAATTTTTAAATTATGTAAGTGTGGAAGACATGTTACCATGACATGCACCCATTAAAATATTAAACTAATAACTATTATAGGTGTGGATAACATGTTTTTATAACATGAACCCATTTTAATATGAAAAAAATGAGTTTTAAATAAGTGTGGAAACCATGCCTTTTTGGCATGACCTCACTAAAATATGAAACTATTAAAGTGTGAAAGCCATACATCTATTACATGCCCCCACTGATATGTCCCCCATTTTAAGGTGTGGGTATGTAGAAACTGGTAATCACCTTACCTAAAAAATATAAAATAATTGTAGAATATGTGAATGTATCATGTAACATATAAGGGTGGCATGCCTTGGTAGATATAACTATAAGGTACACATAATGTGATGACATCATGTATTAAGGTGTAAGATGTGAATCATGGAAATTTTTAGATAGTAAAAATACAAATTCAATAATAAATCAAGCACACATATAAGATCAATAAAAAACAAATGAAAAAATAATGGTCTAAGGAGAACTCAAATAAGGGGCATGTTCAAATGTTACAAAATTGAAGGGACATGACTTAGTCAAATGTAAATAACATAATAAATTATATATTTAAATTTTAACATATAAAAAAAATGATATATGCAAATTTCATAATAGGCAAACATAGGCATGAGGGCCATAATCAATGGAGCATATGAAAATTTACAAACAAGTAGTACAATTCAAGATAAGAAACTTAAGGAAGTGCATAAATGGGAAATAATGGAACATACAAAACCAACATAAACATTACATACTAGCTTATGGATATATGTGTTAAAAAAAATGTTAATTACATTACATATCAATTACACTAAGAAATATAAAATCATAGATAAAGGCATGTGTGAGTATATAAGCTCAAACATGATAATGAAAAATTATCAAGAATAATGTAACCTCAATATATTACAATAAAAAAGTGGATGCCCCCAATATGTAAATGACATGAGTAGAGGGATGACCCAAAATAAAAAAAGTGCATAGATCATGTGCATGGGTCTAACTTTATCATACTCAAAATATGTGTGAAACATGTTTGTATATATAAATATATGATATGTTATCTACCAACATGGCACTAATAGCTTAGATGCCAAGGAGATAATATAACATGTAGATGCTGAAAATATTTTTATATTTTTGGATTTTTTATTTTTTTGGTATTTTTGGAATATTTGATATTTTCAACCATAGGTTGGATCATTTGCATTGTCTAGATCATCTTTGGATAGGTGAAAATGGTAAATGTCTTGTTCTTCCTCATGATTTAATTATGAAATAGAAGGGTGATTACCATCATGTACAATATTGATTAATTTATCCTTTTGAGAAAAGAGATACCTTTTTTATTTTGGCCAATTTTTTTTTCTATTTTATATAGCCAAAAGGTTCTTACTATGAATGCATATCGAGTTTTTTTGGCATAACCCAAACCATTATTTGAATCACTTTAGGACCAAAAGTAATTGGTATTATTATGTTTCCCAAGAAGTCTTTCCAAATTCCTTTATGTTTTGAGTCTTTTTGATCAAAGCTAAGTTGTTGTGAACATCTTAAATTATAATTGGTTTTTGTTGTGTAGGATCAACATGGTTATCCCAAAAGTAAGCAATACACATAAATAATGTAATTGTTAGATCTGGCTAGCCTAGATGTTATTTATTTTTTTTAATTTGAATTATTTTTTTATGGATGTACAATATATGCTATTTGAACTTATATATTTTTCTAAGAGTGATATACTAATGGATATGTAAACATCTTTTGGTTTGTATGGGCACTAGGTTATGACCTTGAATATTTGGGATTATCATCAAATGTAATCTATTAGTTATCCATAAGGTCTTAGATTTTATTATTTAAGGTATAACATCAGTTAGTATCATATTTTGGGCCTTGGTGATAGTCATAATAAGTATTGGTATCATATATGTAGGAAGAGGCCGACTCATGTCAACCTCTATAGGATGAGGGAGAGATATGGAATGACACTTTACAAGCTTAAGAAGAAATGAAGTTAGAGAATTAGGTGAACATGTAAATTGTATCCTTCGTGCATTGGATAAGACAAGTTGATTAGGTTTTTGTAGTAATATATCAATAAATGTGGTTGGTTCTAGTGTAGCCTTGTTATTTACATCTAAATGATTAGGTATGTGATTAGATGTAGGAAAATTTCCTCCATTATTATGTGGGTATGATAAACCCTTATTTTTAGTAGAGACATTATGATTGGTCCATTTTATATAATTTAACACAAAGGCCACATATGGTGTATTTACATTTATTGATAAGGTTGTTGTATGCAATGTTCTCACACAAATACCCTTGTATGGTGCTGACTTGTGTAACAAATATAAGAGTGAAATTCTATCCATAACATCATTATATGTCTATGAGACCTATTTAATATGATCATTTTTATTTTATCAATTGGTAAAATTAATTTGAATTTACAAAGGCATGTATTTATGAATGACATTCATTGAGGACACATATTTACAACTAAAGGTAATAAAATTTGCATTGTGAGATATATCTTGCATAATATCTATAAATGTAGCCAATGTTATATCACTTGGTACTTGGGTATTATTGATGTGGTTTTTATGTACAACAATTCATAATGAGGTAGCCTCTAACATTTAAGGATCTCAATGGAGGTAAACTCTACTCTAGGGCATGATTTATAGGTATGCAATTTTAACAACTTGGTGATGGACTAATACTCAGGGCATGTAGCTTGTTAACAAGGATTATGAATAGATAAATGGTATCTAAAATAAATTAAAATATAAGAGAGTTAATGGCTGCATGGGTGCTAATATATAGTGGGTAGATATTAGAAATAAAATAAAAAAAGAGGGAAGGGTAGAGTAGGAAAGAAATATTCTATGGATTCAGGAATCACTTCTCAGGCTAGATTCTAAGTGGACAATTAATTTTAGAACCAATGCCTATTTATAGAAGATATTGCAAACACATAGACAAACATGGTTAGGTAGTTTAGGATAGTTTGATATAGGAAAATCAAAGGCCTCAGTCAAAGGCTAATCCTTGTAGAGCAGCTATTACACACCCTTACTCAAGAGATTATGACTCAGACTAGGGAGGTATCTAAGATAGCTATTTCACATGCACAAAAAACCATATCATTAAAAGCACCTCTACACACTTAGAACAATGAAAAAATTAACTAACTTTACAATGATCAATCTATTTGATAATTATTCAATAGCTTCTTCCCATCTAAAAATAACATATCAATCATAAAGAGAAATAATTCCTTGCAGATATTGCACACTAATAATTATTAAACCAAACAACCAAAAAGATTAATCCTAATTACATAGAACTTGGAGAGAAAATACACAAACACATTCACTAATAATCAAAATTGATTCTACTTTTTTATTGAAAATTTTCAACCCTTTACAAATGTGGGTTACATATGTTTAAATACACTTGTGGAGGTGTTGCCTCATCTTCCAAGTGCATGCAAAATTTGATTACATGGCGTGGATACAACCTTAGTTCTAACTATAGTCTCAAAACTATACATAGAGTTAACTTACATTAATAAATAATTAAAGTCAACCTTTACAATATCATGCAATGTGTGTATGTTTAAAAAAAATTTAAGAAAATTATATATAGAGTTTGAATCATAAGAAAACTATAAGTAAAAAATTGATGTCATTATTACATTGAATTGGCATGCACAAAACTGGCCCTTTCAACTAAGCTTAAATAAACATCTATATGGATGTGTTAACTTTAGTGAGAATACTCATTATTCATGTGGGCACTTAACTAGATGTTAGAACTTTAGTCTTCTTCTTCTTAACCTCTAACTCAAGATAATATTGGTTACCCATGTCATGATGCTGCCTTATAATGCCTAAGTTTAGTAGCGAGGGTCTAGGCACCTTGTTGACTTGTTCCAAGAGTTTTTCATGTTATGCCTTTATGTTTTGAAAGTTGATCTTGAAAATTTTAACTTTAGTTGTCTTATTTCTCAAAAAACTCAACTTATCTTCAATGTATTCTAGTGTTAACCATTGTAGACTTTGTTTAAAGTTCTGAGATGCTTCTTAAATGAGTTGGTCAAAATTGATTTTTTTGATCAATTTACCAATAGGATTCCTTTCCTTTGATAACTTCAAATTATCCAAAATCTATAATATTATCATCTCATTCTCTTGATATTTGGGCATCAATTCCCTATCTTATGTTACCCACTCTATAGCTTCTTGTGTTTTAATGACTGCCAAATTGAGGGCATTCGATGCCTCCAATGGTGTCATTAGATCTAGCTAGATGTATGCCTTATTTATAGTGTATAAAATTAATAAATTGAGTTTATTCTCAGCTTATTTTAAAGAATTAAACAATTGATGTGTTTTGTCTATATGTGGGGATAATCAGCCCTCATTACTTCTAGTGTCTCTAGAGCATTATAACATTACGATGCAAGTTCTTTCACTTTATCCTCAATTCCTATTAGAACGTAGATTATTTAATTTCATTGTTTGATTTACTATAATTATTTTTATAACTCTTGTCTTTCCATATCTACCCCCTTGTGAAATGATACCATATCAACTTTGTGGGCTTCTACCAAGGGCTTGAAATCTCCTATGTATGGAGATTTTCCCAACTACATTTTTTATATTTTAGACAAGGCATAGACTTCCTATCTCTCTTCAAGAATAATTTCCATCCCATATTTATAGTCTAACTTCCTCTTTCTAACCCTTTAAATGCTCCCTGAGGTTTTATCAAATAATGAGGTTATGGATGGGAGTTTTATAATTTTGAAATTGGACATTTGGGAAACCTTCAATCTAAGATCAATTGCCCATGGGGTAATCACTAGATAGGTAGGGTCTATTGATTGTGTATTCTTAGGTTTAGCCTCCACCTCTGAGTCTTCTGCTGATTACTCTATTTCTCCTTTGAGGACTATGTTAGGAAGGGAGGGCCAAATGATTTTAGACTAATCCAAACCTCCATATTAGGGGAGTGGATGGAATACAAAGATTAGTTTACCCCTTTTACCCTTCCCTAAATATGTAACAATAGTCTCTTGGGAAGAAATTATGGAAGGCATTGGGAATAACTTATGGAAGAAACATGGAGTTGGGAAATGGCCAATACTATTTCAATTTTATTAGTGACCCAATTCTTCTTCATGATTCAGACTATGGCATTCCTAGAGGGAATAATAGTGGTGGAAACAATGGATGTGGATGGAACTATGGGGTAAAATTAAACAATGATGATAGAATAATCCTTTTATACTTTGGGAGTGAGCAAAAGTAAGGGAAAGACATTAGAAGAGTAAAATGAAACATTAGGGGTGGAAGTGACATCTTCGACTTTGGAAGTTCTCAAGATAGTACTAATTAGAGCTTAATAAAAAAGAACATATGAGGAAAATATGGAAGTAGGGTTTGAAGGATGCACCTTCTTACCTATTGTCATATATAATTGGTACCTTCCCTTTATCATCCATAAGGATTAGTACCTAGGCTCTTTACAACTCTTCCTATTCATCTAGTTCTTGATCTACCTCCTCCTGTTGTTGAGGAATTGAAGGCATGGCCTATGGTTGGTATAATATTTGATTTATAGTAGGGGAGGACCCCTTGGCTTCCTCTTATAACAAATAGTGGTCTTTGTCTTTAAGGAAGAGGTTTGTTGAATTGAGGCAATAGATTACTCTATAGTTACCCCTTGCACTATAGACTCCTATAATTATGGTGCAACTATATGTTTCTACAATGGAAATGTAGATGGTTGATCCTAATCCCATAAATTATAAGAATCCAAGTCAATTGGATTCTCTTATGATCCCTTGGGATTAGGCTAAGTCAACCTAGACTCTTTATTAACATCCTTTAATAGAGAGGTAATTTCTTTGGAAGGATCCCTTTGTATCTCTATTTATTGTGGGGGTTACCTATATTATAAATCTAAAGTTGTCCATCCTCTAGGAGATGGCATCTTGGTATGTATTTATTATACTAAAATTAAAGAATCTTGTTGAATTATCTTAAAATGATCTTCTTTCAGGCTTACATATTTTACCCTTTCTAAGACCTAGACATCATCCTTTAAATTCATGAACATAAAATCATGGTTGTGGGGGACATATTGGTATGGAATAACAGAGCCCTAAATATGATTTTGTATATTATCATGAGGATCCCAATATCTATGTGTCAAAGTAGGAAAGTTATAATGCTTTCTTTTATTTTTTACATCCTTAAAATGCTTTCTTTATGTGTTACACATTCTACCAATGATCATGTGTGATCCATAAAATGTGCCTTTATTCTATTTTATCAAATCCTCCTTGAAACTTGACCAGAGTTGATACCCAAATTCTTGCTCTACAAGTTTATCTAGTACATACTTATGGAGGTGTAGGGGGTGTACTTTATGAACAAAAAACATGATTACCATATAATCAAGATACAACTAGTAGTCACCTTGAGGAGTTAGTGTATCTATGATACTCTTTCTAATTATAGGTAGTGGAGGCTCATGAATTACCTATCATATTCAAGGATACACAACCTTATAAATTTAGATAATGTGCTTTGTGTATGCATATATATGCATAAACTGATAGTAATCATAAATGTGATTCTTCATATAATCTATGGTCAGGATCCAAAACTCATCAAGGTCTCGGTATACTATGCCCATCACTACATTGAGAATATATGACATCCTGTAAAAGTGGCCTACTGAATTGGGCCACTTACTCTTATGCAATACTTATTCTCTCAGCCTGAGATTGATGATTTTTCCCAAGGTAAAAGTTATGTCACTAATCATTATCATATCCAATAATGGCACCCAATCCAAAATGAGAAAATGTATACTTGACATGTACTACATTATGTTTAATAGGGCCATCCCAATATGTACTCCCATTCTAAATTTTATAATGAGTGTGGGAGACTTTCCTTTTAAGACCATAATTTATCTAGGAAGAAGCCATGAGCTTAACACTTTATCAATTGAATTCTATTTATTCCATGTAACCAACTTATATTTATCAAAAAATACATCTATAAATAGAAAAGATAGATACCTTTGAAATTCATCTCCATTGATGCATGCCATGACTGTCTAGTGATCCATATGGTGCAAGAAGGCATCATATGTAATCTTACCAATAAAAAACAAGTCCCATAGAAGGTTGATGTAGGGAATGACCTCAAACTTGGCCATTATATAGTGAATTATCTATCTCTTAAGAGCTAACAAGTCTATATTCAATTGGAACTATGCTATTGATAGATTACTTCATGTCAAAATGCATACATAACATCAAAATCCTCCCATAATTCTAATTAATTAGCATATCTGTTGTCAAAAATTATCACATTATACACCATATCTATGAACTCTATATAATCATTGATAGAGAAGGGTGATGGAAGAAGTGTTATTATAAAAATATTGGATGATGACACCATTAGAATTTTTTGTGGTTCTCAAATTATGTTTTGTGTGTATCATGAAGACTCCCTTCCGCTAGTTATTTTATTTGTAATGGATTCTCAAATAGTTAGGGATTTCATTCACCAAGTATAAATTGTGCTCAAATTCATATGTGAGTAATGAATACATCAATAGATTCACATCATGCATATAGTCTTTGCATTTAATTATATTTCATGCATTTTAATCTCCAGCGTTCATATGTTTGTTTTACTTACACAATTCAAATCTTATTAGTTTAGTTGGTGGGCTATGTTATTTGGCAAGTGTCAATGAGTAGTTTCTATTTTTTGGATAAGTCTTATGGGATCTTGATGGTTAGGAGTTGGGTTCTATGTTAGGATTGAGCCATAATTATTGTGAATTAAAGGATCCAAACATAAATCCCAAATAAAATGCCCAATGACCAAATATAATGAAACAAATGTTCAAACAAAAAGCTTGAACAAAATCTATGAGCAAAACCTCTAAAACACATAAATTTAAATGACTATTTTGGATAAATTTTTTGATGAAAATTACCAAAAAAAATTTCTAATGAAAAGGTCCAAACAAAAATCTTGAACAAATATTTTGAATAAGGAGTCTAAAATAAATAACTCCTTTTAGAACATTGTTCAAACAAAATGTCCAATATGGAAACTGAGAACAAAAGTTTTGATATAAAAAGATCGATGTTAAAATATGCTAAAAAAATCTTCCAAACTAAAAGTCTGATATGAAAATTTTGAGCAAAATCTCTGATGAGTAAAACCCCAACATAAGTTCTAAAGAATGAAGTTCCCAAAAAGAAGGTCCAAGTAAAATATCCATAGACCAAGTCTCAAATAATTTTTTCAAATAAAAATAATTCCCAAAACCTTCATAGTACAAAAAATCCCAAAAGGAATTAGTAATTTAGTCCAAAAAATTATATAATACCATTGTTTATTCTTTCAAGTGTAAAAATTAAGGAGCAATCTGATAGAACTTGCACAACTATGTAGAGAGAGATTTAAAAAACAAGGTCAAATCTAAAAAAAAGTGGGTCCCTATTTCTTCTTGAATAAAAGGGAATGTTGGGTACAAAAAATGGCAACTTATAGGGGGAATACTTCCGAGTATTCAAAAACCCAAAAATTTTATTTGTAATTTAAAATCATCCATGAACTATGCCATAGAAATGTATTATAATTAGATATATGAAAGAGACTCCCAAATTACATCATAAAACATACTTGCCTTTTCATCCATGGATCTATGTGTGCTAAAGTGATGTTCATTTAAACCTTGTTGTGAGGATATTTTAAAAGGCTTGGTGTAGTTGTAGGTTTCATTCTAGTTTTTTTTAAAGCTTATTAAATTAGGAGAGCTCATGCATTGCTTTGCTACTATCTAGGTATCCATAGCCCTGATAGAGATACCTTGGTTTCCTTCTTTCCCCTTTCTTCATATTCATTTGCATGATGTGTGATACGTTGACCTTATTTCATCATGTGATCCTTTAATCTTATTTGGATGACCTTTTGGCATTATTGATCACTCTTTTGAACTCCTTTCTTCTTTTTTATTTTTTATTTTATTTTTTGAATGGGAGGAGAGCCAAAACCCTTATGAGTTGGTGTAGTTATAAAACCAATCATTACTAGAATGTTCTTGCCAGCCACATCTGCATCAGTGATTATCACCTTCAAACAAGTATTAATATGAAAAGTGTGTTTGGTCCAATAGATTGAGAAAACTTTCTCAATTTATATGAAGTATTAGAGAGAAACTTTCACATACCTGGTATACATATTCAATTATGACACAACCCTAAATGACTATGATTACATACCTTAATCTTGAAGACATCAAAAATAAAAGTATAACTATTTTGTAAATAGACCCCAAGTTGTGAATCCTTTTACAATTTTTCCTTTCCCTTATATGTTTATCTAAGCATAAAATAGGAGCCTAGCTAGTTGGATGTTATATTGGTGTATCATAATAAACCAATTTAGATTCTCATAGGAAATAACAAAATGCCTAACTTGGAAAGTATGAAAACTAAACTAAGAAATCTAGAAACTTTAACGTAGAAAGTAGGAAACTATACTAAAAAGCATTAAAGTTAACATAAAAAACTAGAATCTACATTAAAAAGTAGTAAACTAACCTAATTCTACCTATACCAAATTTCTTTATCAATTTGGGGCATCGGCAGATGGTACCACCATGAAGTAATGCATTAAAAACTATCTGTTGACTAGATATGTGAGTTCATTACCTTATAGGTCCCTTAGTCAAAATGCATTATTGCCTAGGATCTTTGGAATATGATATGGTCCAATCCATAGTGGGGAAAATGTGTCATTATGTCTTTTCTTTTCATGGGCTTTATCTCACAAAAACACTAGACCAAAAATTCTAAATTATTTAACTTTTACTCTTTTATCAAACCATATATTAACTATATCTTGGAGTTTATTAAAATTATGTAGGGCCTTAATACTTGAGTCTTCTATTTATATTATATCCAGTAGTTGAGATCTTGATTTGTCATTTGGTTCCATATATTCTTGCATGAATTGATATGTTGTAAATTTAAAAATGATTGGGAATACTAGCCTGCATCCATATACTAGAAAATAAGGTGATGCCTTGAGGGCCTACTTATATCTCATTTGATTTGACCAAAGGGCATACTTGAGTAGATTATGCCAGTCCTTAAGCTTATCCCTAATCAATTTCTGAATTACATCTATCAAGTTTTTATTCATTAGTTTAGCTAATCCATTTCCATGAGTGCAATGGTTAAAATATGACCTGATGGTGATTTGATTGTCATGAGCCCATTCAATGAATTCAACTGATATGAATGCTAGCCCATTGTCACAAACTAGATAAATTGGAGTGCCAAATCTAGTTGTGATGTCTTCTTCTAAGAAACAAATCACATCTTGTGCTCTATAATTCTTTGGGGCCACTACCTTAGTACATTAGGTGCAATAATCTATCATAGTGAGTATAAACTTATGACCTACTAAGGAATTGAGTTAATAAAACCAATGAAGTCTAAACCCCACTGAGCAAATGACCTTCCTTCAACAATAGGTTGCAAGGGCATTGTTTTATGTATTTCTCTTTTTGTTAAAGCCTGGAATTCATGACATGTCCTTACATGAGCATGAACATCCTTGAAGATTTTTGGCTAGTAATATCACATTTTTAGGATACTATGAGCTATGGTGTTCCTAGATAGATGATCACTACTTATCTTCTAGTGCAAGTTTTTAAAAATATCTTGATCTTCCTCTATAGATACGCATATAAGATAGATGCCTTCATAATTTCTCCTATAGATAACTCCTCTCTTGATCTTATAGTGAGGAGATTTGAGCCCTAAAGCCTTCATTATGTATTGAGTTATGAGGGGCAATTACATGTAAGTAGATATTGGATTGTGTTAGTATACAATTCCACTATAGATAAATATGCTTTACATACCTCTTTAATAGTAATACATGGGTTAGGCTTAGTCACAAGTTGGATGATGCCCTGAACCTAAATGATCTTAGCAGGTTTGATCTCTATATAAAATTCTTGTAGCTTTGTCATCAATTTTCCTTTGTGTTTTCATAATTCATTATGTGACAAGGTAATATTGACAAAAATATTAGGCATGATAGTGAGTCTTATTACTCAAAATGTAGTGTTGAAATTTCTTCACCACTTTGATAAGGGTAAAGATCTGTTTATCGATCATGGAGTACTCGAGTTCTGCATCCTTCAGATTTGTGTTCATGAATTCAATTGAATTCTAAATCTCATTTTTCTTCTACATTATGAAAATAATAATTATATGTTCTAAATTAAATAAGTACAAGTAAAAATCCTTTATAAAATCTAGACTAATCAATACTAGGGCCTGAGATATAGCATCTTTGATGTCTTGAAAAGACTTTTGAGCCTTAATTGTCCATTCTATTTTAGCATCCTATTTGAGAATTGCATTTAGGGGTCTCATAATTTCTATAAATCCTAAAATAAAATTTATTATGAAATTTATCTTCCCAAAGAATGACTTCATCTCCTTCTTATTATTTGGTATTGCAATCTTTGAAATCCCCTAGATTCATTCTGGATTGATAATAATTCCTTCTTTGGTAATAATGTGTCCAAGGATCTTACCCTTAGTAACTCCAAATATTCTCTTCTTTGGGTTCAATGACAAACCAAAGCTTATATATCTTTTTAAGATTGACTATAGATGGCCTACATGATCATCTCTATTCTTGGATAAAATAGTAAGATCATCCATATATATGATTATACATTTACCTATTAATCCTTTAAATGCATGATCCATTAATCATTGAAATGTAGCTCATGCATTTATTAGGCCAAAAGGCATCCTATTATATGCATAGGTATCCCATTTTGTGGTAAATTCAATCTTCATTGTATCATCTGATTCTACCAACATTTGGTTATGGCCTGAAAATCTATCTAGGAAGGACATTATTTTAGAGTGACTATATATATCACCTCATCCAAAGAAGGTAGTGGGTATTTGTCCTTATTATAAGCTTTGTTCAAGTTTATTAAATTAACACATAATCTAATCTCTCAATTCTTTTTTTTGAATAGGACCAAATTGGCCACCCATCTAGAGTGCCTAATTGGGAAGACTATTCTTGCACTTAACAAATTTTCCACTTCTCATTGAATGAGAGGTTCTATGATAGGATTAATTTGTATCCATATCTATCTCAATGGCTTGTAGTTTGTTTTCAGTGGAATTTTATGATTGATGTCCTTTGGGTCATAAAAATTCAACTCTTCATATGTCAATGCAATCACATCTCTATATTAGGTGAGTAAATACTTCACCCATTATCTTTCTTTTAGAGTACAGTTGAGGCCAATGTTGACATAGAATGGGATATAATCATCACCCAAATTCTTCCTTTTAAATTCATACTCATTAGCCTTGGGCTACCTTTTCTACTGAGCTTGAGGATATATATCAAATGGTCTTTATAAGGATATCAAACTAGTTGGGAAATGATTGTATTTGAGATGGAGGACACCTTCCTTATCTGACTGTCTTGGTAGAGATGACTAACTTATTTATCATCAATGATTTGGGACTCAAATTATCTTGTGTTGTTTAGAAATTAAATGATCTGATGATCATCATCAAATACTTGGAAATTTTATATATTTTCAAGAACAAAAGGATAAGGTAATAGATCAATGGATTATCTCTTTACCTTGGTTTCTTGGAGAGGCTCCAAATTGGCCATAGAATTAGTTAGTGAATATGCATCTTGATTTTACTATCTAAGAATAACTACTATGTTGAAAGCCTCAAAGCTCTCAATCAAATCCCATGATCTATGTTTATATCTTTTTAGATATGATGACTTACATTGGTATTTGTTTCTAACCTAATTGACTACCATCTCTAAATCTTCAAATACTAAAAATTTCTTGACATTATTTTTGAGTGTAAAATGCAATCCCAAAATCAATGCTTCATATTCAACTCTATTATTTGTGTAAGGGAACTATAATTTTTATGATATTAGGAACTTCTTCCCTTTTTGATCAATCAATTCAATTCTTATGTCTGATCCTTATTTGGATCTAGATCATTAAAGTGGAGAGCCCATAACTAATTGGGGGCCTTAGATTTTGGCTCTCATATTTGATTTTATGTAGTAAAAGTATAAATACCAAGGATAGGTAATTCATAACTTACCTCTTAGACATTGTACTTTGTGTGATAGGATACTTCACCCTTGGTTCCTTATAAATCTAAATTTCATTTGAAATGCCTCTCCATGGTAGAAAAATGTGAGAGAAATCTATTAAGATATATCCATTTAGTGTTTTAGACAATTCCCCACTCAAAAATAGTCCATAGCCTTCACGTATATCTACCACAAGGATGTCGATAGTCATCTAGACTCATGCATTGGATGCTAATTAGATATGCACATTAATGAGCTCCCCAATTACTGGTACCACTATTTTATCCAACTATGAGACTATTCTCTTTTATGGGCTTGGATTTAGGCCAATATTTTGACAAATAGATGTAGGCATCACAATTGATGAAGCTCTAGAATAAACTAAACAATTATGAATATTATTATCAAATTCCTTGATAGTCAGCAAAAAAGGTGGTACCTCTAGCTTCATTTTGTATATTACATTGGTGTTATAGGATTTTTTTTCTCTATAAGAGCTTTTTTATTTTCCATAGGGGCCTTCCCTATGATATACTTCCATAGTATCTCCTCTTGGTTCAACGATCTAAGCTAATTCATGAAGGGTGATGTTTTCTTTGATTCTATTCATGTCCTCAATAATATTGTATCCTCCTCTACTCTATTCCTCCTTATTTTGAGGTTGATCATTCCCTTTTGGGGGAGGTGGATTGTTATAATCTTTTGGATTCAATGGAATGGATATGCCATTTGGAGGAATAGAAGTCATGAAGGGTTTCATATTCCCCAAGTTGTAACCACCTTTCTAGAATTACTGGAAAGTATGAATCTCATTGATGTTGTCTTATGGTACATTTTCATCTTTTCTTGGGAAAGAAAACTCATGAGTCTAAAAGAACATGGTAGTTCTTGAAGGGATATGGTCCTGATGGGATTATAGTGGATTATGCATCTAATCTTGCCTTACCACCTCTCTTTGAAAGATCTCAAATGCTGTATAAAATTCAACATAATTAAGTTCACCATGTTGAGATGTATTATGGATTCTACACCAATTGGGTAGAGATGTCTCTATTATATTAATCTATTGAGGCTTGCTAGACTAATCTATATTATTTATAGGATTATTGAATGGTCTATTATACTTATATAACCTTGAGTTATGATTACCGCTTGGGCCATTAACATTGCCTATCTTTCTTTGCATGCCAAAGAAGTCATTGCTTAACTTTTGAACCATCTTTTGTATAAAACCCAACTCTAATTTTGTAGATTTAGTGGCCTGGAGAATAGTAGTAGAGGATGTAACCTAATTTTTATTCTACTGGTAACCATTACCTTGTTTATGGTTGTTTAAAAAACTATAATTTAGATGTGTTATCTATGTCATATGAGGAAATATGCATAAGTAATTTTGATTGAAATCAAGGATGTTATGCTTCATATGTAAAACTGGATTCAATGCTAGGAGATCATTGTTTATAGTAAGTGTGCTAGGAACTTGAGGATTAAGCTACCTATCAATATTGATGACCTCTTCATATGCCAATGATAGAGTATTGATAGCAGCATCCCTTCATAAGAAGACTACAATAATCAGATCTAGAACATTCTTGTATATTTCTAACATCAATACTTCATATAGTTTATACATCAAGCTCAAACAGGTTTACATCTTTTTAAATATTTCATTGAAGTTCTAGATTAGCTCATTAGGCTCCCTCTTCAAGCTAGTAAAGTGCTGGTATATCAATCTAGGGCTAGTGACTTGGCCAAATTGCATAAGAAAAGTATCTTGACATGCATTATAGAAAGTGATGTAATTCTCTTGTAGATTAAGATACCAATCATAAGAAACATCCATTAGTATAAAAGGCAAAATATTGCATGAAACATCTTAATTAATAACATACATTAATCTTAATGTAGCTTTAAAAGACTTGATGTGCACTTCTATTGTTCTTCCTCTTGAAAGAGAGACAGAGGATAGGTACTTTTTAGGATTCCTAGGTAGGTCATGCACATCCCCTAGGATGGAAATAGTAGATCAAACCAACCATGGTGGTTGAGCCATGGGATGATTAACAAGGGGAGTTCTCATTACTAGGGAAGGTGTTCTAGCTTTATTATGGATAGGTGTAGTTGGTACAAATCCAGGCCTCCTATTATTTGACAAGGGTGAGAGTAGAATACTAGCTTGAGAACTAGATCTAGTCACTCTCTTGGGTGACTCCAATGTAATTCAATAATATAAACTAACCTATTTTATTATAGAATCTCAAGGCACTCTTTCTAGCACCAAAAATAATGTTGATGTTGTTTTTATGCACACTATTTCATAATAAGGTAACCTATAATGTTTTAAGATCTCAATGGAGGTAAAATCCAATCCAAAACATGAGTTGTAGGTATGCAGTTTTAACAACCATGTGATGGAATAGTAGGCAAGGTATGTAAGCTATTAATCAGGATTATAAATGAATGAATGGTATCTAAAAGAAGGTCAACTCTAGGTGAGTTGGTGGCTGGATGGTTGCTAATATAGAGTGGGTAAATATCAAAAATAAACTCAAAAAGGAGGGAAGGATAGAGTAGGAAATAAAGATTCTATGGCCTTAGGGATCACCTCTCAGACTAGATTCTAAGTGGACAAGTGATTTAAGAACCAATGTCTATTGCTAGCAAATATTGCACACATAGAGATAAACATTGTCAGACAGTCTAAGATAGTTTGATATAGGAAACCCAAAGACCTTAGTCAAAGGCTGCTTCTTTTATAGAATTTGTTGCACAATATTACATAGGAGATTATGACTTAGACCAGGGAGGTATCTACGATATCTATTTCATGTGAACACAAAAATATATCATTAAAAGCACCCTATACACTTAGAACAATGAAACAATCAACTAACTTGCCAATGATCAATCTAATTACTAATTATTCAATAGATTTTTCATATCTAAAACTACATATAAATAATAACAAGAGATAATTCATCATATCTATTGCACTCTAAGAATTATTTAATCAAATAACCAAATAGATTAATCCTAATTACATAGAACTTGGAGAGAAAATACACAAACACATTTGCTAATAATTGATATTGATTCTATTTTTGTATCAAATTGTTTTGACCCTATACAAATGTGGTTTATATATGTTTAAATAGACTTGGGGAGGGGTCACCTCATCCTCCAAGTACATGCAAAATATAATTACATGGTGTGGATAGAACCTTAGTTCTAACTTTAGTCTCAAAACTATACATAGAGTTAACTTACATTCATCAAGAATTAAATTCAGCCTTTACAATATCATGCAACATGTGCATGTTTACAAAACATTTATGAAACTTTTACATAGATATTGAATCATAATAAAACTAAAAATACAAAATCAATGCAATTATTACATTGAATTGGTATGCACAAAACTAGTCCTTTCAACTAAGGCTGAGTAGATGTCTACATGGATGTGTTAATCTTAGTGGGAGTGGTCAATTTTTGAGTGGGTGTTTAATTATATGTAACAACATTAGTCTTATTTTTCTTTGCCTCTAATTCAAGATAATATTAGTGATCCACATCATGCTACTTACTTATAATGTCTAAGTTTAATAGTGAGGGTCTATGCACCCCGTTGACTTGCTCAAAGAGTTTTACATGTTCTACCTTCATGTTTTGTAATTTGATCTTGAAAATTTCAAATTCAATTACCTTATTTCTTCCAAAACTCAACTTAACTTCCATGTTTTCCAGTATTAACCCCTATAAAATCCTCTTAATGTTATTAGATGCTTAATGAATGAGTCAGTCAAAATTAATTCTATTGATCAATTTACTAGTAGGATCCCTTGCCTTTGATAACTTCAAACTATCCATAATCTACAAGATGAGCATATCATGTTCTTTATATTTGGGCATCAATGCCCTAACTATTGTCACCCACTCTCTAGCTTCGTGTGTTCTAATGACCACCAAATTGAGGATATTACATGCCTCCAATGGTGTCATTACATCAATGTGCTTGTATATCTTATTAGTAGTGTACAAAATCAATAATTTGGATTTATTCTCATCTTAGGGTATATGAACAAAATTGGGCGACAAAAAACATGAAACAATGAAAAATAAAAATTATTTTTTGTAAAGCACGTACACCATTTTCAAAATGGCATACACTTTTAAGAAAAAACCAAGTCAAAATTAGGAAAGGGTTGGTATCAACCCTAAAGGGTGTATGCCATTTGGATTTTGAAGGATGCACATCCTTTTCAATGGGCATACACCCTTTTGAAAACCATGTATTTTATTTTGTTTTGTAAATTAACTTTTGAAAGCCATGTATGTTTTTATGTTTTGCAATTAGAGGTATTTTATTTTCAATGATATATTTAATAAAATAAATTTTAAGTATAAGTTTACTTATATTTTAAATTTATTTTACTAAATATAACAAATTAGGGCCACTCAACATCTTTTGAAATTGATTACAAAGCTGTAGGATTTATAATTTATAAGTTAGTTTTTCAAATTCAAACCTAGTCAATAATTAATTTTCATAATTTTAGGATCAAAATATATAATTAAAATGAAGTTATAAATCATGTTATGTATGTAATAGATCTATACCATTAAGGATTACATGTCTATTTTACCTACTTAAGTATTCCCTATCTACTTTATCTACTTGAGTATGCTCTACCTGATTAAATAACTGAGGCATATCTTGATCTCAAGGAGCATGCCATAACTAAATACACAATCCATATCTTGATATTTACTATTCCATAATGGTGTCAAATTAATTTCTCCACTTATTTAACTTGGTCTACTTCAAGGTCCTCTACAAACCAATTTCCTTGACTAAGTCCTAAACACTGTAATAGTATTGTGTATAGGTGTCTTTAGTATTGAAAAGGTGTTATTAATATAATATCATAAAATTATTATTATAAATATTTATTAATATTTTTGGAGGCTATATCTGAGGATAATAAACCAATTTATTTTATTTATTTCTTAAGAATTAGAATTCAATGGAAACTCTACTCTTTAGGTTCAGATGGCCTAATCTGCTTACTTGGAAGGATATTGACTTGGATTAACTATAAAATGCTTTTAATCACTCTACTTTTAAGTATTCTATAGTGTTTACATAATAAAATTGGACCTTCAAAAGATGTTTATACTTAATCAACAAATTTGGAGATGTATTATACTTGGAGTTTGTTATCTTTGCCTTGGAATCTTCTTAACAACATTGTTCTTAAATTAGAAAATGAACTTTAATTAATGGGTCTATAAATATGTATAAATGAATATCTTATAGAAAGTAACATGTATCACATATATAGTAATGATATAGTCATTCATACATTACATCTATCACATACATGGTACTACATGTAGGAGTTCAATCACTCATACATCACATCTTCCTTTAGTCATAATATGGTCACTCATATTGGACACAAATGTAACTAATAACCCTAGTGCACTCCATTTCCACCTAAACCATTAAATCCAAATCCCAAACCCATAACCCTAGACACTAAACCTTAAGCCCTAAACATTGAAACCTAAACCCTAAACCCAAACCCTAAGCCATAAACCCTAAACCATGAACACTAAATAATATACCTAAACCCTAGACCCTAAGCCCTAAATCCTAAACCATTAACCCTAATACATTATCCCTAAACAATAAAAATAATCCATAAAACCTAAAATATATACACTAAACATATAAAATTAAAACATTAAACCCTATAATTTATACCCTAGACCCTAAACCCTAAAACCTAAATGTAAGCCCTTAACCCTAAACCCCAAACCGTAAACCAAAAATCCTAAATCCTACACCCTAAAACATAAATGTAACCAATTGAACATAAACCATAAGCCTAAAACCATAAACCATAAGTCATAAACTTTAAACATTAACTCCTAAATCAAAAATTCTAAACCCAAACTGAAAATCGAAAACCAAAAAACTTAAACACTGAACCTAAATCCTTAAACCCTTAACCCTTAACCCTAAACCTAAAACCCCAAACCCCAAAATATAAAATCTAAACCATAAACACTAAACCCCATATCCTAAACCCTAAGCCCTAATCCCCAAGAAATAAATCCCAAGCCCTAAATACTAAACACTAAGTTCTAAACCCCAAACCCTCAACCAAACCCCCAAGACCAAAACCCTAAACCCTAAGTGTGAAAACATAAAACTAAAACCCTAACCCTAAATACCAAGATAAAAACCCTAAAAGCTAAAATATTTATCTCTTGAGACACAAACCATAAATCCCAAACCTTTAAGCATAAAACATAAATCCTAATCCCTAAGCCATAACATTGAAACTTGAACCCTAAATGCTAATCCCTATAAACTAAACCCTAAGTTGTGAATCTTGAACCATCGACCATAAAATTTAAACCATAAATTTATAAATCCTAAAATTTTAGCCATAAACCATAATCTTAAGTTATCACCTATATAGAGAAAGGAGAGGTGGCATTGGATAATTCATATATTGAAAGGATAGGGGTCATTCTAACCTATATAGAGAAAAGAGTGAATAGGGACATTCATTTAAAAGTATTGAAGGTGGATTTAAGATGAATTCATAAATAATTTTGGTTTTTTTAATCAATGGGTGTATTAATATGAATAAATGGGTAGCCTATATCCTTCAACCTATAACATACATATAATAATGATACATTAATTCATACATTAAATCTACCCCATACCTAGTTCTACATGTAGGTATGTTATCACTCATACATGACATATTCCTATATTCATGATATAATCACTCATAATAGACACAAATTTAGATGATCATCCTAATACACTCCATTTACACCTAAACCATTAACCCTAAAACTCAAACCCCAAACCCTAAACACCATAAACCTTAAATGTTGAACCCTAAACCTAAGACCTAAAAACCATAAACCTTAAACACTTAAACCTAATAAATTATCCCTAAACCTAAAAAATAATACCTAAAACCTAAAATATAGACCTTAAAAATAGAACCTTAAAAACTTAAACCATATACTTTATACCCTAGACCCTAATCCCTTAAACCTAAAATTTAGGCCCTTAACCCTAAATCCCAAACCATAAGCCTTAAATCCTAAATCCTAAACACTAAACCATAAAAACTCTACCCTATACCATTAATATTAAACACAAAATTCAAAATCATGAACCTTAAACCCTAAACATTGAACCCCAAACCCTAAACCCAAAACCCAAAACCTTGACCCCTAAACTCTTAACACTAAACCCTAATTCTAAAACTCTAAGCACTAAACCCTAAACCCTAAAATTCAAACCCTAAACCAAAACCTAGAACCATAAAATCTCAAACCCAAAACCAGATACCCTAAATCTTAAAACTAGACAAACCCTAAACCTTTAAACCTAAATGCCAGAACCCAAACATCAACCCCAAATATTGAACTATTAATTTTAAACCCTAAAAACTTAACTCAAAACCTTAAAAATGAAACCTTAATGACAAACACTAAACACACATTTTGGAGACCACACCATAGAGGAATGATGTAAGCTTTGGTAGTTAAGCTCAATCCCCTATCTACTTTCCTATCACAATTGGACTACACAAGCACAAAGATTCCAATGCAAGGAGAAAACATACCATAAAAAATTTAGTTACACAAATGATAATAATTTATACTCATGACCCACATCATTAATTGATAATAACTCAAAAACGTGAGAAAATCCAAAATGTTCTAGCCCTTTAGCTCAACTATTTCAAAATAACTGTGTCGAGAAGAAGAATTTCATGTCATAAGAAGAAAGCACAAAGAGGTAATTTTTGATCTATCATCATTTTTCATCATCCCTCATCATTCAAAATGAATTTTTACCATGCAATTAAAAATAGGATATTATATTATTTTGAGCATGTAAATTATTCAATAATCTCCCTAGATTAATCCATCACGACCTTATCTAATCTACCAGACATGAATGAGAATAATCACCCTAGTACACTCCAATCAAAACAAAAATAATTAAAATGCCATTCAATATTCATCTAAAAAGATACTATTTAGTCTAAAACAAATTTATACTAACTACTAGATTAGAACACACTCTACTAGATGAGGGAGTGACTGGGGATGATGGAGTGATTAGGTATGATGAGGGATTACGAGGGAGTGGTTAGGGATAATGAGGGATGAGGATAGATGAGGAGGGGGTAATTAAGGATGATGAGGGTTGATGAAGGAGTGATTAGGGATGATGAATGAGAATGAAAGATGATGAAGGATTGACTAGGGATAATAAGAAATGATGATGGTTAATGAGGGAGTTATCAGGGATGATGAAGGATGATGAGAGTGTGATTAGGGATGATGAGGGATAATGAGAGAGTGATTAGGTATGATTAGGTTGATGAATTTTGATGGAGTATTTATGGATGATAAATGATAATGAGGGATGATGAGGGATGATGATGGAGTGACTAGGGATGATGAAGGTTGATGAGGGAGTGATTACAAACAATGAAGGATAATTATAGCTAATGAGGGAGTGATTAGGGAAAATGAGGGAAAATGAGAATTAATGAGGTAATGAATAAGGATGATAAGTGAATATAAGGGTTGATTAAGGAGTTATTAGGGATGATGAGGGTGAATTACGGAGTGCCCTATGTAAATTTGGAGTGCTAGACTATGACTTTATTCAACATGATGTTGGAATAATACATTTGATTGGAATTGAATAATACATGGATTGACCATCTATCTAAAATTTGTTTTAGAGTGAATGGTATCTTTTTACAATGAATTTTAATGGTGTTTTGATTTATTATATTTCAAATGGAGTCTATTAGGGTGATTAGCTGCATTCATGTCTAGTATAAGTTATTGTATCATGACTACAGGTAGATGTCATATATGAATGAATGCATACATATATATAAAATATATGTGATAGTTGTCATGCATGTGTGATCATATCTTAATTATAGGTATGTTACAAATTACATTATACATTGAAGTCATTTAAGTATATTGACCCATTGATTGAAAAACCTAAAAATTATTTAAGAATTCACCTTTAAGCTCAAGTATTCAATCAGGTTGGGCATACACAAGTAGGTAAAGTAGGTAGGGCATATTCAATTATTCAAATATGGGGCATAATAAATGGTATATATCTATTACATAAGTAGCATTATTTGTAACCTCATTTCTCATTCTATCTTCTGATCCTAAAATTCTAAAAACTAAGTATTGAATGGAATGGAATTTAAAAAAATAACTTCTAAATGATAGCTCCAACTTTGTAATGAATTTTAGAAGATGTTGAGTGTCCCTAATTTTTTATATTTAGTAAAATAAATTTAAAATATAAATTATACTTAACATTTATTTTAATAAATACATCCTTACAAAAAACATACCTCTAATTGAAAAATAGAAAAAAAATACATGGCTTACAAAGGGCATACGCCCTTTGCAAACGATGTATTCCCTTTGTAAAGGACATACACCTTTTTAACATTTCACTATATTTTTTCATTTTCCCTCCAAATTTACCTTGGGTATAAGCTTAGAGAGGTCTAAACCTAAGTTGAAACTGGTCATAGAGTAGCCCTCTTAGTTTCTAAGAAATTTAGGAGTCTTTTTTGTCTTTGTCGACACATCTGATCAGGTAACTTTTATTATTTGGGTTTGTAGAGGATAAAGTGTAGTTTTAGAAGATATATTTTTCTTAATATTAGAATATTATTTATAATTATTACTTAATTTATACATAATATACATCATTATGGACTATATACATATCATCATAAATTCCCTTATAGGTTTTTGAATATTAATCAAAAGTTTATAAAACTTATATCTCAACAATATATAGATTATCAAATATGTTTTAAAAAAATGATTTTCATGAAGTTAAGGTCAAAAAGTTGTGTTCATACACTTGCAATTTCAATTTTCTAGCTGTCTTGACTTGTAATTTTTTAAAAAATTATATATATAATAAAAAATTAATAAAAATACTCTAAAAAATATTCAAAATTTCACCTATTCATATATGAAGTTTCATACACAAACTCAATCATTTACTCAAAATAATGTGTATTCATACACATGCAATCTCCTTATCTTTTCATAAAAAATGACCAACCTATTATCATAAATGCATCTATTTCACACACTTTTATCATCTGGGTATTGAAAAAATAATATATTTAGAAACTACATCAAAACTCTATAATTCATGTTCTTATGTCATTGTCAAATTCCTTTTTGAAGTGTCTCTAATATTATTTCCAAGTTCAACTATTATTATATTTTTAAAAAAAGTGTTACTTTATAACCCCATTTTATCCTCCATTATCCTGTATCTACCCCTTATTTTAAAGAATTAAATAATTGATTTGTTTGAGATATATGGGGTGATAATTCATCCCTCATTATGTCCAGTGCCTCTAGATCATTATAACATTTTGATGTAGCTTCTTTCACTTCAACCTCAATTCCTACTAGAACGTGGACTATTTGTGGTTATTTTTTGATTTTCTCTAATTATTGTTCCAACTCTTGTCTTGATATTTCCTCCCCCTCATTTAATGTTAGCATATCATATTCATGGACTTTTGCCATGGACTTGAAATCTTTTATGTATGGAGATTATCCCAATTATCTATTCTATCTTTTGGACAAGGCATAGACTTCCTATCTCTCTTCAAGAATCATGTCCCTCCTAACTTAATCCTATAACTTCCTCTTTCTAACCCTTTTAATGATCCTTAAGGGTTTATATAATACTGAGGTTATGGATGGGATTTCTATAATTTTGAAATTGGGCATTTTGGAAGCCTTCACTTTAAGATCAATTGCCCATAGGGGAATAACTATTTCGGTAGGGTCTATTGATTGTGTCTACTTAGTTATAGCCTCCAACTCTGGGTCTTATATTTATTTATATATTTCTCCTTTGAGGAATATGTTAGGAAGGGAGGTAAAAATGATTTTAGACTAATCCACACCTCTATAATGGGGGAGTGGACAAAATGTAAAGACTAGTCTACCCCTTTTTCCCTTCCTTAAAGATGTAATAGTAGTCTCTTGGGAGGAACTTGTGGAAGGCATTGGAAAATTAATATGTGTGGAAGAAACATGGACCTAATAACTGGCCAATGATATTTCAATTTTCTTAGTGGCCCTTTTAATCTTCATGGTTCGGACTGTGGTAGTTCTAGAGGGAATACTAGTGGTGAAAGTAATGGATGTGGATGACAATATCAAGGATAAGAAACAATAGTGGTAAAAGAATAATTTTATACTTTGGGAGTGAGAAAAGGTATGTGCAAGAGAGTATAAGAGGAAAATGAAACATCAGGGGTGGAGGTGATATCTTCTACTTTGGGAGTTTTCAAAATAGTACTATTTGGAACTGAACTAAAAATAAGAACATATGAGTAAATTAGGAAAGTAGGGTCTAAAAGCTAAGCCTTTTTACCTGTTATGTAATTTATGCTTGGTTCCTTCCCTTTATCATCTATAAGGCTTAGTGATTTGGCTCTTTCCAACTCTTCTTCTTCATCTAGTTTTTTGTTCTGCTTCCACTTGTTGTTGATGAACTAAAGGCATGGCCTGTGGTTGATCCATTATTGGATATTCTAGTAAGGGAGGATCCACTAGCTTCATATTATAGTAAATAGTGGTCTTTTTATTTGAGGGGGATCCTTATTTAATATAGGTGATATCTTACTCTATATCTACCCCTTGTATTATAGACTCCTACAATTATGGTGTAGTTGTAGGTTTATGTAGTGGCAATGTAATTAGGTGATCTTGGTCCTCTACATCAAATGAATCCAAGTAAATTTTATCCCCTTATTCTTCCCTGGGATCAAGATCACTCAAAACAAGATATTTCTTAATAGCCTTTAATATAAAAGGAAGTTATTTGGAAGGCTCCCCTTGTATCTCTATTTGTTATAGGGGTTGGTTGTACCAAAAATATGAATTTATCCATCTTTTAGGAGGTGGTATCCTAATATGCATTTATTTTAATGAAATTTAAGGATATTGATGAATTATCTTCAAATGATCTTCTTTCAGGCCTATATGTTTTGCCCTTTCTACGACTTGGGCATCATCCTTTATATTCATGAATAGAAAATCATGGTTGTAGGTCATATGTTGTTATAGAATACCAAAGTCCTGAATATGCTTTTGTATATGACCATGAGGATCCTAATCTCTATGTGTCAAAGTAAGAAATTGATAATGCTTTTTTTAACTATGACCCTAAAATACTTCCTCTGTGTGTAAAGAATTCTATGAATCATCATGTGTGATACATAGAATGTGCCTTTATTCTATTTTATCAAATCTTCCTCAACACTCTACCAAAGTTGATACACAATTTATTACTCTAAAATTTTATCTGGTATATAATTAGAGAGGTAAAGGGGGTGTAATTTATGATTTACAACCATGATTACCATATGATTGGGATAAAACTAGTAGTCACCCTAAGAACCTAGTGTATCTGTGATGCTCTTTTCAATTCTAGGTAGTAGAGCCTCATGAATTGCTTGTCATATTTGAGGATACACATCTTTGGGAATTAAGACCATATGATTTATGTATGTGTATATATACATAAACTAATAGTAATGTTAAATTCAATTCTTAATACAATTTCTGGTAGGGCTCCAAAGTTTACCAAGGTCCCTATATACTATGCCCATAATTGCATTGAGAAGACATGACATCATGTAAAAGTGGCTTGCTAAATTTTTTTTCACTTGATCTTATGAAATACTTATTCTCTCAACTTAAAATTTATGATTTTTCCTAGGGCAAAAGTTATGTCACTAATCATTATCATATTAAATAATGGCACCCAATCTAGGTTGAGAAAATGGATACTTGGCATGCCATACATTTTTTTAAATAAGGCCATCCCAATACATATCCCCATTCTAAATTTTTTAATTAGTGTGGGAGGATTTAATTTTAAGAACATATTTTCTCTAGGAAGAATCCATGAACTCAACACTTTATCAATTGAATTCTATTTGTTCTATGTAACTAACCTATGTTTATCAAATATTGCATATGAAACTGGTACAGATATATACCTTTGAAATTCATCTCTAGTGTTATAGGCCATGACCATTTGATGATATATATGGTTCAAAAAGGCATCTTGTTTAATCTTCCTCGCAAATAAATTTTTTGGTAGAAGGTTGGTGTAGGACATGACCTCAGGCTTGGCCACCTCATAGTGCAGTCTTTATCTCTTAAGAGTTGGTATGTCTATATTTAATTGATACTATGTGGGTGATAGATTTCCTTCATATGAAAATTCATCCATAACATCAACAACCTCTTTTAATTTTATGTAATTGGAATATATATTATCTAAGATGATCACATCATACACCTTGTCTGTAAACTCTTAGATGATGGCATAAGTGATCCTATAAAACTCTTAGATGATGATTCCATTTTAATTATTCAGGGTGATCATTGTATATCATGTATCATGAAGAATCTCTTCCATTTGTTACTTTGTTTGCAATGGATTATCAAGTAGCTTGGGATTTTATTTTCTAAGTATCAATTAAATTCACATTCGTTTGTGAGTAATGAATATGTCAATAATTGTATATCATGTATATAGTCTATTCTTTTAATTCTAGTCTATGCATTTTTAAGGCCCAACATTCATATTTTTGTTTTACCTACACATTTAAACTCTTGTTAGTTTAGTTGGTGAGTTATGTTCTTTGTCAAGTGTCAGTGAGTAGTTTTGCTTTATTGGCTAAGTCTCATGGGATATTGGTGGTTAGGAGTTGGGTTTTATGTTGGGATCAAGCCAATAATTATTGAAAATCAAAGGCTCTAAACACAAATCTCAAGTAAAATTCTTAAATACCGACTCCCTTAGAATAAGTGTTTGAACAAAAAAATTGAACAAAAGCTTTGAGTAAAAACTATGAAGCACATAAAGATGAAGATGATTGTTTTAGACAAACTATTCAGTAAAATTTCTCTGACAAAAGTTTTGATGAAAAGGTCTAAACAAAAATCCCTAAAAAAAAGTCTAAATAAGGAGTCTCATAAAAACCAAGTCCTTTTGGAACATTATTCGAATAAAATGTTTGATGTGGAAACTTTAAACAAAAGGTCTGATATAAAAAACTTGATGAGAAAATATGACAAACAAATATTCTACACTAATAATTCAAAGAAAATTTCTAATACAAAAATTTTGAATAAAATATCTAACGAGTAAAACATGAACACAAGTTTTGAAGAACAAAGTTCTCAAAAATAAGGCTTGAGAAAAATATTCAAAGACCAAGTCCTAAATAATTTCTATGAATAAAACTAAGTACCAAAACCTACATAGTATAAAAACTCCCAAAATGCATTAGTAAGTTAGTCCAAAAAAATGTATAATATCATTGTTTATTCTTCTAAGTGTAAAGATTAAGGAGGAATCCAATAAAGCTTGCACATCTATGTAGAGAGAGCTTTAACAAACAAGGCCAAATCTCAAAATAAGTGGG
The DNA here is from genome assembly GCA_037957365.1 of Torreya grandis. Lineage (NCBI taxonomy): Eukaryota > Viridiplantae > Streptophyta > Pinopsida > Cupressales > Taxaceae > Torreya > Torreya grandis. The sequence goes on from JARHVA010006217.1 coordinate 575,781, forward strand.
TCCCAATTTCTTCTTAAAGAAAAGGGAAATGTTGGGTATAATAGGTATCACACAATGCCTCATATATGATATCCTTATAGATGGTAGATTGTTTTATAAGTTTGAAGATTGATATTTTAGCATGCATGTTACCCAATTTGTCAATAAGGTCATCTTCCATAATTTTATGTTTAAAAGGAACTTAATTTATTATATTACAAAAATAATTAGAATATGTATTACATGCTACTATAGTTTTAAAAACCTCTTATTATATTGATAGATTTTCCTATTTCACTAAATGATAGGTCTAATTAAGAAATTATAATAACAAATTGTATCGATAATCATAAATTGGAGCCCAATATTATTTATAAATGCATCCATATTGCACATATTTTTAATAAAATGAAATGTGATTTTTAAGATGTGAAATATTGTTAAATCAAAAATCAAAAACAAATAATTAGCAAACCCTAGATCAATATCTAGTCTTTTGTGGCTTAAAATTTAGATTCACAAAATTTTAAACCATAAATTGAGAGGGTTAAATATAGTATATGGTTAATAATATATAAATGAATAAGCACAATAGTGATAAATATGCTAAAAATAAAAAATTACAACTATTAATTGATATTGAAATGCATTATAAATAAGAGTACTTATTTATTTTAATATGCATGTATAAATATTATATGGAATAGGTTGAAAGCAAAATGGATCTAGATTTTGGATCAATCTCTAGATTCTACCAAATTACATTATATGGATTTAGAATCTTGCATCAGATTTAGATGGTTACATCGACACTATTGTCTGACTTGGACATAGGTGTCTAGTATATAATATCAATTATATCTGATTGTAACCACATGGAAAATTCTAGGTTTGATGTCTCATTTAATCGGATGTGTTTAAATCTCACACAGGCTATCACTCTTTATCAAATGATCAAACCCTATTATTTTTACCTTTGTAATGACTATGGATAAAAATGAGTTAGTGGTCACATAATGTTGATATTACCCAAGGACCCCTTTATTAATGAATTGTAACTTGTAAAATATATCTCATGGAATGATCCTTTAATACGTTAGACCTATATATGGATGATCCTTCAATATGTTAGACCTATATATGGGTTGTCCCTATGATTGATATTGAAATATGAAATAATAGAGAAAATTTTCTCACTTAAATGCTTAATTGAATGTCTTTGGTAGGTTGCCTTGAGAGTTTCTAGGTCTATCCTAGGTAAGGATTAAATGAGGGTTTATCTTCTACACACACACAGACACAAACAGAGAGAGAGAGAGAGAGAGAGAGAGAGAGAGAGAGAGAGAGAGAGAGAGAGAGAGAGAGAGAGAGAGAGAGAGAGAGAGAGAGAGAGAGAGAGAGAGAGAGAGAGAGATCTTTTATAAATATCTCATGTAAAATAACATAGATTGACCATATAAAATTTGATGACTTTAAGGCACTAGAACTTAGTTTGGCATAGGACACTTGGGTCAATATAGGCACCAATTGGGATGCAAGTGTCGAGGATGATAAAAAATAGGTACAATTCCAAAACGTGTAAGGGATGATAATAATTATGTTAATATAATTTTGAGTAGTAAAAAAGGCCTAGTCATTATAATATAATATAGTTTGACTAATAGATAAGCTATGGGTAGAATAAATATTATAAGTTATTTTTTTGGTAGCAAGAAGGTCTTAGAACTAAAGGGTACAATGATGAGAAGTATTTTCCAAGTATACAATATTGAGGTGCTATATAATTCAAATATAGTGCCTATAAGAATAAGATGTGAGTATGATGATTAATAGTGGTGGTGAATAGTGATGATGAATAGTGGTAATGAATAGTGATGATGAATAGTGGAAGTGAATAGTGATGATGACTAGTGGTAGTGAATATTGATTAGGGTGGTAATATTAATCAAAATTCATTATGACACTAAAATAGCAAAATTTATATGTCTATATTTTCCCCTCTTTGAAATGTTTTTTTGACTAGAATTAATGCCATTTTGAAGAATAAATAAAAAAATAGAGCTTAAATAATTGTATCAAAAAAATAACCTAACTGGGTATGGATGAGAGAATGACACCCCCTAGAGTATTCATGTAGTGAAAATGGATGTGGAAAAATGCTTGAAAATGATTGAAGGGAAGATGATGGAATGGATATAATGAATATTTTCAATAATGGAGATACCAATATCAATAAAAATGCTTGCAAAAGTTTAGGTAGTATGTAAAATTATTTTCCTATAGTAGGTAAGTGCTAGAGATCTGATCATTAAAAATAATATTTCCCATTTTTAGACTGCATGCTTGGATTGTGCTTAAGGAATCAAGGTTCAAAGGATATGATGTTAGAATGATATATCTCAATGATGGTAAGTTACAAGCTCTAAAATATATAATATATATTTTTTGACGTTTGATAAAAGTTTACAAGATGTATAATTGCAAGCAAGAATACAGGCGTATAGAAATGTTATTAAATGATGGTAAAAATATATATTAAATGAATTAGATGGATTATGGTATGGTTTTGATGGATTAATTAATTTTATTAACCCACTTAATTTAATTATTTCACATCATGATTAATTTTGAGGATGGATTGATTGATGGAAAAAATGATGGATTTTATGATTTTATCATTCCCAATTGACAAATGAAAGAAATTGAACACAAATTTTAGGAAATGTTTATGGATGATTAAGTTAATTCATTGATGTGTAATCATAAAAAAATAATTTAAATTATTTCATGGATTAATGATTATTGATCACATGATTGGAAAACATTATTTTGATTTATTGATGGTAGATAGAGGTGAGTGTGGGATGTGATATATAGGGATGACATGAGTACTCCATCTATTTTATATATTTTTATCATATGCATTATTTGAAGTTGAAATAAATTTTCCAACATTAGTTTTTGACATGAATTTAGTAACCTTTATTTGATATTGCACATGACAAAATTCGCCAATGGTATGAATAATCCATGATCTCTATTGTGTTATAGGCATAGGGACTAATTGAATTACAAGTTCAAGAATTAGTGCATCATGACATGGAAGATCATAATAACACTATTTATAATGTTGAAAGTGATCTATACTCATAAATAATTAATAAATATAAGATAAAAATAAATGTTTGCAACAATAAAAGATAAGCAAGTAAAAGAAACAAAGAAGTAGACAAACATTGCACAAGTAAGTAAATAAACACATAATATGTGCAAATAAGAAAGAAAATAAAACACACCATGGTGTGATGAAAAGCCATCATTTCTTGGGCCTTTGATACAACTAATCCTTCTATTTATACTCCATAAGTACATAGATTTGGCCTTCTACATTATGGTGAAATCCATGGTCAATAGAACCCATAAGAAAATACAAATAAATATGACTATCACTTGTCTCTAATTCCATGATATCATCACTAATGTGATGCCAAGGGAATATAATACACACAAGTGAAACCTTGGGTAAAATAAGTTACAACATTATTTTTTATTCTTGAGTATCATCACTAATCTGACACTAAAGGAAGAACATACACAATCTTATAACACATACAAATAAAGTGCCTAAAATAAAATGCTTAAAATAAAGTATTAATTATACAAAAAATGAAACATGGTCTAATTACTATGTAAAAGTAAATTTATTAAATGATTAAACTAAAATTATTATAAACTAAAAAATGATATGTTTAATACAAAAGATTAATATAAAATAAAAAGATTAGAAATAAATAAAATTGTCTTTTACTTTGTACCTTATCTTAGACAATCAGCTTGTACAAAATAGTTAGAAATATTTTAGAATCTAAATACTGAAGGCATCTTGTAAATTTATTAAAAAATTAAAAAAAATATGGAGGAGAAAAGGGAAAACATTAGTCTTTAAATGTTTTTTTATTTTCCCAACGAATTGAATGCAAACATCTATGATTTTTGGTGTTATGTAGGTTAATGTACAATAATATATTATAAACATAAAAAAATAACCTATAAATATAAACAAAATTCCAAATAAAAATATAAATGCATTCACAAAAGAATAAAAATAAAAACTAAAATAAATAACTTCCTAATTGTAGCTACAATATGAAAGATGAGGGAAGGTCCTATCGGGCATGCTAGAATGTATGCATAAATTTTACAATGCAAGGAAGCTAAGAAAACAACATATGCAAATCCTAATATAAAATAAACCAAAATTCAAGATATAGAAGTAAATAAAATAAATAATAAAATAAACAATAAACACAATACCAAAGTACCAATAGCCTTTTCCATTGTGACCAAAAGTAACTCATTCCTGATTTCAATGTATGTGGATGCTCAATTCATCTCCAAACAAAGATAATTACAAATGATATGGGAGATTAATACTATTTTTTATATATTCCTATATGGTTATGATGGGATTGATGTTAGGTTGACCTATAAACTAGTATAACTTCATTATCTATCAAGACTTTGTAAAGATAGAGGAGAAACTCTCTATTTATAGCTTTTCTGAATAAATGAAGACCATTGATCTTGATGGAAGATATACGATCGATGGTGAGTCATCATGAAAATGATATTTTATTCATAAGTGGGAATTTTGGATGGTGAAATACATGTGGGGAAATTTGGTATTATCAAATTATATAAAAATAGATAATGGAGGATAATGGGAACATGTGGATCCAATAATAGATTTGTGGAAGACACATGTAGGAATCTAGGATTATAAAATTACAAGAAAATAGATAATGGAGGATAATGGAGACATGTGGATCAAAACATAGATAGTGGGAGACACATGTGAGAATCCAAGATAACCAAATTAGATAATGTAAATTAGTGGGATTAGAGGTGGATTATTAAATTATATGATTGGAGACAGGTAGAGCCTATGATAGAATTACAATTTGGAAAGAGGAAGAAGGTAGCGGATGATGTCATGATGTGAGGATTATTTTATTTTTTATATTTTTATAAATTATGGATTTTCAAAATCTAATGATTTTTTTTATTAGGGAAGGATTATCTAGTTAATTTGGATTAATAAATTAATGGAATAAGATGGGAATAGTGATGATGAATAGTGTTAGTGAATAGTGATAATGAATAATGGTAGTGAATAGTGATTAGGGTTTCAATTTAATTAGGGTTAATTATGACACTAAATTAACATAAGGATCTATTGGAAACCTTAATCCTAGGCAATCCATTTTATTGTTCAACTTTGTTTCATCAGTTAGCAATTAACATCAAGAAGTTATTATCCACATACCCTCAAAATAGAGTTTAGTGGGATACAGGAACAACAAGATCCTCCATAGTTATTAACTTTAAACATTGGGATGACATTATCTAATAGATGAAAAATTAGTAAAGAAATCCCAAAATTTGTTCAAGTCATTTCATCTTAGTTTTAATACCTTTTTATGAATTACATATGTGTTTAAAGTGGGAACTTGTTTGTTTTGATTCCTTATGAAATCCACGTGTGGAAATATTTTTTGATTTAAAACATAAATTTGATTTCTTAAAACTAATCCAAAATCATATCCAAATTTTTAAAAAGATCAATGTCCTAAGTTACAAAAATTTAAAAAATCTTGTTGTCAATCATATTACCTTCTAGTCTTGGTTTTTCATCTTTTTATTTTCGAGTCAATACTTTTTAGTAATGTCTCTTATCAAAAGGAACATAGCTATTTTTAACAAACCTATGTTGAGGGATGATCATTTTGGTAACTATCCTTTTAACTTTGGTAATAAAATCATCAAGTTGAGATCCATGAAATTCATGATTATGAGAAAGAAGAGGGACCTTATCAAGAGGAGAATATCCCCAGAACCATTTTACACCCTTATCAAATCATTTAATATATCATAGCCAAAAAATATTATGTCTTTATCCATGATTCAAGTATAGGGGCAAAGCTTCCTATATATATTTTAAGTCTAAAATTTACATCACTTGATTACTAGGAATGAAGAAACATCCCCCATCCAAGATCAAACCACATCTCATGGTTACTTAGGGGATGATAATTTCATTATAAGTTTAACCAATCCTAATTCCCAAGTTTACATGGGCAATAGAAACATTATAATGAATGAAATAACATCCCAACCAAGCTATGATTTTTCTAGAAAAGTGCATGTATAACAACTAAATCAAGATATTTATAATATTCAAGCCAAAAAATCAAATAATCCCTTGGTTAATCAAGATATAAATTAAAATCTATATTTGAGTTTGAATCCTAATTTATACTAATGCATAAATCCAAATTTGAATGCAACTATATATTTGAGTTCACCAAACATTAATCCCAATCTAAACTAGAGTTTAAATGCCATTTCAAGATCATAAATCAATGATACAAGAAGTAAAACTATAAGTTTTAATGTTCATTCAAGTTTACCTATCATCATTCCAAATCTTAATTTTAATGTGCATTCAAATTCACTAATAAAAAATCAAGATCAAAATTGGAACTTAAATCCATATTCAGGTTGACAAATCATTCCAAATACAAATTTGAATATTCATTCCAATTCACTAATCAATAATCAACATGAAAGTCTTAACTTGAATCCATATTCAAGTTCACAAATCAATCCCAATCTGAATTTGAATATTCATTCAAATTCACCAATTAACAACCAATATCAAAATCTGAATTTGAATCCATATTAAAGTTAACAAATCAACCAGTCCAACTAACATCTAAACTTGAATACTTATTCAATTTGACCAATCATTGAAATAAATCAAAATAAAAAATTGTAATTTAATTCATATTCAAGTTCACTAATCAATCAACATCCAAATTTTTCTTTAGGAACAACATCAAATCAATTTTTACATTTTAATCCAAATTCTTTAATATATCCAAATCCAACTACAAATTAATGCATTATCAATCCACGTCAAAATCAATATTCATTTACATATTCCAACACTAACTCAAATTCATTCATTGGTTAACCATCCAACACAACTACCACTTCAAATTAAAATAATGAACATTTGCCACACTTCATTCACTAGTGGAAACACATGAAAGATAAAATCCAAGGCTTGCAAGATGGTATAACAAAAACAATTCAAATTTGAGGAATATTGTCCATATCCATTTTAAACTAACAACATGATGGAACTCTTTCTTACACATTTCAAACTTCCCAAATTTGATATATACAAAGGTAAGGGTGCTCTTAGGGAACATCTCAAAGAATTTTAATAGCATGTGTAGACATTGTCTATTATAATTAATACCTATTAAGACTCTTTCCTCATAGTCTAGGAAGCCAAGCCCTAGAGTGGTTTATTTATGTACCTAGAGGATTGATTAATACCTTTGAAGACTTATCTAAGATATTTATGTGTCATTTATTTTATAACGTTAAATAATAGTTAAAAGTGGTAGATTTATATATTACTAAATAGTTAAATGGTGAAGCTTTTACCTCCTTAAAAATATGGAAGTCATTAGGAAGCTATTTTACATATTTCCTATTATAGTCTCAATTTTCACCCTTGGATAAGGTTCTTTAAGATCTCTCTAATTAAGCTTATAAAATTGGGACAACCCTAGGTTATGGTTTACCTATGTTGGGATTGAACCTATAGAGTAGGCCAGCTTCCTCTTTGATACTCATCTAAGACTAAAACTAAGCCTAATGATTCATGGGAAAAGGGTTATAAAGAGAGTGATGGCTCTTAAGAAAACTAAAAGGGTGATACACCAAAGTTAAGTTGACACTCACATGAGTTTAAACCCACACTAGATCAAAAAAATATAACTATGACTTACTCAATCTCACATTCTCACCAATTACATAAATATTTCATAGAAGATAACCCAAATATAACACTAATCTAGACCTAAAAATTGGATTGAAAACATCTTCAAAGAGGTAAGTAGAAGGGCAACAAACTAGGAGGAATATCCTTCACAAATTTACCATACATAAGCATAATAAACATTGATTAAAGATAAGAGACATGAAAAGAGTTAATCTTATTACTTCAAAAGGTAATTCTTATAATATTTTCACAGGGTTTAACCTTATCAAATGAGCAATATTTTACAAGATACTCAATGAGTATCCTTGTCTCAAAAATAAAATGCTGAAATTTCTAAAAAGTTGAGAACCCCTACAAAGGGAATGAGACCAGGATATATAGAATAAGAGAGATAGCCCAAAATAATGGGATATCATGATATAACATAAATAACACCTATCCTAGGTCATTAAATGAACATGAGATTCCACTTTTTAATCCTTAGCTATTGGGACATTACCCCTCTTTTGATCAATCAAAAAATTGTATGTCTTATTGAGTGAGAAGGTCCCTAAAGGTCTCAAGGATGCATTAAATTATCCTAGCCATAGCTCCCAATACTATATATTTTCCTTGATACTTCATGATAACTAATTCTTGAAGATAAAACTTTCATGATCATGGACCTAATTGAAACATGATTTAGTGCCTTTAGGTGACTGCTTGTTGAGATACAACCATGTTGAAGGATGAATCTCTTTTGCATTAATTACACTTCTACATTATATTCATTCTTTGGTCATAGATATATCTATAGGTGGAAAACCAATTCTAGACTATTGATTTTCCTATAGTTTCTATATCAGTACATACCTATAGGAAATATAACACCTTTTATACTATAACAGGTCTAAAAGAGCCATTCTTTCTCTAAAAGAACCCAAACCATATGTGCATGCATGGATCCTCATGAAAACATTGAATACTTATGTAAGAATAACTATAACCAAGCAAAAATATGAACCAAAACTCCATATTTAAACCTTAATAGTGATTCATACATGTTCCTTGCATCCCACTGCATTACCTAGGCCACTTAGTAGTAGTTGAACCAACTCTAATTGCATTAGAAGACCCTATAGAGCCTTATATTTCATGGTCAAAAATATATTTCCAACCTTCATCAAGAATCTTGGTCCTATTATTAATCTAATTGGTTGTCAAAAATTAACTTGGCTCATTGACAAGTTGACTTAATTCACTCCATCAATTTCAATTTATATGAAGGCTTATAGATCGTTAATCTCTTCCTAGTTAAATGTGCCCTTGACACTTATCACATATACACTCACCTTTGAGATTCTATATCTCTTTGATTTATGCTCACTATTAGATCCAAATGTATGACATAATGTGGACCATCGATCTACTAGGACCTACTATTTGAAAACCAACATCTGGTTCATAGTCTTAAAGTTGACATCTTCACTCTTATCAAATGACACTCACATGGCCATCATTGATGGTTGCATGACCATAAAATTTAATCTTAGTAGGGTTATCTTATTATGTCTTTAGATTTGACATTGATGTGAATGTCTCACCTTGTAGGTCCATTTTCAAAGGCTCATAACTTGAAGAACAAAAGTCCCAAAAGACTCAAACTTTTATGATATGTTTCTAAGGTCAATAAGGATAAACCCATTTTGTCTATTGGTCCCATTAACTTTTGAGGTGAAGATATTGAAGGCCAAAACTAATGGATCCATATCTATTCTATGTGATGTTCTAATGTTGATTGAGCATTTTTGGCTAAGTATGTGAAACTTAGTGAAAACCAATTGAAAGGCCAAATTTACACATGCGTAACTTCATTTTCACTTTGATAGATGACATGGGATTTAGAACATAAGATCTTGGAAAAAAAGTAAACAAACCCATATGACCAATTCTTCTTGACTCATCCACACATATGATATCTAGATTTAGAAAAATGCTTACTTGTGTTTTCTATGTGCTTCATCAAACCAAGAAAAAATTTACTATGTGGGCCAAAAAATAGCCAACATCTTTGGTGACTTATAGGGAAGCATGCCTGACATTCTTGAGAACCCAACTCATTCTATCTTGCTTGATCCATTAAGCATGGAGTCACCTTTCTACAATTGAGTTAATCATGAACACTATGCAAGGTTGCCTATTTTTGGAACTTCCTCTTGAAACAACAAGGACTAAAGTAAAACAACAAAGGTAAATACACATAGGAAAATGTAGGAAATAAAAAAAAAACTAACCTACTTAAAAAATGTGCATAAATTCACTTAGATAAAAGTATAAAAACTACTCTAACTTATATACAAGGTTAAACTTTATAAGATCTTCCCATCTGGATCAAATGGAAATGATTTAACATCACTTACTTGTGACAAACAAGGATGGAAAACACCTTGCCTTTAAGATATTATGGTATGTGAGCTGAAATGCATTGATATTGATTCCTTTGACATACTCTTAAGTGGATGAAAAGGGGAAAACATGTCTCCAATGTAGACATATTGGTCCATTTCTTTAAGTCTTGTTCTAAATTAGATTGTAGGGGCCCCTACAAACTCCTCTTTTAAACTAGTGCTTGGTTGACTATCCAAACTTAGGTAAAAAGGCTTTAAGTCATCCTAAAATGCAACCTCCTCTTGGTCATCTGAGATAATGCCAATTTCAACACCATCTTTTCTCTATTGTCTTTAGAGGGGATCATATGGTAGTTCATCAATCCACCTAAGGCCCAACATATCATATCGCTTTGGCTCTAAAATTAACCATTCTCCTTCATTTTTAAGGCATTAGTACTACCTTCAAAGAATATCTCATCTTGAGATTGTTCAGTAAACTCCACCTAATAGATGAGTTCCTCATCATGTCCTAAAGGAGGTATAGGTATAGGCTAGTTTATAACCTCTACCTAATCTATGAATTCATAGTATAACTATTTCCATACTTTTTGTTGATCTTAATTTCCCTCTATTTCTTTTTGAAGATCATTTATGACGTCTTCAACATGGTTAGCTAATTGATTGACAATATCAATCTTTGCATCTTGATCATTTCTATGTGTGGCCATACCAGATAGAAGATCTTGGGACCAAACAAATTCTTCCCTACTCTCAACCACATATTTAGGTTCTAAAATACCAAAGCCATACCAAGAAGTCATATTAAAACCTGGCCCTCTCCTTTTGAAAGAAGTGGATTGCCTATTATGACTTCATCATAGAAACTTGTGCCATCTTCATCAGGCATTTTTTAGAGAAGGAGGGTGAGTCTTGAATCTCTTGTACACCAAGCTCATTAATCTGAGCTATAGTTGTTTGATTCTTCTCTTGCATAACTAATCCTTCTTCTATGAATATTAGCTCCTAGACCTTCTCAGCTAACATTTCACTTTTCTATTTTTTACCCTCCTTGATTGATTTTCATGAGGGGAATGTGTTACAAGGTTTGGCCACCTCCTCCCTTTCTTGAATGGGTGTGGGAGGGGCAGGTTTCATAATAGAGGGTATGAAATAATTGGGATCATTGACATAGAAGAGGATCCAAGATGGAAGGACTTTAGGTTCCTCAACTGATAGAGGTAAGGCTTGACAAATTTGGATAGAGGGAGAAGTAGGTTGATATGGAGGATAGATAATCTTGATGTAGGGATGATATGAATGATTATATGGTTGTTTCTTTAAACTTTGAGGACCACTTGGGGTGAAGCTGTAAACATTGTTAACTTGATATAAAGGATAAGGAATGAATGAATATGCATTTTGATTGAATCGGTGGTGATTGTACATATCAAATGATGGTGATTAGGCACATGGGTTACCTAAACTAGTTGAGGGATGTTTGAAGTCACCATTGATGTTTGTTAGAATGATTCCAAAGGCTGATATGTATAAGAACAACACCAAAAATTATTCCACTACCTTGGACTTAAGTCCCATTGAGCATGCTAAAAAATATTATAGGATAGATTTTCACCCTTGGAGAGGGTTCTTTAGTCTCTCTCCAATTAAGATTATAAAATTGGGATAATCCCAAGATGTGGGTCACCTATGTTGGGGCTGAACCTCTGGAGTATGCCAAATTGCTTTTCGATGCTTACCTAAGACCAAAAATAAGCCTAATTCTTCAAGAAAAAAGGGTTAGAAATAAAATGATGGATCCTAATAAAACTAAAAGGTTGATACACTAAAGGTAAGTGGACACTTATATAAGTTTGAACCCACACTAGATTAGAAAAATATAACTATGACTTACTCAATCTCACAATCTCACCAATTGCATAAATATTTCATAGAAGAGGTGCCAAATAAAACACTACTACAGACCTAAAAATTATATTGAAAACTTCTTCAAAGAGGCAAGTAGAAGGACAATAAACTATGAAGAATATCCTTTATGAATTTACCATACACAAGCATACTAAACATTGATTAAAGATAAGAGATAGGAAAAGAGTTGATCTTATTACTTCAAAAGGTAATTATTATAATATTTTGATAGGGTTTAACCTTATCAAATGAGCACACTTTTATAAGAGTCTCAATGAGTATCCTTATATCAAAAAGAAAATACTAAAATTTCCAAAAAGTTGAGAACCACTACAAAGGGAATGAGACTAGGATATATAAAATAATAGAGACAACTAAAATGAATGGGTGAGCATGCTATAAAAAAGAATACTTGCCCTAGGTAATTAAATTAACCTAAGCCACCAAATTTTTCTCTTTAGCCAATGGAACATTTCCCCTCTTTTGATCAACAAAATGTAGTATATGGCTTATTGAGTGAGAAGGTCCCTAAAGGCCTTAAGGATGCATTAAATGCTCCTAGTCGTAGTTCCTAATACTAGATATTTTCTTTGATACTTCATGTCAACTCCTTCTTGAAGATAAACATTTCATGATCATGGACCTAACTATAACATTATTTAGTGCCTTTAGGTGGCTACTTGTCAAGATATGGCCATGCTGAAGGATAAATATATTTTGTATTAATTGTATCTTTGCATTATCTTCATGTTGGGGTCATAGATATATCTATAAATGGAAAACCAATTCAAGACTAATGGCTTTCCTATAGTTCCCATATCAATATAAAACTATAGGAAATATAACACCTTTATACTATAACAGGTCCAAAAGACCCATTCTTTCTCTGCAAGAACCTAACCTGTATGTGCATGCATGAATCCTCCTTAAAATGTTAAACACTATTGTAATAAAAACTATGTCTGAGAAAAAATATGAACTAAAAGTCCATATTTTAACCTTTATGGTGATCTATATGCATTCCTTGCATCCCATTGCATTACCTGGGCCACTTTGTAGTAGCTAAACCAACTCTAATGGCATTAAAATATGCTACAAATCCTTATGTTTCATGGTAAAAAATACATTTCCAACCCTCATTAAGAATCTAGAGCCTATATTTAATCTAATTGGTTATCAAAAACCAACTTGGCTCATTGACATGTTGACTCAATTTATTGCATCAATTTCAGTTTGTATGAAGACCCACATATCATTAATCTCTTACTAGTTAAATGCACCCTTGACACTTGTCACATATACACTTACCTTTGAGATTCACTAACTCTTTGACCAAAACTCACTATTAGATCCAAATGTATGACATAATGTAGACCATCGATCTGCTAAGACCCATTATTTGAAAACCAACAACTAGTTCATAGCCTTAAAGTTGACATCCTCACTCCCATTGAATGACACTCATGTGACCAGCATTGATGGTTGCATGACTATCAAATTTAATATTAGTAGGGTTATCTTATTAAATTTAGAAATTTGATGTTGGCATGAATGTCTCACATTATAGTTCCATTTTCAAAGGCTCATAACATGAAGAGAAAAAGTCCTGGAAGCTTTAGACTTCTAGGAGATGCTCCTAAATTCAAGAAGGACAAACCTGTTTAGTATGTTTGTCTTGTTATATGTCCAAGTGAATATATTGAAGGAACAAACTAATGGATCCATATCTATTCTACATGATGTCCTAGTGATGGTTGAGGTTTTTTTGCTAAGTATGGGAAACATAGTGAAAAATGACTAAAGGACCAACTTTGAACACACATAACTTCATTTTCACTTTGTTAGAGGACCTAGGATTTGGTGCATATGATCTTGGCACAAAATTGAATAAACCCATATGACCAATTATTCTTAAATCTTCCACATGTGAAAGATGTAGCTTCAAGAAAATGCCTACTTATGTTTTCTATGTGTTTCATCAAACCATGCAAGAATTTTCTATGTGGGCCAAAAATGGCCAACATTTCCCACCCAAGAAAAACCTTATTGTAATCCTCATAAATAGTATTAACATAACTCTCTCATCAATTACAACTTCATTGTCCCACATCATTTGAAAAAATCATAGAGAAGGGAGTCCAAATTGAGAGAACTTTAATATCCAAGAGTGTCATTAAAATTTTCAAACATGACCATACCTCTTCAAATAAAATGTCAATACCCAAATTCTTTTGAAAATAATAAAAATGTTTTAGGTGATAGTGTAATTGATGTGAAACAAGTCCAACATACATAACACATCAGAAATATCACCATTCAAAGTGGCTAACCAAAAAATTTAATCACAAACATAAATTCACTCCTTTGGGAGAACCTTATGATTTGGTATTTCAAAAAGTTGTCACTTTAAATATGATCATCTTCCCTAACACTAAAAATAATGAAAAGAATGTTCCTAAACCTGAGTGGTACTAAGATAATGAATACTATGAATACCATAAGATCAATGGACATTTAATAAACCATTTCATGAATCTTAAATATTACACTCAAGACTTAATTGATCATGGGGATGTTGAAAATAAAAATAAATCATCGTCATGCAACAGCCAAAAATTGGGTATATACAAAGACTCATTTCAAAAACATGAGAAGAGTATAAAAAATAAGGTTACTATCAAGCCAAAAAAATGTATGAAAATCCTAATCTAAACTAGACCAAACTTAAAGATAGAGTAAAAAATGAAGGAAAACATAAAACAAACAATACTTATAACACCAAAGTACCAATAAGCTTCTCCATTGTGATTAAAAGTGACTTGTTCTTGATTTCAATGTATGTAGATGACCAACCCATCTATAAACAAAGGGAATTAGGCATAATATAGGTGCATAATCTTGATTTTTTATAGACTTCCATTATTATGATGGGATTAATGTTATAATGTCCTCCAAACTGGTAGAACTTTGTTATCTATCAATACTTGCTAAATATAGAGGAAAAACCCTCTACTTATATATTTTTAAAAATTATGGACATTCAAAATCCATCGAATTTCTAATCAGGTAAGGATTAGTTAATTAATTTTGATTAATTAACTAATGGAATAGGATGTGAATAATGAAAGTGCATCACGATGATGAATAGTCACAATGAATAGTGATTAGGGTGTAAATTTTAATAAATGTTAATTATGACACTAAATTAGTATAATTAAAGTGTCTACACTTTGGATTAAGGTCATGAATTTATTCTACATGTCAATTAGCTCCTCATATTCAATACTGTGTTTAATATGTTATGTGCTCGCAGATAGGGTATAATCAACATTGTTAAATCTCATACAACAAACTAGATTGAGAGGGATAGTTATTCAAATTATCCATATAATCACTTCATTTATAGCCTACCTTATTTTATTCTATCTGATCCATTTAGCCTTGATCATTATGTATAATCCATTGTAGTTTGATTAGTTTTGGCTTATAGGTCACATGATTGAATTTTATTCATATTTTAGCCATCCTAAGCAATTAAAACACTATGCTCCACCACTATTACCCCATGTGGTTATTTTAGAAATTGAATACCCATAAATTTTGCCTTAAAGAAATTAGTCACCAATCCTAAATCAAGAGGTTGTATACCCATAAAGATATCATGATGTGTATAAAATCCACATCAACAAGTGGTAACTATTATTGTAAAGATGGAAGTAATGTAAATGATTATAATGGGGTATAAGTAAAGTACATTATGGGTAAATTATTAAAAATAAGGTAAGGTTAAATGGTTAATCAAATAGATGTATATGGAACTTGAAGTGATACATAGAAAGCCTAATAAATATTATATCTATATCATCTTGTTCAATATAAGGAAGAGCCTAAGAAAGGATACACACATACATCAAAAAATAAATAAACAACATTTAATCTACTAATTAAAGGAAATACTATAGGGATATAAATACTCACATTATGTGGACCCATCAATATTTCAATATCCCCTTCTGGCTTAAGTGGATTTTTATAAGAGATGTTATAGATTGAATACCTAAAATTGGTTTATGATGACCTATATATAGTTATTTACAAACTCTAAATGATTTATCATATTGAGCTTCAATGACACCACAATACAATCCCTCTAAGATAATGTTTTAAACCACTAACCCTCCCAAATACATAGCGAAGAAATAAAAACACAATAAAAGTATATGGATGTGATATAATTTATTAGGAATGAAATATAACCCCTATATATATGGTTTCAAGTATACATATTTCATATACATAGAACTATATCATGTTGGATGCTAAAATACAATAGGGATAAAATCATGAAACATATGGTATCTACTAGGCTAATACCATAAGATATAGGGAAGTTAAAAAATCTAGATAGGAAGAATATGGCAGGGAAAGATAAACATAGACTCAGAGGATGTTAAACTAATATTAGTAATAGTGTAAATTTATATAATTCCAAAACCTATTAGAAAGTACCATGATTTTATCTCACCATATTCATGATGCACCCTTTAATGCTTGTACTTAGGGAGATTGATACATCAATAAGTTGTTGCAAGAGAAAGCATTAATAATGTGATAAATTGAAGATATTAGGTGCATGTACATAGTGGTTTGAGTTTCACAAACATTGTTTGCATGTATTTTGATCTCTTATTTCCTTATTTGAATAGTAAAATATTATACACTAATTTATTTTAGGGATGATATGAACATAGTGATAAATAGAAATCATAAATTAGCTAAGTATATTTCTCCTACATTTCTTTATCAATTCAAAATATATTAAGTGAAATATTAGAAATATAACAAGTGCATATTAGTATACCCTTTTATATTCAAATTTGTATGATTATTAACCTATTTTCCATTTTTTTAATATTCATAGTTTAATATTATTTATATTACATTAATTACAAAATAAATAAAACATTTTAGTGAACCCAATCATTAAATTGAGCATGACAAACCCTATGAATTTTATACATTAACATTTGAAATTTAATTATTAGGGTTTTAGATTTATCTTACATTAGGGTTTTAATTTTTAATTTTATTTCTTATTTCCACTCTTCTTCACATAAGCAATCCCTATGATGAAATAAATGTATCCTAATAGTTTATATTTCTTCATCCAAGATATTAGTGTCATGATTGAACATTTCTTTCATAAAATATTAATATGTTTACAATATATTGAATGAAATGGGTTAAATACATCTGCAATAAAAATAAGGATGATATTAATATTGATGAATTCTTGGCTTTATTTAGTAACACATACTACATGACTATTGAATATAAGATGTTTCTAGTTATTACTCAATGGTAAAGGGCATGTGTTACTCCATTCCTTCCTCATCCCCCTACACCTCAGGGTAGTGATATTCACCATCCAACCCTATTATTTTCCAAAGGATTACATTGGATAAAAAATTATATGTTATCATAACATGAAGAGATAGGGTGCATAATACTATATAATTTTTCATGAATAATGAATCTAAAATGTCTAGGTTTTATTATCATAAAGCTAAATCTTCCCAATGCATTAGAATTAGTGTGCCTAGCATGGCCATCCATGATAAGATTGAACCCTTGAATGAACCTATTTAGAGTTTAACCATTCCTAAAAATCATATTTGTTCTAGGATGATTTCCATATGTAAATTACTAAAAAAAGTCAAAAGTTTATCTCTAAAGGTTAATTCACTTGAAGATAAGCTTGGACATGCCCAAAATATTGAGCATTCTATTGTAAATTGCATCACTAGCTCCCCATTGAAAACCTATCAATATAAAATGATTTAGTATTTATAATGGGCTCAAAAACAAAAAACATATATGCCTAATGAATCAAAATATTGTCATAATATCAATACATATTCTAATGAAACTCTTCTAAACATGTTTTACAATAAATTTAATATACTACCTCTTTTGCATCACATGCGAAAGTCTAAGTACTATTATGCTTATCATAAAGTTCATGGACATCCCATAGATAAGTGTTATGATTTAAAACATATATTAAAATATATTATTGATAGTGGTAATCTTATATTGGATACATCTACTAAAACACCACTTAAATGAAACATACCCTCTAATATTGAACAATCCACTAAAATTATGGTTCCATGTCTCAAGGGTGAATTATAAAAATAAAAGTTACCTAAATATGGTTTTCCTAAGAAAGAGAAACCTAATGAGGAAATTCATAAAATTAATCTTCAAAATGTGGTTTCCAAGGTGGCAACCACATATTATTCTTTATTCCTAAATCCTTTGATCATCAAGCCTCACATAGATGGAAAGAAATACACCAATGTAATGGTTGATAATTCTTGTGAAATTAATGTATGTAGCATGAATATTCTAAAGAAAATTATATATGATGATAACTTTGAATAATACCAATTTATTGAAATAATTAATGGGATCCATTGAGTGGTACATCACTCTTGGTCTCAATATATGTTCTGCTATATTACAGATTGATCCTAGTTTGACCAAATATAATTCTATGCTAGGAAACTTATTGATAATATAAATGAATGAAATAATAAAAAATAATCATGATCACATTAAATTTGAGATTAAAGTAAAGACCATTTCCATTTCAAGAGATGGAACAAATCTAAATCAAGAAGAGAAAATGGGGATTTTTTAACTAGTGCGTGAGAAACGATATATAATTATTCTCCATATGTTACCAAAATTGAGGTACATGATACCAATGATGATGAATGTGTTTAAGTGAAAAAATAAATCAAGTAATATAATTATAAAATATGGTGTGTTTGGTTATACATACCCTACTATAGATAAAAATGTGATATAAATTAGAGTAACATGCGTAATTTATGGGATGCATATAGATATACACAATGATTATGACATATACAATATAAGACCTACATATTAAAATAAAATTAATGGGATCATTAGATCTAAAAAACATACTATAATATACATATATTATTGTTATTATTATTTTATTTTGTTTAATCTAATTTTGTATTTAATGGTCTAAACAAGATAATAAGTTTAAATAATTGAGATTGTATAATCTATATTTGAATTACACAACTCTAAATGTAATTAGTAAAGTAAAATTGACTTATTTTAGTTTATATAAATATAAATGACCAAGATGGTACTTATATTTTTTCAATTTAGTTTTGGTTTGTAATAGTATATATTAATCAAGAATGATCTAGAATTGGTCTATGATCATTTTGATCTAGAAAGTAACTATCATAAGCTATTGGTATGGATTTTCTAATGTGCAGATGCATGTGCCAACCTAAGCCATATTATCTCTATCAAATTTGTCCCTTTGAAAAGTGTAATATTTTCCATCATATATTTTTGTGCCAATGTATAAATAGGTATAATGTGTAATTTCAAACACTTATTCTTATGCATTATTTTAGATTCATTTTCCTTCACCTTAAAACCCTAGCTCCACTTTTATCACTTTATTCACTTATAAAAAAGGATTATAAAGGATGGGATGATGTGATATTAACCACCATGTAGAAATTGAATGAACACTTTACAAATTTTAATACTCTAAATAATACTCAAACCATATTTATTTTTACCACCTAACTATGTGTGTGCTTAATCAATGATATATTAGTATGAAATGCAATCATGTGTAGATTTTGACACTTGACAAAATGTCATTTTGACCTTGAAAATTTATTTATACTTATATTAGTGGATTATCCTCTGAGGGTTTTTATATTTGGATAATTTAAGGTAGTTTATCAAGGATGTGCAAATGTATTCCTATGCGTGAATGTATTTCTATAGGTATGTTCTAGATTTAAAAAGGGTTAGGATTTATTTATTTATATAGTTAAATTAGAGAGTATTTTACCTCCAAAACAACATGAAAAATGCGTTTTCTAACCCAAAGGAGTTTGAATTTGGTAAAACATCCACTAGAGAGAACACACATAGGTTCAACTAAAGTAGAAGACTCTAATAATTAGAACCATATGACTATGGAAAAAACTATCTAAGAAATAAAAAATTAATTTGGGATTGGGTTTAGTCTACTTAAGATGATTATATGTTTAGGTAAATTATAGGGTAACCCTATATGTGTATGCAAACAAATTAGGAAGGCTAAGACCATAGGTAAGGGAATGTCAAGGAGATAATGTGAACAAGAATCATATGTGTACACACAAGTCATGTATGATAATATTATGTCAAAACTTTAAATTTAAATAATATAACACTACTTTTAAGTGTCTACATTTTCAGCTCATTTTATTCTAGTGTTGGTAATGCTAGTGTAAAAGGATAGAGTGATAAATTTGGTACTTGAGTGTAACCATAGTGGGTGTCTTTAGGTTTATGATAAGTATTGATCTTGATACATGAAAAACATACAATGAAACATGTATAAATCAATTCCCACTTATGGTATAAATTTTGAATTAATAATCAAACATATTTTAATTTGAAAAATAAAGGAATAAATACACCTACAAGTATGTGAACTAATGATCAATTTGGAATTTTAAGAGAATGGGATGATTATCCTTAGAGGATATGCTAATGTTAAAACCATGAATTGGTAATAATATTCCACAAACTTTAATGGAGATGAAATAGTGCTTATAATTTAAGTCATTCAAAACATCAACCGTAATACTCATTATAGTCTTAGGAGAATGGGACCCATAATGAATTACAATAAATATGAGTATTTTTAGTATCCATGATTACTATTGAGTAAGGTTGAGTCTAAATCATTCATCATATATAAATTTTATACCCAACTCTAAGTATGCCTAAGTACAACCATGTAATTTTGAGTACTAATAATGTCACAAAATGGAACCCAATCTGAGTAAAGTTGAGTAATATTGAGTAATATTGAGTAAACCTAAGTAAATATAAGTAAATAATATTGTAAAATGTCCACATATTCTTTGAATATACCCCAAATTTGATAACCTATTTAATCTAGTTTGTGTAATCTATACTAAAATCTCATAATATCTATGAAATTCCATTAATAATCCTGTAGTATGTCAAGATATGCCTCACATATTCCCATAATTTGATATATTGTGTAATTTGAGTCATGTAACATGTGTAATAAAATAATAGTGTTTATTAACCATTAATCATGAAACTTTATAATGTCTCACATGTGCCCCCAATCTATATCAATTTTGTCTTGATTTGTGTCAATCTATAATAATCTATGCCCAAAATCTATTTTTTTAAATCTATGATAGCTTGAGTATTT
Organism: Torreya grandis; assembly: GCA_037957365.1. NCBI lineage: Eukaryota > Viridiplantae > Streptophyta > Pinopsida > Cupressales > Taxaceae > Torreya > Torreya grandis. The sequence continues at coordinate 597,226 of JARHVA010006217.1, forward strand.
AAGACAATCCCACTATGTATGACCAATTTTAAGATGAATAACATAGCTTGAAAATTAATCATATCAAAATAAAAGAGTTATACACATCACATTATATAAAAATATGTAATCATGTAACACATGTGATAACATTATTAGATTACATCATTTGATGTTTGAGAATCATAAGAATAAAATAATCTTACATAATTTTGTATAGATAAGAGAAATTTTGTGAAAAAAATCTTAATTTCAAGAATACATATAAGCAAGGGAAACATAGTCAGCATAGGAAAAAAAACTATAATGTGTGAGTTATTTGCATGGGAGTTAACCACGTAACCCAATGTGCATGCACATCATTTTAACATGCAAAGAACCATTCACTAGCATATAAAATGAATGGTTTGGAAAAATATGTGCCAAATGGTACATAAAAACTAACATGACACATTTAAATAATATGTCAAAAAGTTTGAATTGGATACCACATAACTATTTACATGTTTGCATGATTGCAAAAAAAAATTGAATATGAAACATGTCATCATAAAAGGTTAGAATCCATAAATCAATGCAAGTGAAGGCATTTATAATTATTTATTTATGATTTTTGGATGCCTAATTTCATATGGATCTAGATGAGATGACTCAACCTATACACCTATCCAACTCAAATCCAACTAGGTAGACAACTTATTAATTATTAATTGATCAAGTAGTTGTCTAATTTATAGGAAGTATTCAACATATTTAGAGCCCTATAAGTGGGTAAGTTGAGGTTAACTATAAGGACATTAGGAGAGGGTAGAGAGAGAGAGATTCAAAATTCAAGGATCAATGGATTTATTTATTTTAAAGTATGAGAAGTAAGTCATTATAATAGTGAAGTTTTCCTATAAAAACTCAAACACAACATATCCCATAAATCATTTTGAGTGAGATATCATATGTAATATATTTTTAAATTATAATTTAATATTTTATGATTTTTATATAATTTCTTATGTGTTAGATATAAGGATGATGGAATTAATTTTTGGGAGGTTACCTAGACTAGTTGGGATCAAAGTAATTTTTAACTTTTCTTAGTGTGGAAAAAGGTTTCCTTCATAATATTGTGATTAGAGGAATTAAAAAATTAGAGCATAGATTCATAGGAAAAAATTTCACTTAGGGGAGTTTTTGATAGAGGTGCATTAGCTTCAGACATATCATGAAGGTTGGACAAAGTCCTAGATGTATTATGTGTCATGAAAACACACCTAGATGCTATTGAGGAGGACTGAAGATGAGTGTTAATACCAAGAGATGATAGATGAAAATTAAAATGTGTTAAGGGAGTGAATTATGCTAAAGGTTAAGGAGTTGATGAGGATAAAATTGATGATTTTGAGGAGAGGATCTTCAAAGATATTTCATATATTAACAATGGAATAAAAATAGACTTAGCATATTTTTAATGAAGTATAAATCCATAAGATATTATTGATTAGTTTGATGACATGGAGGAGTAATTTGAGTATGAAGACATTGATGATCCACATTAAGTCAAGATGGCATAGATGAATTTAAAAGGGCATGGAGTAATATTGTGTAAATAAGTTCAAAATGAATGACATAAAATATAAAAGAATAAGTTAATAATATGGGATAAGATGGTTTCTAAACTAAAAAGGAAATTATTTTTAGGAGATTACCATATGGAGTTGCTCAAGAGGATTTAAAATATCAGGTAAAAGGAGTTATCAATAAAATAATAGAAATAAGAGTTATACAAGATCACAATTAGATATAATCATAGTGAGGTGGATGGGGATAAGGTCACATGATATCTAAATGGATTACCCTTTTGAATACAAAAATAAATAAGTATGGATCATATCTAAACTATCCAAGAAGCCTATCAATTTACACATAATGTGGAGGAGAAGTCACACATAAATTTGAGCAAAATTGAAGGCAAGATAAGATTTGTTTGAGAATTAAGAGGAAGTGTGGGAATAAACTTGAAGAAACTAGGAGAAAAAATGACAACTTGAAGAAAAATTTACTCCTAAGAATAAATTTGGGGACATAATTTTGAGCTAGAGAACATGGGTGGAGAAAATAGATTTTATCAATCTCAAGGATGACGCATATTTGCTCAAGGAAAGGGAAGATGATTCTTAGGGACATGTTTTAGGGGTAGATAACTAGGCAATTGATCCTATGAATGCCCACATGCATAAAGTGAAGGGAGTAAGAGGATATATTCCCACATGGAGATGAGGTTTCAATTGGATTAGTTGAGCATTTGGAAGAACCTAAGCATGGGGAAGCACTAATGGTTAAGAGGTATTTTATGAAACCATCATATGAAGGAAAGAAACTAGTGTAAAGGAAATACATTTTCCATACCATATATGTAAGTCAAGAGGTAAATGTTATAGAGTGATAGTATATAGTAGCAACACATATAATTTGTTCTCAAGTAAAGTGGTCAAGAAATTGGGTTTGAAGATATTGACACACACCAACCCATATAGAGTGTCATGGTTGTATAAGAGTTAACACATGTTGTTCAATAAATAATGTCTAGTAAAATTAATGATAGGTGTGTACCAATACAGTGGATTATGGGATGAGATGCCAATGGACATATTACATGTAATTTTAGGAAGGCATTGTTAACTTAATCATAGGGTAGTATAATATGGCTAGGAAAATGATTAACACTTGGAAAAGGATGGGAGAAAATACAACCCAAGTACCTCAAAAGATGAATATTAAATAAAGAAATATTGTTTTCACAAGAGTTAATGGTTTCAATAAAATATTTCCTAAAAAATCTAGAGTTGGATAAGAAATGTTACAAACTCATAGTGAAGTTAGAACAAGAAGTTGGTTCAGATGCCAACATGAGAAAAGAAGATACACTTATGTGTGAATTGAATGAGTTGTTATACTAATTTTCCAACATTATATCAATAAATTTACTAGATAAATTAATAATAGTAAGGATCATCATTCATCACATGGATATAGTTTCATGAGGGATCTTATAAAAAAATCCTCACATAGGATGACAATGATGGAAAAAGAGGAAGTACATAAGAAAGTGCATGAGTTATTGGAGAATGGGATGATAAGGGACATTTTGAGCCCATGAAAAATGATTATAGTATTAGAACCTAAGAAAAGGGGAGAATGGTGCATGTGAATAGAATCATGAGCCATTAACAATATAATGATCAAGTATAGGTTTACGTTGTTGTGCATGGATGACATGATGGCTTATTTGAGTGGTGTGAAGTACTTCAACATTATTGAATTGAAAAGTGGATATGACCAAATTAAGATATGTAAAGGGGGTGAATGGAAGATAATATTCAATATTAAGGAAGGATTATATGAATGCTTATTTGTTCTGATTGGATTAATAAAAAATCCAAGTATGTTCATAAGACTAATGAATGAAGTGTTGAAACCATTCTTGGGTAAGCATGTCATTATGTACTTATATGACATTTTGATATTTAGTAAAATGAGAGAAGGGCACATTATTTATCTATGGAACGTGTTGTAGAGGTTTCATGAAGATAATTTTTTGATCAATGTGAATAATTTCAACTTCATGAATGAAGAGCTGATGTAATTAGGATCTGTAAAATGTAGAGAAGGGTTAAAATGGACCTTGATAAAGTACACACAATAGTGGAATGGTCATCACCAAGAAGTGCATATGAAATATAAAGTTTTCATCATTTTAAAATTTCTATATAAATTTTATCATAAAATTCAATGGGACATGTGCAATAACCATGAAAATGATGTGAAGATATCACAAGGCATTCACTTGGATAAAGAAAGTAGAGCATAATTTCCGTTAAATTAAGTGGAAATGGAGGAAGCAATAAGTGTTGGCATTATCCAATTTATATAAGGTGTTAAAAGTGGACTATGATACAAGTAGATCACTAATTGGAAAAATATTGAGCCAAGAGGGTAGGCCTATAACTTACTTTAGTGAGAAGGTGAATGATGAAAAGTGGTTTTTTTTTAGTTTATGATAAATGATTATATGTAATTATGAAAGTGTTAAAGAAGTGGAGGCATTATTTATTGATAAAAGAATTTGAATTGTATAAATACCATAAAGCACTATAATTTATCAATAGTCAACGAAATATGAACTAGAGACATATGAAGTGGGTAGAGTAACTATAGAGATATACATTGGTGCTCAACCACAAGAGTGGAAAATCAAACAAGGTTGTAGATGCACTAAATACAAGACCATTGGTGATGTAAGAGATGAGAGTTTAAGTGTTAAGGTTTGAATAAATAAAGAAGATATAACTAAAATATGAATATTTTTGTGATGTGTGGAGAGCATGCATGGACCTAACAAGCATGTATCAAACACCATGGCTAGATTATTTGAAACAAGAAGGAATACTTTTTAGAGGAGGGAAATTACATATACCTAGGGGTCGATGCATGAAAATTTAATCAAGTAAAATAATAATGGAGGATTGGTAGGACATTTTGGTGGAAAAAACATTGACATTATTGGATGAGTTATTATTGACAAAGATGGGTGCATATGTGTTGATATACATGCAAAGGTGTCAAGTTTTATAGTTGGATAAAGGGGGAAACCAAAATTAGGTTTGTTGTAACCCTTAATTGTTTTAGTGAGGCTATGGAAGGACATAATCATGTATTTTATACTTTGAATAGCAATAATGTAGAAATATAATGAATCCATTTTATTTATGTTAGACTAATTATCTAAGATGGAGCATTTCATTCATGATAAAAATTTCTAACCTATTATTTAGATAAGTGGTGATATTTCATGGAATACCATGTAATATAGTTTCAGATAGTGACACTAAGTTTGTAGGACATTTTTGGCTCACACTATGGAACACATTAGGAAAAAATCTAAACTATATTTCCACATAACACATAAAATTGATGGGAAAACCAAAGTTGTCATCTAAATCCCTAAAAATATGTTAAGATCTCTAGTAGGAGACAAGCTGGCATAATGGGGCATGATATTAGTGCAAACTAAATTTTCATATAATAATTTTAAAAATATGATCACTAGAAAGAATGACCTTCTAGATTATTTATTGAATTGACCCTAGAGGAATAACCAAGTTGAGGAAGTTAGATGTGAATCATGGGAGAAGCACATAAGTATAAGACTATGTGAAAGATATGATCAAACAAATTATCTTGAGTAATAAGTAGTGTGTGGATGAGAGGCACAAGAGGAAGAATTTTTAGGTAGGAGACATTGTTTTGGCACATTTTCATAAGTAAATATTTCTAGATGGTACCTACAAAATGTTGAAACTAAATAAGATAGCACCATGTAGAGTGTTGTATAAATTTTTAGATAATGTGTGATAAATTGAGTTTCCAAAATGTATGGGCATATTTACCATATTTATTCTATTATAATTTTATGAATATTATGAGACACAAGTAAAAGGTGAGGAATAAGATGAGGAGGCAAAAAATCCCTAACTAGAAGATGTAGTTGAAAAAAATTTAAATAAAAGAGATAGAGGCCATTATATACTCTAAGGTGATAATAAATATTGATGAGAAGGAATAACATAATTATTTAGTGAAGTGAAACAATTACACAATAGAGGATGCATCATGGCCAGACCTTCTAGATATTGGGCATTAAATATACACTATCATAAAATTCAACTTCTGAGATATAACTCATATTTTATTTATATTATGTGTCTAGTATAGGATCATCCCAAACATAAATAAATATTACAAGTGAATTTTTTAAGATAAAATCCTAAGTACATGAGAATACCTAAAAATAAAACACAACATGTGAGATATTGACATGGTAGTCATGGGCATAACCTAGTATACACACATCATTATGACACACAAAGAAACATTACCTATCATATCATAAGAATATTTCGGCACAATATGTGATAAATGACACATAAAAATTAATATTCATTTCAATAGGAAGTCATTAGGTTTGACCGAGATGCCACATAAGTTCTAATAGGTTTTCACAGCCACTAAAATTTTGAATATGAAACACGTCAGCATAAGAGGTAGGAATATAAAAAAATTCAAGTGAATATATTGAAAATTAGTTTCTTGTAATTTTTGGAGGCTTGATTTCATATTGATACACACTAGATGACATAACCTATACACTTATTTAGCCTATATCCAACTAGGCAAACAACTCATTAACTACTAATTTATCAGATAGTTGTCTAATTGGTGGGAATTAGTCTTAGACCTATTTGGAGCCCTATAAATAGATAATTCAAGTTTCATTATAAGGACATTAGGATGGATATATAGGTAATGAGAGAGAGGGTTGGTTAAGGTAGCAAGAATCAATTCAAGGCTTGAGTGATTTCCTTGTTTGAAAGTATGAGTATCAACTCAATCATAACATATCTTGTATCTCATGCTATGTGAGATATCATATGTAATATATATTGAAATAATAATTTAATATTTTATTAATTTTATATCATTGAGTGTGTGTTATAAGAGAGAATCACTCACTACAATGTTTGTCATCCCTTTAGTGGCAATACAAGCCCCAACCTACACCACCGTCATCATAGAAAGATTAGATCATTTGAGCATATATGAAACATGTATAATAAGGAGTGAAAGTGTCATGTCAAGTAGATATATAAATGAGGCAAAAATTAAATACTAATCATGTTAGTGATAATATAATCAATAAGTAATAATGACATAGAAGATGCATGATATGTATCTTGGCATCATAAACAAGTAGAGGAATTCATAATATGAATCACAACATCACAAGCTTAGTAGAAAATCATAGATGAATAAATAAATATTTACACATAATTTAATGTCTATGACACATAAAATAAATAATATAAACATTCATGATAACACATAATGTCATGTAGAGTAAGATTCACATAGAGAAGGAGTCACACATAGAAGGAATCATGTAATGAACGCTCAATGTCAAACAAAGTCATATAAATAAATATTAAAACATAAAAGGATTCACGTAATTAAAATACCAATGTCACATAGAGTAATTTTAAAATAATAACCAAATATCACACCATGTAACATGCATTATAATTAATCATGCATATAAAAAATTGAGGATAATATACACAATCAATGTATGTCATCACCACATATAAATATATAAAATTCATAGCATTTAAAGTTCTTAACTAGTATATTCAAGACAAAGTTATGTATAACTAGTGTAAGTATCATAATATGAACAATGGAATGGTCATAGATAGATGAAAATTATGTAGTGTACCAAGATGCTCCTAGTGTAAGCATGCCCCCAATGCAAGATGGTATCCCCTACATGTAATAATGCCCTACATCAGAGTTTACATGTCATATATAACATGTATGTCTTACATCCTACTCATATATACCATGGAATGTATGTTCATAGATAAAATAGATATATAATATACCATGTACATGATAAATCACATCTGAATCATGTAAACTAGAAACCCTTATCATGCATAGGTATTGGTTTTTGATTTTTTGCATTTTTTATTATTTATTATTTTTGAAAAGTTTAATTTTGAATTATATTCATGATACCTAATGATACTATCAATGGGATGATTATATGTAGGTCTTAGGTTAGTCATGGAAAATGTTACCCATTTTAGGGCCAATAGTAACACATGCATCTCTATCAAAGTCTGAGAAGTGATCTAATGATATGACATATCAATCATGTGTCTCATAAAAAAAAATTCTATTTAAGCTTTCATATTGATTAATATTCTTGTAAATCCTCCATAAGGCATGTTTATCATATTTTAAGGTAGTTTTGACAAGTTTGTGGTAAGTGTTCTTTCTAGTATCATGCTTGTCTAGTCATGATTTGTCCTAGTCGTGTAAAAATTTTATAGGTATTTTTTATGTCATTTAACTCATTTCCAGGTCATATCATGATCCCTTGGTCCATAAAAGTGCTTTAAATAAGTCAAATATTCCCTACTAATATTGTAACTCATTTTCAAGTGCTTTCTTGATCATTTGTAACATTTAAAAAGGAATATTGTAAAAAATTGGTAGGTTTACAGTAGAGGGAAGTTATGGAACATTATTACACATCCATACAGGTATGAAGAATCCCAAACAAGACTTATTAATTTAGTTTAATCAAGATTCAAAGCTAAACATGGAAATTTTAGTGTAAAAGAGAGGTTTTCAAGGGGTGATTGTAGGTTTGCAGAGTAAAGAACACTTAAAAAACCTATATGTCTCTCCAACCCCTATAGGTCAAACTATAGGAATTTTAGGGAGTTAAAAATCCAAATATACCAGAAAAAAATTCCTTTCTTTGATTGACTTCTTAGCAAGCTCACCATGGTTGATTTCAAATGCCCAGTATGTATAGGAAAGAGATAGATTTGGAAGGAATTATCTTTACCAAGTATGGGGGTCATTATGAAATTCACATACATGGCCATAGTTTTCATATTAATGTCTCCTCCTTTATGAACAATTGTTAAGAAGGTAGGGTGGTCTAAAACCCTAAACAAAACCCCACTAGCTTAGTTTTACCATGAAATGGTGGTTTAAAGATAATTGGAAGTATGAAATCATTTGGATAAGATATAGGGTGTTTTCATATCCATTAAATTTGTTTTTAAAATTTCCAATTGGCACATGTGAGCTCAAGGAGGAAGAGATCTTCATGTTAAGAACAAGTTGTAGGTTGAAAACATGGAGTTCTTGATGTTCTAAGGTTTTCAAGTAGTCAAGAACATGATTGGTGAAGTTATCAAAACTTTTACACACTCCCCTAATTATTTTCAAGGTAATAAAATATTCATTCATGCCTAAATCGAACAACCATTTATCAACATGATGGTAACCTATAATTTTCCACAAGTGTTCATCATTAATAAGTGTACAAGAAGAATCCTAGCAACATAAGAGTCTTGCATTTCATAAAAGGAGTATTAAGTGAATATTGATACATGGTTGGTTTCCTAAAATTTTTTGAACCTCATAAAATCACTTGTTAAAGACAAAATGGCAAAGAGAGATCATGTTCTTATGCATGTCATAGGACTATGTATAACCTACATGTATATCAGTTTAACATGCTTTGAGTTGAAAGCCTTAATAAAAAAATGAAATAATTAGTTTAATATATATTTAAATGATATATAAGATATATAAAAGTCCTATAACATTTTTTTTTCAATTCAACACCATCTACTCCATGCAAACATACAATGATCTCATGCTTAAGACTGTGTAAAACCCTACCTACATAAAAATGAGCTCAATAGACAACTCTTACATTGAATATGAGATATGAGGGTATAAGGTCTCATGGATAATAGTAGGAGGTGATGTATATAATTTTTATCAGGTCTAAGGTGATGAAAACATGTATCATGAAGCGCTTAAAATAATGAAAATGTAGACCTACAAGTTTGTAGACCTGTAGGTCTCTTTTTCAATAGAAATGCAATGAATTTTATATCAAGAGATGAGGTTTAGAGATCAAAAGAGTTTTTGAGAACATGAAAAATTTATTATTAGTGTTTAAAATATATTATGGAGGTAATATTTAGTGTAATATCCATCTTTGGGCATCCACAAGAAAGTAGTCCTGAAAACCTGAATTATAACCTACAGGCCTGCACCTTAGAATGAAGAAGTGTATCTTTGTGTTAAATAGGAGTTTTGGAGGAAAAATGAGATTTAAATAAATTTGGATCAGGTATTAAATATTTATAAATTATTATTAATAATACAACACTCTTGAATATGGATAAAGACCCCTTGAATAAGGACATACCAAATTAGCACCTATAGGCTTAATGGGGAAGTTTAGGGTTTGCCTTCAAAGGTGTGAAGATAAAATGTACTTTTGCATTTATAATTGGTTAAAAATGGTTGGGATGAGAAAAATATGTGGTATATTCCATTGTATATACTCATAATAAATTGAAGAGATAGTTTCAAAACTTAACATTTAAAGAACCTACACCGTGCACCTACAGACCTAATGGGGAAATTTTAGGTCTACCTTTAAATGTGTAAATATAATATGAAATATTGCATGAAAATTGGGTTTTATAACCTTTTTAGAAGGTAATATATCATTATTAATTTTTAAAAATGATTGGAGGCTTTAATGTATGAATATAGACCTCAAATAAGGCTACTAGGGCCAGGCCAACCTAAAGGCCTACAAACTCTCAAGGTATGGAAATCAATTATAAAAAAATTTAGAGGTGATATTAATATTTTAAAAAATTAATAAACATGTAATAAAATATTTATGACATGTTTTGAGTCTCTTCTAACCAAACAATGCACTTTGAGGGATTTTGGCCAAAAACCACTCTCTCATCCTCACATATAGTCTTGCATGCCCAAGAGGTAGTTTTGAGAAGCTCAAAAATCCATGGAGGGTGTGCATGGTGAAAAATGTATCTTGGAGGACTTTTAAAATTTACACTAATTCTAACCCATGGCATTGGTTTTATGATCAAGACATTATGCCTTATGAATAATGCTAAAGTGCTGAGACCACCCTAAAACCTTATTTTTCATAGTGAGAATATCAAGAAGGCTCAATTTTGTGCTTTGATATTATAAGAGGATTATATTGGAGATGAAAATTATTATCTATGGAAGGGGACCTATAGTAAAAAATACTTATGGATTTGGTTTAGGTTTTGAGGTCCTTATCCTTATGAATCATCGCTAAGATGACTAACCACTTTAAACCCTCTCTAAACCTCCTTAAGAACTTGATGGAGATATAGGTCCTTATAATTAATTAAAATGACCTTAAATGTACAAAAACATACTTAAATTATCTTTTCACATGTAAGACAACCTCAATAAGTCACTTTCCTAGCACGTGTGGAGGACTCTTATATGAAAATAGCCTAAAAATCAAGGTACAAGTCTAATTATGAGTATGAAGAGTAGTGGTAAGACTTAAAATGAGTTACAAAGGATTTATAATCCTTGAAAGAGGTTTTATATCCCTATATACCCATTTAAATACCTTCCAAGATGATATATGAGATATTTAAGTCAGTAATTTGGGCCAAAAAGGTGACTACATTACCATCTTGTATAATAAGTATAATTGCAAACCTATGGGAGAGATTGATAATGCTTAGAACTTCACTAATAGCACTAGTTAATTCAGTTTTTAGCATCATTAGATAGTGAAAAATTCTAATTAGGTGATTATAAATAGGCTTGAGCATGATGTCATAGTATATCATTGAAAAATCTTTGTAAGAGAGGTGTAGTGAGATTGATGGGTCTCAAAACATGTAATAAGACATTATTACCACTGAAATATCATTATATAAGACTCCTAAATAGATGTAAGGTGTCAAGACAAGGTCAGAGGGAAGCTCAAGGGGAATTTGATGATTAATAATACCATTTATCACTTCTAAATAAGGAAGAGGACTGTTTCAAAGAAGGTTAATGAGTTATCCAAGAAGTTGAAGAGCCTCTTCTACACCATTCCTATAGAATCTCATCATAAATTAACCTAAACATGCCAAATAGATTTATAAAACTGATCTTAGATTGTCCTCTTGATCTATAATGGACTTGGATGGAGTGACACTTGTCATGAAAGTTACTCTATGCCTCTTTCTATCTTTCTCACAATTTCACATATATATGTAGCCTTGAATAGATTTTTATGGATACTCTACTTGAGTAGGGTGAATCCCTACTCATTTATATGCCTTTAATCAATAATACTACTAGTTTTATCTCTTATGACTATACTTAGTGTGTATGCATAGAAAATTGATCTTGTTAAGTGATTTATATAGTCTTCCTTGACATGTTGTCTTATTATAACACCTATATGCAGTTAGAAAGCTTATCTTATAGGTCATGTAAGGTGTTGAAGTGAAGTGTAAGGATTCAGTGTGGTTATCTATTCATTAGTGTCATTTCATCCTTCTTGTTTAGTCCTCCTATCCTAAACATCTATCATAAATTTCACGTTGAAATACTGATGTAAGAGATTTAGATTGGGAGTAGTGTATACTCAGATTAGTCTCATGGTACACATGTACACATGTAGTTGTTTTTTAGTGATCAATCAATTTAGTGTGTCACCTCCCTAGTCATTTTTCTTTCATGTTATCCCTTCCCCCTTTCCCTTACAAGCTAGTAGTGTAGTGTTGTGATCCTAATTAATATATCAAGGGGAGACATCCTTATAACCTAGAGGTTTAGTCCAATTAGACGTCACCCTAAACCTAGGAATTATCACATTATATATCTCAATTGAGAGGGATTGAGCCACCCTCTCAAGGGTGAAAATTTGAGCTATAACACTTTTGTCACACCTAGTGGGACAAGAGACTTCATCTATTGAAGCATGATTGGTGTGTTATTCAATGCATCAGCCTTTGGAGTCATGAACACAAGAACGAATGGATACTTTGAACATAATTATCTAGTTTTCTTAGCCTAGGTATGCTTAAAATTAAGTGATCTTTGTTATTTGTCTTTCTCATGAGGTTTCATGCATGAATTTGGAGTAAAATTATATTTTACCCTAGTTGGTTAGCTCTATATAAATTATATTGGTCTTTATTAGTAGCTTAATGAACCATGTTAGTCCTATGTTGAACCATACAAGCCCTATAATGACCCTATTTACCCTCCATATAACCCTAGATATTAATGTGAGAATCCTTTGTATCAATATCCCTCTCCTCCCTTCTTTCCTCATCAACCTCACCAATATTATCAACTTTCATATCAATCCTTTCAATCTTGCCATCAATAGGAGTTAAGAGTTAAGGAAGAGTGTATATCTATGCAAATCCAAGATGATAAATAACAAGATTCTTAGTTGCACATGAAGATGTATAAAAATGAAATGGTTATGAGAAATATATATGGAAATGTGGAATTTGTCTGAGTTTTCCTTAGTCATCTCATTGAAAATCTAAGGGACTCATTACAATTTTCAAGAGGTGAGTGGGTAGCCTTTGAGGGGGGAAATAAACATGCCTTAACAAATGAAAGGTTTGAAATAAAATTAATGAATCAATTCATAGAAGATATATTAGTAATATGGAAAGATAAAGAATTTAAGTTTATTAATCCTCAATCACCCTCTCCAATCCCAAATCATTCCTCTTATTCTCATAATTTCTCTAACTTTCAATAAGCCATCAAAAAAGGATTGAATATATGAAGTCCACCCTTATTATTCCCAAAGCTCAACTTGATCTCCCTCATGACTCTTTTCCTATGCCCTTCAAAAATTAGAAGTTTTATGAGTCTCCAAGGCAACTTGTAAGCTTCTCTAATCCTTATTTCACCCCTCAAGTTGTATCACACCATCAAAAGGAGGATCCTAAGTCTAAGACCTCAATTTGAAAGCAAGCAATTGAGTCATGGGGAAATAAAGATGAGCCATGTATAGATAAAGAAGTTGAATCTAAAAATGAACTTGTGCCTATTCAAGCATCATTTACCCCTCCTAAAGAGCCTTGAAACTTCCCATCATGGAATATATCATAGAGGGCATCCAAAACAAGAGAGAGGTCCCAATATTAAAGCCAAATCATGAACCTATTAAAACCCCACCCATCCCTCCTCAATAACCTAGAACTTTCCCATCATGTAAGTCAATTCAAGATAACTTTAAAATTAAGAAGGAGGTCCATGTTGAGGAAAGTGAAGATCAAAGCATATCAATGTTTGAGGGATTGGTTGGTGAATGGAGAGATAATAAGGACAAGCTCATCGATCATGAGAGCCCAAAGTTGGTTTGTGAGGTTAAACAACCCATCACTGAGAAATAGTATGTCCTCTTGGAGACTAATGAAGGTCAAGATGTAGTTGTAAGTGAGCAAAATGAAGGATATGAAGAAGAATATTCAAGTTAACATGAAGTAAAAATCATCATTATTACTCCCCTTGATGAAGAAAAGAATATATTAGTATTTGGAAATGAAGGGGAAGGTGATATTCATCATGTAGTTGTATAGTTTGAGAGAGATAACATTATTAAAGATGAACATAGCCCAATTGAGGTGGTAATAACATTATCATATTCAATTACTCATCTCATTGATACCATGGATGATAAAGAACAATATTTCTTAGAGACATTTAATGAATTGGAGCAGCTAGATGCAATTGATATACATTTGGACACCTTCTAATGTGCCTAAAGTATCCTAGAAGATGCAAAATTATTTTTCAATCTTTTTCCTCTGACTGAAAGTGTTGGTTTGCCTTCTTATTACAAAGAAGAGCTGATTAGTTTGACAATGGAAGAATCTCAAAGGAATGTTTGCATAGAAAGTCTTAATGAAGAGGTCATATTTGATCATGATATAGAAGATCTCATAATTTAGAAACATGAGGTCTTGAGTAGGATTAAAATGGATTCTAATGAACATGAACCAATCACCTTTCATGATCATTTCAAACATGTGAAGGAAATTATAGTGATGGTTGGTGACCTTCAAAGTAATCATTATGAAGTTCAAGGTCACATGAAAACAAATAGAAAAGTGATGGAGACACATCATCAAGAGGATAATAATATGCATCATGCCTTATCAAACTAACATAAAGTTCTAAGATGATATGTGGTAGTAGTGTTTGGATATTTACAATGAGTTTGAGACTCCTCAAGGGCCTATACTTCCTGTTGGGAAGATTGAACATGATTGTGATACTCCTCTCCTTTTTGAAGATCAATGTGGAAAATACCAAGAGGTCATTCAAGATAAAATCCATTAGTTCATGGAGATACAAGAAGTTAAGGTTGATTTTACCCCTCTGAGTCAAGATATGATTAGTTCATGGAGACACAATGACTCTCTATAATTGGCCATAGATAATTAGGAGCAGCTTATTAATTAGGTAGAGATAATATTATTTATGCCAATTATCCAAGATTAGGATAGGTATAATTTTTTTCTTGACTCAAATAGTCAATCGATAGATAAGGGAATGAATTAAGAAGGTCTAGTTGTTAGTTAAGAAGACCATGAGTATGATAACATCTCAAAATGTAGGTAGAAGCTCTCACTCCATAAGTAATGCCTATAGACTACATTCAACATATAATAATATAATTTCATGGGGTCATGGTGATCTTAATACATTTCCATTTGATCTTGGAGGAATAATATATGTTGAGGATAGCTATGTATAGTAAGATTAATTATGCTTTATTTTCCCTAAATGCTTTGTATCATAGTGTGTGTTTTATCTTATCTAGTTTCCTTTGCTTTGTGTGTTGTTTCTTATTTTGTTGTGTATTTTAGAGGTATTTAATTGTCTTAGATATTTAAATGCATTTGAAGTCAAGTTTCAAGGTCAATTCAAGTTTGACATTGAGTGAGATATGACTCCATGCCTAATGGATAGACTAGGCAACTGGTCTAATGAGCATAACAGACATGGAATCCCAGGAGGTCGCCAAAGATGTTATCCAATTTTGGCTACCATAAGTGAGTCTCATCAAAAACTTGTCTAGTAAAGCCTTCATATTAATGAGTAGTAATGTAAATCCTTCATAAGTCTTATTTAGCAGATTTTAAGGTAATTTTGACAAGTTTAAGGTAAGTCTTCTTTCTAGTATCATGCTTTTCTAGTCATGACTTATCTTAGTCAAGTGATTTCAAGGAGTGTTAAAAGTTTATAGGAATTTTTTATATCATTTAGCTCATTTAAAAGTCATTTCATGCTACCATGGTGTTGGTAATTTGGTTTATCAAGGCCAAATACCAACCCATACAATTCAAAACTTTTCCTGGTATCATTACAAACCTTTTCAAAGTGGTCTAAAATGTATAATTTTGGCCTAAATAGGAATTTTTTTGGCCATTTAATGATAAAATTGGTGTCAAAATGTCGTAAAATCCTTCATAATACTTTGAAATACTTTCATTTTCATGACATTAAGATTTATCCAAAGTTTCATGCCTTAAAAAGGTGATTTCATGGAAGTTTTAAGCCAAAAAGGCCCATTTTGAGTTTCCATGTGCCAAATTTGGTTCCCAAAAGCATTTAAAAGGATTTTTTTTTTTTTTTTTTAATATCATGGTAATGACTCATGGATATATTTTTCATGCAATAAAATTGGCATTGGAAGACTCAAGTGTGAATAAAAGGTAAAGAAAGGGCTTTTTAATGCATTTTTAGGCACAAGTATGGACCTATACATCTCATTCTAAATAGATGAATCCATGAGCAAGAGGAGAAGGGAATATAAAATGTTTCATAATAATTTCAATTTAAGAGAATTTGATACAGGCTCAAAACTAGTCTCTTTCATTCACCTTGCTAGTTTTCACATAAGGAGAGCCCTTTAGGTTTGTAGGTGGTACAACCATGAGAGAGAAAATCTAGGTCTAAAATTTTAGCCAAATAAATTATACTCAAAGATATTCTATCTATAGTTCCTATAATTCATGAATCATCCATTTGAAATCAAGGCATACATCAATAGTCTTACATCTAGGAAGGCAATCAATTTTCTATAATTTCTCCTCATCAGGGCATCATATGTGGAAAATTCAAGTTTACAGGGGTTCTCAGGGACATAACTCACCCTTACATGGTAGAAAAATTTTATTTTCCATATGTGTGAGGTCTAAATAGAGCTCAAGAAGATAAAAGAGTGATTTTTTTTAGTTTAGCATGCTTCTAAAGGAGATTGTATGATCAAAGAGAGAGAAAACAACATCAAAATTTCTTGGAGTTTTGTTTATAGGGTTTTATTTCTTAATTCACTTGCCATTATTTCATATTCTTAGGTTCAATGAATCTTAATTTCCAATAAATCCACCCTTGTGTTCTTAAGCATCTCAAACATCCTTATTTAGCAAATGTTAAGGTTGTTTAACATTTGTTAAGGTTTATTACATATTCCTAGGTTTGAAATTCAACCTCTTATCCTCTTCCAAAGGCCTCAAAATCTATATATGAGATAGAGGATATGATGATGCTTTCATATTACCTTCAAGGTGGTTTTGAGTTTCCCCCTTCATATTCTCTTAACTCCATCTTAGTTCTTCTCCATGAGCTCTATTTTGCATTGCCATTCTCACTGTGTTAGGCTTCTTTCTACCCTCCATTCATGTTTTCACACCATCCACTTAGTATTTACCATTTTAATTCATCTAAATCCTATAATTTCATTATCATAAGTATCCAAAGGGGTAGAGACTATCATGGATTTGAAGGATGATATTATATAAGATCATGATGACCATACTAAATTGAGTTAAAATCAATACTTATAGCCAATATAAGAAACATAATCATGAGTTTCTCATGGAGTATAACTCAAAAAATAATGGAATGGAAGGTTTTTGTTTCATACCTCCCTCATCAAGTTTACAAATATTAAATGAAAAATTCACAAAGAATGGTTTTGGTGAACTTCCTTTAGGCTAATTTATAATCACTATCCATACAGATGGTATAATCAAAGTCACCTACATTGAGAAAGGGCATAATCTTTCAAGGTTTGGTCATGACATGAGCTGATGATTGAAGATGGAAAATAAATGAGGGATTATTGGTCCAAATATGACTTTATTCATGTCATAAGTAATAAGACTCATTCATAAACAAATAATCTAGTGTCCTTTGATGACACCTATAGGCCTAGTACAATAATCAAAACATGCTACAATCAGGTGTCTTGGTAGGCTTTAATTATATCTAATGTCCTTGGTTCCTAATTAGGATAAATAAGTACATAGTAAATATGAGATAAGTCACCTCAATTAGGTATCTCAAGAGTAATAAACTCTTAATATTGAGATTCTCAAAGGAGGAAAGACCTATAGGTAATATCCAACTCAAGGCAAGCTATAACTAAGGAGGTGGACAATTCTCTTGAGACATAAAAGACATAAACATTCAAGGGAGAGTTTTAAAAATTTTATGAGATCAAGGTATGAAAATTAAGGAATTTGTTCCATTACCTATTGTTCAAACACTACAAGCACCTTTAGACACTACTCTAGTTTGTACACACACCTACAATCAATATCAACACCAAGGGAGGAGAGACTACTCTCAAGAAGGTAGAATAATGACTATGTAGGTGGTATTTTTTAAAAGTGATTATTATAAACTTAAATCAAAGGCACCCTAAGTGAGAAATAGATTCAATTAAAGGTACATTTACATCATAGACATCCACCTACATCAAGTTCTCATAATGTTTATAGGCTTGGATCTCATTCAAGTCTAGATGATAGATAAGGATGCATGTTCAAGGGTTTTAATATTAATTTTGGGGGTAATAAGAATTTTAAGTGATGTTAATTCATCAAACTTGGTTAAATTCATGTATTTATATGAATGTCTGCCTACAACCTCCTTAACTCAATCAGACCTCTAAGCATGAGGAAAAAGAAGGTAGAATAGTTCAAGAGAGTTTTATGATCAAATAGTAAAGTTTATTATTCACATGAGGTTTAATGAAACAAATAATGATATAATTAGGTCAATATTTATGGATTTCGCCAATATAAATGACAATCAGGTCAACTATCAAATAATACACCTACACCCTCAAGAACCCAAGCTTATCTTCAAGCTCATGAAGCATGAGTGAAGAGTTATTCATTTGATGAAGTTTCATGATCATTATGGTTTAAGAATAAAATTATGATTAGGATAATCAAGATATCATGGATGGGATCAAAAGAAGGACAATTCAAGTACACATAGTCATTCACCTTTAGTTATAGCCATACTAAATAACAAGTTCCTCACACAATCACATATTAGAAAAAAGAAAACTCAAAGACCATTCAAGTAAAGAGACAAAAATATGAAGAAACATAATACCAATAAAATTAAAATTTGAAAAAAAATATCAATAGAGCTAAACACTATCAAACTCATGAAGATGAAGCTATAGATTATACGGATTTTGACTATGTACAAGGCCTAGAAAATTGTAAGAAGAGTGAATGTTCCAAGGAAAAGAGATAGTTAGATGATTTAAAGTGATATGAGGAGTCTATAAACATAAATTAATTATGAAATGTCTACTATACATCTTAAAACATCATAATATCACTTGATTAGTGATTGGCATACAATAATAGTGAATTTTCTTGAGGAGCTAAGGTCATACTTAGGTGACATGGATTAAAAAATATAGTCAAAGAGGATGAAATTTTTTAAAAGAGTGTCATGTAACATTAAATTCATACTCAAAATGATCAACACAAAATAAATTTGGAAATAAGAACACATTCATGCCTAACATAGCCTGCACACAATCAATGCCTAGAAGGCATTCTAGAGAGAATTTTGAGGATTATAGGCACCTAAAAGTGGAATAAATACATAAAATTTGGTGAAAATAATTATAACCTATTAAATACTCACATTCTATATTTAAAGTTTTACCAGGGACCTAGTTACCCACTATTTTTACATAGTCAGCCTCATGTCTAATCATAATTAAAATGCAACCAGGCTTCTTTAGGTGCATACAGGTGTGGTAGATGGTTGTAAATCCATTTGAGTCTTTTATAAACATGAGATAATGATTTTAAATATCCAAACACATTTAAATATTTTTCACACTCTGATTTATATGTATAACATGCCCTTGAGGGCTAAAACAAACAAGCATGTTGTTATACTGTAGGAGTAGTGGTGTCACTCAGGTGGGTTGATGGTTGTTTTAAGGCATAAGATAGTTTTTTAAGGATAAAAATAAAATGATAGTGTCATATAAAAATTAAATAGGGATTAAAATATCATGTTATCAAATGATGCTCATCAAAACTCCATACAAACACATAGACAGATAGTCATCCCCACATGGAGTCTTAATAGGATTTAAGGAAAAATGAGGTATGGGAAGAAAATGGAAGCCATGGAAGGTGAAATTTTATGGATAAAAATGATGTTTACATCCCCATATCATCCTAAAGGTAATAAATAACTCCAAACTCAGGTTTGGCCAAATGAGGCCTAGAAGATAGTTTTAGGCCTAGAAAGCATGTATCACCAAAAGGCACTTTTAGATCTATAAATAAAGATGAAAAATAAATAAGGTGTAACTAGATTATATAGGTCATATATCAATTATTTCAAGGTGAATAAATAAAATGGAAAGTCCAATTTCACTCATAAGGAGGAATTCAAACGTTATATTGTTAGGCACCCATTCAAGCCATTTGATCATGTGATCGTACATTTTACCACATGATGAGTTTTGAAAAATTATATTTATTTTATTACCCATATGAACTTATAATTCATGAACAATTAAGGTTGGTTGAGGGGATTTACTTTATGAACAATCGCTAAGAGCATATTCTTGTTTAGAATGCTTGCAAGCCCTACAAGTAAACTTATTCATGTACATATATTTGCACACCATTTTCATGGGAACTAATATTATTAGGTAAGTTTATGGGGTATATAAACTAAATATTAATGGAAATAATTTTGGGTTTGGAGGATTGTACTTTATGAACCACCATTAAGAAGGTTCACCTCCAAAACCCTCCCAAACTCTCCTAATGACATGCTTTAAGAAAATTCAATTTTATTACAATAAAAACCTTATGAATCAACCTAAATAATCTTAAAACATGAATTAAACTCAGATAGGGTCCAATAAATGGTAATTTTTTTGTATGAAATTATATATATTATGGCAAAAACAAGGTTTTTTGATAAAAAAGATCAAAAAGGAGAATTAAAAGGTAGTTTAACAAAATCCAATCCATGGAGGGTGAATATTGATAAATTTTATTCATCTCAAAATATTTATATGATAAAAAATATTCCTATAAATGTCTTTATTAGCTCATCCAAAATAGCCACTTTGCAGGAAATTTAAGCAAATTGACCTAGTCAACTAGTTTGATTGAATTACGGGTGTTTATTCATCAAGAGGACATAATTAATGATATTATGGGTTTTTATAGGTCTAATACTCACTATATTTTTAGATTTTAAATGTTTTCATGTAGGTTGTAGTGTCCATTAATGCAATAAGTAAGGCTACTAGGCCTATTTGGTCAAATAATTGAGGATGAAATTAACATTAAAAAGTTATAAAAGGAGTTAATATGGAGTTTTCACACCACATATATAATATTAAAGTGTATATTTAATTCAAAACTAGATCTTGAGTGCCAATTCATTCAAAGAAGGGCTAGATAAGGAGTTAACTAATCTTTAGTACCAATCACTCTAAGTTGACTGATCCTTGACTAATCATCATTCATAATCCATAGTTTTCATGAAAGGAGAGGTCATTAACTTAACTTTAACTCAATTCAATTGGATTTATCAATCAATATATGTTGTAAAATTCATGTAAGAGGAGTTTGAGCAAGTCAAAAGGGCCCACCATCTCATTTCAATGTAAAAGAGCTCATGAAAATCTCATGTAAGGCAATTGACACAAAAGAGATATTTAAAGGACTATTTTCTACAAGTTATAACTGATTTTGACTTGAGATGATGTTTATTTCACTTCCTCTTCTCTCTTATATGCCAATCTCTTAGATAATTCTCTTCTCACTTCTATATATTTAGGCTTTAAAGCCTATTTTTAGGATCCTTGTCTTAGGCATGATTAAAATATACCATGATTGAGATTTGTAACCTTTTAAGATGAATAAAATGACTATTTTTAGATTCATATATACTATTATAGTGTGTTATATTGGTTTGATTTGCACATGTGGTAATACTTTCTCCCTTGTCAGGTCCTAATCTCACCTAGTTACTAGTATGCCATCTTGTGTAGGTCATATACAATGTTTGATATTGATTAATTGAGATAATAATGGATTATTGAGTAGTTAGTGCCTTGAATAAGGCCTATTCCATCATTACCCTCATGCTCTGATCACATGATGAACTTGTATATGAAATACTATTACATAAGATTCCTTTGGAGTTGTAGATTCAGTCATTACATTATCTTATCAATATATAATGATCTCAAATAGAGTGGATGAACTAAAAATATAGGTGTATCACCATCATTAAAATATATTTCCATTTTAGTAATATTTATTACCCCTTTCACCCCAAAAAACATAGTAGGTTTTAGTAAATAGAGAGAAGTGATACATTAGAGGGGTTAGCCTCATAAATCTAGAGGTCTAGTTTAGGAAATAGGTGTCCCACACCTTAGACCATTATAATGTTAGTCTAGGTGTGAAGTATATTAGATCAATCTACCTTTAGTAGGGTCCTATCTAGGTTGATAATAGTTCTGGCATGCCTGATGGGACATATATCTAGCCATTGGAGTATACATATGTATCATATTGGTCTTCAAAAGCAATTTAAAGTACTCATATGGTCTTTATCTTAGAGATAAAAAGTAAATTTTTTTCAAAATTCATTTGTTTTTCAAGTGTTTTCTAGGCTATGGTAGCTTGTGGATAATAATTCTATAATTCATATCCTTATCAACAGTTCCAATATGATCCATATACATCTTTCCATAACTCCTATCAAACCTACCATGATTCATATCAGCCTTATGATAAACATCAGCAACCATATATCAAGCCTTATATGTAGTATGGTAGCTCATACCAGTCCTATAATAACCCTCATGAAATTGGTTATCTTCCTAATCAACGTAATCATGTCCCTAGACCATCCATTTCAAGTTTAAAAAAAACCCTATTTGGTTATGAAAAATATATGGTAATCATAGATACTCAAAACATCAATGGATATGAGATCTCTAAGCATCAGATTGAGAACATGAGAGCTCATTACGGTAAGCCAAAGAGGTATGTGCATATTTCATAAGGTAAGTCAATTCAAATTTTAGTGCTAATATTCTATACATAGGTGGTCTAATTGTAGGCATTGGAGAGAGGTTGGTGGTTCATGAGAAACACTAGGGTCACCATAATCAACAATAGTTTCCCATTGAGATGATTTTTTATCTTCATGAACATAAACATAATGTATATCATAACCCTTGTGATTCAGTTTAGACCTTGTATACATTTCCTACTTGGAAGTCTATCCAAGAGAGGCCTCATAAAGTTGAAGTGATTTTTAAGGAGGCTAATCTTCATGTTTTATAGTATATCATACAAGAATATTCATCTTTAATTTTTCAAGAAGATATCTCTAGTGAGTTAGTTCATGACTTTGAGGCTCATCTAGCCAAGTAATTTAAGCTTGTAAATCATCATCTTCAGTAATCAATGGTAGTTGTAAAACCAACACAATCTCAATAAGTTCTAGTTCCTTCATTCACACCTATGACTATAACATGTACAAATGAAGAAGCTCCTAAACCCAAGTTCATGACTTGGAAATAAGTACAATATTCTAAAGATTGTGAATAGCATCCAAATGTTGTTCTAGAAAGCAAATAGGATATCATTCAACCTCAACCCCTTTCTCCTCAAAATTCTAAGGCCTTCCCTTCATGGAAATATATTCAAGATAACTTGAAGTAGAGATAGGAGGTAAAGGTGATTCAAGTTGAGTAACTACATGAGCAAAACTATAAATACATGGTAATATTCTTGGACCTTTCTCAATACTTGAGTATTTTCAAGGGTTTACCATGATAATCCTTAATATCCTCTCCTCTATGAGGTGAATGAAGAAATTTTAGTTGAAGTGATAGGAGACGAGAAAGAGATTTCATTTGAAGATGAAGAGGACATCATCATTGAGATACTTGTAGGTAAGGATGGCATGCCTTAGTCTTTCATAATATCAAATAAGATGAGTTATAGGATGAGCTGTAAGTAGAAGATGAGATCCAAGAAGAATAAATTTTAGATATGTAAAATAAGGTTGTTTCTCAAGATCCTCTTGATCACATATAATCTACTCTTCATCAAGATGTTCCTCAAGAGTTTTCAATAGTTACTATTGATGAGTGTAGGTTATCCAAAGAAGATAAGTGTTAGGGTAATAATAATGACTTTTGGCAGTAATATATGGATATTTGTAATGAATATTAGGCTCTTCAAGGTCCCACACTTCCTATTGAGGTTGTTAAAGACTAATAAACTATTGAATATATCATGTTTTTACCACAAGAAGAGTAGGTATATGATGATGAGAAGAATGAATAAGTATTGGTTGAGGTAGTACCTCAAATGATTGCTCCTAAACACAAATCAAATGAAGAAATCTTATCCTCTCGCATGCCTAATAAAGTTCAAAGTATTCATCATAAAGATATTGAAAAATCACCATTCCATGTAGATTAGAGTGAAGGTATTAACCAAAACATATCAGATCATTGGTAGCCCATGAATGAATAATAATTAGAATTATCCTTGTAATGTGGAAAAATATGGGAGGAGGATGATTGGGTTTTAGATCCATATCTACAATCTATGCACCTTAGAATGGAAGTAGAAATCCTAGATACATCACCAAGAAGACATGAATATGAAAATTATCTAATCTATAATATGAAGCTACTAAGAGGTGGAAATCATGCTTCAAATTTCCATCATGGACAATCTAGCTTTCCATTTGACCCTGAAGGAAAGATTTTCATTGTAGGTTAGTTGTTTTAGGTTGTTTATCATGTTTTAATAAGTAAATATCACAAGAATTAGTCTGTTGGCTTATCTTGTCTTATCTTTTTTTCCTATTTCCTTAGGTTAGTTGTGTTTTCTTCTTAGTTTTTTCATTTTTCATTTTCTTGTCTTGTTGTCGTTACATTCAAAAGAGGTTTGTCAAAGAAAAAGTCTATTTTTTAATCAAGAGAGTCATCAAGCCATCAATAAATGTCTTAAATTGTCATTTTCATATTAAATCCATTGGGTTTTTGATGGTCAAACCCCATGAGTCACAAAAAGTGTTGGTAATTTTGCATTTAAATGCCAAATACCAACCCATACAATTCAAAACTTTTCCTTGTACCATTACAAGCCTTGTCAAAGTGGTCTAAATTGTGTAATTTTCACATAAAAGGGAATTTTTTTGGCCATTTAATGATAAAATTTGTTTCAAAATTTCATAAAATCCTTCATAATACTTTGAAATACTTTCATTTTCATGACATTAAGACTTATCCAAAGTTTCATGCCTTTAAAAGGTGATTTCATGAAAGTTTTAAGCCAAAAAGGCCCATTTTTAGTTCCAACGTGCCAAATTTGGCCCTAAAAAGTGTGTAAAAGGAAATAAATTCTTTTTTGAGCATGATAATGACTTGTGGATATCCTCTTCATTCACCACAATTGGTAGTGGAAGACTCAAGTGTGAATGAAAGGCAAAGAAAGGGATTTTTCATGCATTTTCAAGCATAATTATAGACTTATACAACCCATTCCATATAGATGAAGCCATGAGTAGGAGGAGAAGGGAATATCATATTTTCTATAAGGATTTTATGTAAATATAATTTTATTACAGGATCAAAACCAGTCTCTTCCATTGACATTGCTAGTTTGCACATAAGGAGAGCCCTTCAGGTTTGTAGGTGGTATGGCCAAGAGAGAGAGAGAATCCAGGTCTATAATTTTGGCCAAAGAAATTAGAATCAAAGAGATTATAGTTGGATCAAGTGGTTTTGAATTTTTTCTCCTCTCCTTCATGAATCATCCCTTTGAATTTAAGGCATATATCGATAGTCTTTCATCCAAGAAAGTAGTTAATTTTCTATAATTTATCATCATTACAACATCATATCAAGAAAATTCAAGTATAAAAGGGTTCTTATGGACATTAATCACCCTTCCATGTCATCCATCAGTTATTTTACTCACGTTTGAAGGACCAATAGAGCTCAAGAAGAGAAAATAATGCAAATCTACAATTTAACATGCTTCTAAAGGATATTATATGGTCAAGGAGAGAGAAAACAACATCAAAATTTATTGGAGCTTCATTTGAAAGGTTTTATTTCTTGATTAACTTGTCCTAATTTCATATTCTTAGGTTTTACAAAGCTTAATTTACAAGAAATCCACCCTTGTGTTTTCAAGTATCTCAAAAATACCTATTTAGCAAATGTTAAGGTTGTTTATCATTTGTTAAGGTTTTTTGCATATTCTTAGGTTTTAAATTCAACCTCTTATCCTCATAAAAAGGCATAAAAATTTATAAATGAGGTAGAGGATAGGATCATCCTTGTATTATCTGTTCAAGTTGGTTTTTGGTTTCCTTCTTCATGCTCTTTTCAATCCATCTTGGTTCTCCATGATCACTATTTTGCACTATCATTCTCACTATTTTAGGCTTCTTTACACCTTCCATTCATGTTTTCACACCATCCACTCACTCATTACCACTTTAATTAATATCCATACCATATTTTCACTATCATAATTATCCAAATGGGTAGATACTATCTTGGATGTGAGGGAAGATCTTGTATAAGACCATGATGACCATGTTAAACTGAGGTAAATTTAGTACCTATAACCAATACAAGAAACATAGTCATGAGTTTGTCATGAAGTATAACTCAAAAAATAATGGCATGGAATATTTTTATTTCATACCTCCCTCATAAATTTTGCAAATATTTAATGAAAAATTCCCAGAGAATGGTTTTGGTGGCCAGATGGTACAAGTATAGTCATCTACATTGAGAAAGGGCATAATCTTTAAAGGTTTGGTCATGACATGAAATTATGATTGAATATGAAAAATAAATGAGGTATTATTGATCCAAACATGAATTTATTATTTTCATAATCAATATGATGTAGTTAGAAACAAATAATCTAGTTTCCTTTGATGATAGCTACAGGGTGGTATAACAGTCAAAACATGCTAAAGTTAGGTGTCTTGGTTATTTTTAAGTGTATCTAATGCCCTTGGTGCCTACATGGGATAAATAAATTACTATTAAATATGAGATAATTCACCTAAATCAGGTATCTCAATATAAATATATGACTAATGTTGAGATTCTCAAAGGAGGAATGACCTACAATCAATAGTCAACTCAGGGCAAGCTGCAACCAAGGAGGTGGACTATACTCTTGAAGATACCTGAAGGACATAAACATTAAAGGGAGAGTTTTGAAATTTTAAGATATAATTTTATGAAAATTAAGGACTTTGTGCCATTACCTATTTTTAAAACTCTCCAAGTACCTTTAGACCCTGCTCAAATCTGTATACACACCTATAGTCAATATCAACACTAAGGGAAGAAGAGACAACTCTCAAGAAGGTGGAATAATGACTATGTAGGTGGTAGTTTTGTAAGATTATGATGATAAAATTAAATAAAATTAAAACTAAGTGAGAAATATACTCAATTAAAGGTAAATTTACACGGTAGGCATCTACTTATAGCAGGTTCTCATAAAGTTTATAGCCTTGAATCTCATTTAATTCTAAATAATAGAGAAGGATACATGTTCAAGGGTTTGAGTATTAATTTTGTGGGTAATAACCATGTTAAGTGATTTTCATGATCTTTTACCAAGGATAAACCCTTTAAAATCATCAAACTTAGTTTAATTCATGTCTTTATATGAATGTCTACTTACAACCTCCTTAACTCAATCAAACCTCCAAGCATGAGGAAAAAGAAGGTAGAATAGTTCAAGAGAGTTTCATGATAAAATAAGAAAGTATATTATTCACATGATGTTTCATGAAAAAAATAATGATAAAATGAGGTCAAAATTTATGGAGTGATCCAAGATAAATTATAGTTAGGTCAACTATCAAATAGTACACCTATAACCTCAAGAGCATAGGTTTATCTTTAAGCTCATGAAGCATGAGGGAAAACTTCATATTTTGATGGAGTTTCATGATCATTAATGGTTTCAGAATAAAATTATGATTATGATCATAAATATATCTTTAAAGGGCTCTAAACAAGGGCAATTCAAATGTACATGGTCATTCACCATTAGCCACAACCTTACTAAATAACAAGTTTCTCACACAGTCACATATTGGCAAAATGCAAAATCAAAGACCATTAAAGTAAAGAGATGGAAATATGAATAAATATAATGAAAATAAATTGAAAATTTTTTATATTCAAATCATATCAAGAGTGTTAAACTCTATCAAGCTCATGAAGATGAAGGTATAGATTGTACAGATTTTGACTGTGTACAAAGCCTAAAAACCTATAATAAGAGTGAATGTGCCAAGGAAAATAAATAGGTGAAGGATTTAAAATGAAATTAGTATTATATAAAAAAAAATTCATGATGATATGGATAATATAAATTTTAAAACCTTATAATATCACCTAAAATAATGATTGGTATATAGTCATGGTGAATCTTCTTAAGGAGCTAACATCATACTTAAGTGATATGGATAAAAAG
This sequence comes from Torreya grandis, assembly GCA_037957365.1. Lineage (NCBI taxonomy): Eukaryota > Viridiplantae > Streptophyta > Pinopsida > Cupressales > Taxaceae > Torreya > Torreya grandis. The sequence goes on from JARHVA010006217.1 coordinate 625,548, forward strand.
AGCTAATCAAGGAGGATGAAAATATTTAAAGGAGTAATGTAGTGTCATATTAAATTAATAATAACCATGTTAAATCCTAAATAAATGTGGAAATAGTAATAACATAGTCATGCCTAGCATAGCCTGCAGATAGTCATTGCTTAAAAGGCATTTTTAAGAGAATTTTGAGGTTTCTAGGCACCTACAGGTGGAATTAAGACCTAAAATTTGGTGAATATAATAATTATAACATATTAAATAATAAAATTAAATTTTAAAGGTATTAAAAATGTTCTAATTACCCACTATTTTTACACAATTAGCATCATGTCTAATCATAGTCAAAATATAAGCATGATTCTTTAGATGCATACAGGTGTGGTAAATGGTTATAACTCCATTTAAGTTTTTTATAAACATGATATAATTATTTTAAATCTTTAAAAACATTTAAATAGTATTCAAACTCTGATTTATATGTAAACCATGCACCTGAGGGCTAAAACAAACAAGCAGGCTATTATACTGTACTAGTAGTGGTGTCACTCAGGTGGGTTGATGGTTGTTTTATGGCATAAGATATTTTTTGGAGGATAAAAATAACATTATAGTGTCATATAAACATTAAATATGGATTAAAATATCATTTTATCAAAGGATGCTCATCAAAACTCCATACTAACACATAGACATATAGTCATCCCCATAGGGAGTCTTAAGAGGATTTAAGGGAAAATGAGGTTTGGAAAGTAAAAGGAAGCCATGGAAGGTTAAATTAGATGGATAAAAAATATTTTTTAAGCCCCATATCATCCTATAAGTCATAAATAACTCCAAACTCATATTTGTCCAAATGAGGCCTAAAAGCCAATTTTATGCTTAGAAGATCTGTATCACCAATAACCACTTTTAGACCTATCAAACAAGATGACACATAAACAAGGTAGAATGAGATGATACATTTCCTAGAGAAGGTATTAAAAGTATAATAAAGATAATGGAAAGTCCAATTTCACTCATAAGGATGAATTCAAACTTTGTCTTAGGCACCCATTCGGGCCACTTGATTAAGTGCTCATATAATTCACCACATGAAGAGTTTATCAAAATTATATTAGAATTATTTTAAGACCCATATTTAATTATAATTAATTAAAAATTTATTTTGTTTTATGGGATTTTATTTATGAACAATCACTTAGAGCATAAGCATGTCTAGAATATTTACAAACCATACAAGCAAAGTTTTTCACGTACATATCTTTACAGAACATTTTCATGGGAACCCAATATTCTAAATGAAGTTAAGGGGATATATAAAATAATTATTAATGGAATTAAGTTTGAGTTTTTATGACTTTGCTTTATGAACCATAGTTAAGAAGGTTCACCTCCAAATCCCTCCCAAACCCTTATAATGACTAGTTTTGAGAAAAGTTAATTTTATTGAAATAAATACCTCATGAATCAACCTAAAAACTATTGAAACATGAAATAAAATTATATATGGTCATATAAATGGTAATTTTTTATACATAATTATATATATTATGTAAAAAATAGGGTTTTTTGAAGGAAAAGTGCATAAAGGAGAAGTAAATGACAATCCAATGAAGTCCAATCCATGGAGGTTGAAGCCTAAGACTTTTTATCCATCCCAAAATAATTATATGATAAATAAAATAGATAAAAATTGTCCTTATTAGCTCATCCAAAACAACCACTCTATAATAAATACAAGTAGATTGAACTAGTCAACTAGTTTGACTAAACTACATGTGTTTCTTCATCAAGATGACAATTCATGATATGAGGGGTTGTTACAAGATTGATACTAACCATATTTGCATGTTATAAATGTTTTTAGGTTCTAATTTTCATAAATGCAATAATTTAGGCTACTTAACCTATTTGGTCAAATAATTGAAGATGAAATTGATGTTGAAAATATATCAAACGAGTTCATATGGAGTTATCATACTACATATATGATCTTAAAGTGGAGATTGCATGCACAAATAGATCTTGAGTTCCAATTCATGTAAAAAAGGGATAGAGAAAGAGTTTAATAGTCTTTAGTACCAATCACTCTGAGTTGATTGAAGCTTGATTAATCATCATGCATATTCCATAGTTTTCATGAAAGTCGAGGTCATTCACTTAACTTAAACTCAATTCAAGTGGATTTATCAATAAAGATATGGCATAACATTCATGTAAGAGGAGTTTGAGCAAGTGAAAAAGGCCCACCATCTCATTCTAATGCAAAATAGATCATGCAAATATCATAAAACGCATTTGACAAAAAATAGATATCTCAAAGACTATTTATTACAAGTTCTAACTGATTTTGAATTGAGATGATGTTTAATTCACTTCATCTTCTCTATTATATACCAATCTCTTAGCTAATTCTATTCTCACTTCTATATATTCAGGCTTTCAATCCTATTTTATGGATCCCTCTATTGGGCATGATTAAACTATGCTAATATTGATATTTGTAACCTTTTAAGATGAATAAAATGACTATTTTTAGAATTTTATAAACTAGCATAGTGTGATATATTGGTTTGGTTTTCACATGTGGTTTTACTTTCTCCCTTGTTAGGTCTTGATCTCACCTAGTTACTAGTATGCCATCTTATGCAAGTCATAAATAGTGTTTGATATTGATTGATTGATATAACAATGGATATCTTGACTAGTTAGTGCCTTGAATCAAGCATATTCCATCATTTTCCTCATGCTTTGATCACTCAATGAACCTATATATGAAATGTTTTTTCATAATATTCCTTTGGAGTTGTAGATTTAATCATTTCATTATATTATTAGTGTTTTATGAGCTCAAATAAAGTGGATGAAACAACAATATAGGTGTATCACCATTAATAGAATAGATTTTCCTTTCAATAATATTTCTTACCATTTTCACCCCAAATAACATAGTAGGTTTTAGTAAATAGAGTAAAGTAATTAATTAGAGGAACTAACCTCACAAATCTAGAGTTCTAGTCTAAAAAATGAGTGTCCCACACTTTAGACCATTCCAATGTTAGTCTAGGTGTGAAGGAAATCAGAGTAATCTACCTTCAATAGGGTGATATTTGGGTTGCTAACACTTGGTTTGTACATGTGATTTGAATAAGTCAAGTATTATTTACTAATGTTCTAACTCGTTTTCAAGTACTTTCTTGATCCTTTGTAACATTTAAGAAGGAATATTGTAAGAAAGTGGTAGGCCTATAGTACATGGAATTTATGGTACTTTATTCCATGTTCATACAAGTGTGAAGAATCTAGAAGAACACTTGTTAGTTTAGTTCAATCAGGTTACAAAGTAGAAAATGGTAGTTTTAGTGGTAAAAGAGAGGTTTTCAAGGGCTAACTATAGGTTTGGAAAGTAAATAACACTTACATACACTCTACGTATCCCTCTAGCCCCTATAAGTCCAAATCTAGGCATTTGAGGGAGTTTCAAACCCAAATAGATAAAAAAACACTTCCTTTCTATTGTCACTTATATTTACACCATTTTACCAAATGTTTCATCTCTCCTTATCAAAGTGGCACATTTGAAACACCTCTAGGCTTGTGGGTAGCCTATGAATGAGGTGAATCTCTAGATAGGGCTAGCTCCCTTGATGTATCACTTTAGATCATTAATACACATCAAATTTATGAGATAAAGGGAGAGAGAAAATTGAAAGCAAACTATCCTAAGGGAGATGATAAACCAAATAATTTGATGACTTCTAACTAGCTACATGTTACACATGAGAATAAAGGACTAACCAAATATACAATTTTCCAATTTGACTATTCTCACATCAATGTTTCATTATGAGGTTATGGATGAATGTTTAGGCCAGAAGGGATAGACAAGATTCCTTGAATGACACTAGTGAATAATAACTCACTTAACCTTGAAACTTCTTAGAACACTTCACATGACCTACAAAAACCTATAAATAGGTGAGATAATGAGACAACATGTTAAGGAATCCATAGTCTTTACTAGAAAGATCCATCATTCAAGTAAAAACACTATGAAAAATTATGAAAGAGGTAAAAATTAGTAGTCTTATTTATCAAATGGCATACAAATTAGTAGGGCTTCACCATACTTAGGTGGAACATGAGTTACAAAGGCTAAAATGGCTAGTTCTTATAGAACTTGAGAGAGAGAGGAGAAGAGAGTTATCCATTTGTCATGATGAAACTTGTAAAGATAATAAAATTAGTTATTTTTACATGAGAAGAGTGTGTGAAATTTAAAATACAAGGTTAATAAGTACAAGTGTCCATAAAAGGCATGAAACTCATGAAAAGTGGCAAGAAACTCCTTATGTTGGCTCAAAAAATTACCTTCATCATCCACACCTATTTGAACATAAAAAATTTAATAGAGATAGGTTTAATGATAGGAATGAGAGGGAGGAATTCAGACATGCCTCTCCATGCATTGGTTGTAGTCTTGGTCATCTAGAATCATTTGGGAATGAATCATCACCATCTATAGTCTAAGAAAACTCCTCTTCCACACACCTTACACACTTGGATTCCAAAAATAATTATTTTACCATTGAAATTAGTATTTTGTAGTGGATGACACTTTTAAATACCTTCCATGGCCTTAGAGGCATCAAGTGCACCTTAAAATTAGTTCACTTGAAGCTTTCCACCCATCACTAGCTTGGTCACTATGCTAGTTTTGACTAGCTGATATGAAGCAACTAGTTGAGGAACTTAAGATTTGTTCCAAGGCATGAAATTTTAATTATGAGTTATACTACTCCATAATCTTCCCTTTAATGTGATTGTCATCTATTGGAAACTCATAGAAACTACACAACACACAAAATAGTAAAAATTGCCCTATTTTATACTCCATCTGTATAGTTTTGTATAACTCAAAAGGATGATAAGGAGACTGAAAGAGTCCTATTAAATTTTCAAGTAATTTCATGGTAAAATCAGGCCATAAAATTATCTTTCCATATCCATTTCCTTTATCAGGTCCTTATCCAAGGGTTTGCAAGGGCTTAGGTTTGTTTTACCCTGTTAGGATTTATTCATAAAAACTTGATGTTCAAATCTCAAATCAATCCCACAAAATTATTATTCAAGAACTTTTATAATGCATTATATCTCCTTATATCTCCATGAAAAGTACAAATGGAGATAAAAGAACTTAAAGTTGTCCTATTGAGCTTCTTTATCATTTTCCTACAAGCCCATTGTTGGCTCTAAGCTCAAAATGAACTTCTCATGTTTATTATACAAAGTTAATTCTTGAACACACCTATAATGACCCTAAAATCATTCCCAAAAGGATTTTAAATCTCATCTCAAGGTGGAAGTGGAAATGACTCTCCATTTGGCTTCTAGGCCTAAACCCTGCTTGACATACTTGACTGCAACACTAAAGGTTTATAGTATTCTATTTAGTTTCTCCCCTCTTTGTAAGGTTTTAATTATTTTTATTAATGTGTTCCAACCTTCCAAACATATATTAATTTCTTAATAAATTTTTATATCATCTCATTACCTTCCTTTCTCACTACTATAGTGTTTTGCTCATAAAGGGAGTGCCCTCTATTGGAGACAAAATAGAGGGAAATCCCCTATTTTATCAAATAATGATGAATATTGGAGGATATTATCCAATAAAAAAAAAATTATGTACCAATTTTTAGCTCTTTGTCTGATTATTTGACCTCCCAAATTCTCAAAGACCTAAGACAGACTATTTAGAGGTAGACTGTGTGACCATTCAACCATATAGACTGTGTATTGCAATATTAGGGATCTCTCTATAATTGATTTCATATAATAGGATACTATTAAAAAATTTCTAATAATTATGGGTCTATTTATAATCCACTCATAATTCTAACCTTCAATCTACCCCTGCACAGACCTTGAGCTTCTTAAAACAAAGTGTATTTCTTGACTCTGTCTCTTCAAGACACTATTCTTGTAGATGTCCTACATGATTTGAATTTGGATGGATTATTATAAGACATTCCATATGTATTCATGTCTATTTAATAATTTTTTTATATTCACATTAAATACCTATAATGTCAACTTCAAGAATTCTAACCTTTGTTCATTGTCTTACTAGTCACTCACAATTGGCTGTAGGTGCATATTTTGACTTGAGGGGAACATGTAGGTGAATTTATTCATGATTGGACATATAAAATAGTGGTAAAAGACATAATTTAATCCTTATAATAAATTTATTCAATGACTTGAATCAATTTTCATCTTCTTTATGCATTTTCCACATTCACAGTCCTCAAACTTGCTCACTATCTGTCCCAATCAAACACAATAAAAGGTGTTGGGATAAATAGGATATTGTAGGTGAATTTATCATGGAATATGATCCATTTTAGGTCTTATAGGAGATAATTTAACTATCAAGGTTTATGTTTCCATGTTTAGACTCACTTTATGAATGGTGTGGGAGTTAAAATCTGCTATAGGTGAACAATCTTGGAGAATAGAATATTGTAGGTGAATATTAGACCTAAAACGTAGTATATTATCTCCTTATTATGATATTTTAGGTAATATATGATAAATTAAACTATTTTTCACTCCTATAACATGGTGACATGGTTTAAGATACCAACATGGAGAACAAAGGTCCCTCAAAGCTTCCAATCTTGTAGATAATAGTGAAGCAATTTAATGTCTAAATGGTAACTTTGGGGCCTCCAAAAACCAAACTTCATCAACCCTATACAATCCAAAATTTTCCAAGTTATCATAATATGTAGGGGATAAAATATTTTTCCATTTAGATGCCTTAAATCTCTTATCAACCTTTTAATATGGCCTTGTCCAAAATCCTCAAACCTTTATTTTCTCATTATAAGGAAAAGGTCACTATATACCATTATTTGATATTTGGAAGGTGTTTCTCAACTTAAATTTGCCAATATACACCTAAAATAGGTCTTTAATGATCATCCATACATTCTATAACTGAAAAAGGATTCACCATTCTCCAATTTACCCATGTGATACCTTAGCTTATTATTAACACCACCTGTAGGTGGCTATTATCATGTATAGGCAGTGGGTCTTTGAATGGTTCCTAATTAGTTTTCTTACTAACCTAAAAAAATGGCCTATAATGAACCTTAATTTAAAATAAGGCTTCCAAAAGTTCCTTATCATGATATAACAGTTCAAAATTCTCTTTAACTCCCTGTTAAGCCACTTGTAGGTGGTTATTTCATAGTGGAGGTAGATAGTGTGTTTAAGTGGTGGTCATGGGATGGACATTATGCATTTTAATTTAAATTTAATTGGTTATAAACCTATATTAATACCTTAAAATTAAATCTTCACACTTCAAAGGGATTTAAATCACTACTAAGGCTTTCGTGATGTCATCATGAGATACCTGTAGGTGCATCTTGACTGGTATGCAAGTAGTAAGCATGAACTAGAGTAATGTAACAAATAATATGATTTTATATTTAATTGAAATAATCTCATGATATTGCAATGAAACATAAGGATTTTTAAAGACTAAATAAAATATATCACAAATCCTTTCTAATGTGACACTCCTCAAGCACCATGATTACAGTCATGAATACGTAGAAAATTGACTATGCATACCGATGTGACTGTGTTTATTGAATATGAATAAAAAATATGAATATTGAAAGAGTTCAGGACCAAGAAGACATTAAATATATGGTTATTAACTTATCTACACCCTTTATAACCATTATCAAAGTTTGGAGATTCTATTGATGGTGGAAACATGCCTGTCATCCCAAATGAGACTAATCAACCAACCTAAAATGATTTTCTCAATAAAACACCATGAAAATTGAAAAAAATAATATGAGGAATATAATAATAGATAAAAAATCCTTTGGATTCAACATCACTAATTTTTTTTAAGGACATATCCAAAATGGAGCAAAACCTATAGGGTACACAGATTAGCAAGCAGAAAAACATAGTCAACTTATAAAGGATGGTCCATAAAGCATGGATCACCAATATTGGATATATTTTTATTTAAATGGATCTATCTGATATTAATTTCACCTCTTAAAATCATTTGACTTGAAACTCCTTCAACTATCCATACCAACCACAAACCTACTAACCACTTTTGTGTGTCTTAAAAGGCAAAAAAGGAGTAGTATGGGTTTAGCTTTAAAATTTAACATATAAAGAATTTAAAGTGTGTAAATTAAATTTATAAATATTAAGATACATTACATGACATTCTCACACATGTCACATTCCGTCATGGGCCATGCAAGTACTAAACTCCTTCTTTTTAGTTGGTTTCTTGATCTTCAATTAGATAACCTACAAGATTAAAATGGAAACGACATTATTGATAGGTAATATGACTTTGTGGATGTTTTATAGGAAATAAGGACACTTGGGAACCTTAAAAACAATTCCACTTGCATTTATGATCCCTAAAAGCCTTCTAAATGACTCAAAATGACAAATTAACTAATATCTAAGACCACGAATAAGATGACATTAAAAAACATATAATAAATTAAAATACAACCTATTAAAATATATTATACCCATAAAAAAAATAAAAAGTCAATTTTTTACCTATAGGGGTCCCAATTTGACCTACAAGGTAAAATTTGGTCAACAAATTGGTGACTCATAGGGGTAGTATGCCTAATATAGAAAATAGACTAGTAGCCTTATCTCTCAATTAGGATTAGCGATTCATATAAAGTATAAGACAAAAAATAGGTCCTTGATAACAATATTTGATCAAGACAAGACCAATTAACTACCTCAACCATAGAAAGTAAAGGACACACACCAAATAAAACAAATGAACTAACAAGACACACACACACACACATGTGCTCAAGGTACTTAGGGGAATTAGAAAATAAACTATTATTCACAAATAAAAACTAATCATACCTCCTTTCTAGGATCAAAAGGAAAGTTTCTTAAATCTTCTTCTTCATGAGATGATTCATAGTGTCAAGCATGTTTCTCCTTGGATTGGATGCTTGGTATATCAAACCTATTCCTTAGTACTTCATTTGATCTAATATCAAGTATATAATCCTTAAATAAGTTTATAATGTAGATATATTCCTCTTTAACTTGTACACATACCTCATACTTCAGCCCACTCTTTATATCATGATCAACTTGTATCTTCTTGATAGGCATGGCTTTAAGAGGACTGGTTTCTTATTCTTTAGAAGATTGATTACCATAGGAGCTTGTTCCATCCTTCAAAATCTAATGTGTTTGTCCCAAATTATTGAGAGGATGACATCCCATTTTTATTATTTCAAACATATCATCATAGAATGTATATGCCTCTTGAAAGGATAGATTTGAAAGGTTGATTTTTATTTTTGTACTCACTTGAGTGCCAATGCTGCCTTCTCCATATTTTATTGGATCATAACCTCATTGAAGAGGAGTATAACTTGATCTAATGATTGAAAAAAAGTCATCCCAAGCTGATTGGGAACTTGTTATTTCCCATCCATGATATCTTGCATAGTGATGGAATTCCAGTGACTATTTCTTCCTCTTTGGAAAAAGGAAAACATTCTTTCATATCAACCCAATTAAAAGTTTCCACACAAAAAACCACCTCTTATTCAAAATTTAGGACATATTGAGGGATCTAAAGTTGTATCTCAACTAACATAACATGAATTTTGTTACCAAGGATTTCAATATCTTCAATTTCCTTCTCTTTCTTGGTGATGCCAATACTAGGAATCTTGTAATCATATGACTTAGTCTAGTGAGGCTGTCAAGGAGTTAAGATTTATTCAAGCAAGAATTATGAGTTTTTTTAAACAAAATTCTCCTATTTAGGTTCCCATACCATAGGTCCATCAAGGAAAAGGGTGATGGGGTGAGGACAAGATGAACTAGTTGGTGGAGGTGGCACATAGATCTCAAAATTAGATTAAGAGTGAAATGTAGGGGATTATTTTAGAAGCTCTTGAGGAAGGAGAGGTAAACCTTGGGATAAAATGGATTGGTTTTATTCATTTCATTTTACAATAACTTCGTTTACATCTAATTTATCTTGATCAATCTCTTGAGGGAGGTTATATTGGGTGAGTTTATGTATAGGATCTTCTTTTGGGTCTAAACCTTCTATCACACCGTGACTCATCAATTTCATCCTTGAATATAACTATTCAATTATCTTGGTTAGGTTCTATTGGAAAATTATTTCTTAAATTTCATATGATTCTTCATGAGGATGAGAAGTAAAAGAGGGTTAACATGGAACATAAGAATGTCCCTGAGTAAGGGTGGGAGGGACTTGCATAGGATCAAACTCTTTCTCAAATTCACACTCCTTATCAAGGCTAATATCCTCTTTCATTCCCCATGACTCCACTATCTTATTACATCTTAGGATTTTAGGATTAGGAGTATATTATTAAGGCATTTATGCACTTTTAGTGTGGATTAAGTTTTCAAGAAACTTGGAATCTCATATCTAGAGGCTACTTCTTGAGGTGGAGATGTAATTAGAGAGGGAAATGAGGGATTATATTCCACTTTTTTTTTTTTTGACATGGATTTATACACATACATATTATCCAACTCAATCTTCATGTCAATATTTGCTTCAAAAACAAGGTTTCTATTTTCAACTCTCTCTTCTAACTGATTGGGAAACTAATGAATTTGATCAGTTTGATTACGAATCATGTAAAATTGATATAAATATTTTGGAAGTGGATTTTAATGTTGAAAGGTTTTTTGAGGTTTATTATCATGGATTTTTAGCCTATCTTCTAAGGATGAAACTAGGCCATTCACATCTAACATCTCGCTTGTGAGACTTTACCAATTGTATCTCTTAATAGGTGTCCACTCTCTTTTGACTAGATCTAATGCATCACTCACCATATGAATTAAATGTATAGGAATATATAGAACATGTGACTTTTATGTGTCAAGATCTATCATGTACTTCTTATATCCGAAGAGAGGTTACTTGAAAGTGGAAATGGATTGACTTGAGAAGTGGCTAGGTTGACTAAGATTAGCAAGATATTGAGAAATATGGTTATAGGGCTGATAAAACTCATAATGAGGCTGATAATATTAATGTTTTATTTGATAAGGATCATGAAAAGGCTGGTAATATTCACACAAAGGCTAATAGGGAATGCCATAATCTTGGAATGTCTCACCAACTTGTGTAAAATAGTAATCAACACCAAGGTCAGCCATGGAACTTCATTAAGAAGAAAGAATACAAGAAATGATCATCAACAATGTTCATAAGGAATACCTAAGCTTCTTAACCAATTGATGTAATTTTGGAGTCACCATTGATGCTTAGATATATGTCTTCAAACACTGATGTGTTGAAAGACAACACCAAAAATATTTCAACTTCTTGAACTAAGAATCTCATCGGTCATGCCAAAAATTATTATCACTTGGATTTTCACCCTTTGAGGAGATGTATCATCTCTCCTCATCCAAGTGTCATAATTGAAACACCTCTAGGCTTGTGGGTAGCTTATGAATGAGGTGAATCTCTAGATAGGTCTACCTCCCTTGATTTACCACTTTGGATCACTACTACACTTAAACTTTGTGAGTGAAAAGGTAGAGAGAAAACTAAAATCAAATTATCTTAAGGGAGGTGACACACCAAATAAGTTTATGGCTTCCAACTAGATGCATGTTACACATGAGAAAAAATGACTAACCAAACATACACTTTTCCAATTTGAATCTTCTCACATCAATGTTTTAGTATGAGTTTATGGATGATTGTTTAGATAGGAGAGATAGATAAGAGGACTTGAATGGTGTTAGTGAATATGATAACTTACTTAAACTTGACACTTCCTAGAATACTTCACATTACCTAGAAGAAGAAGAAGCTAAAAATAGGTGAGAGAATGAGATAACATGTTAAGGAATCCATAGTCTTCACTAAGCAAGATCCATAATTCAAGTAAAAAAACTATGAATAGTTATAAAATAGGTAAAAATTATGAGTCTTATTGATCCAATGGTATGAAAATGATCATGGCTTCACCATACTCAGGTGGAACATGAGTTATAAAGGCCAAAATGGCTAGTTCTTATATAACTTGAGAGAGAGAGGAGAAGAGATAAGTAAAAAGGTCATAAGGACACTTGTGAAGATAAGAAAATGAGTTACTTGTGCATGAGAAGGGGTTTTAAAATGGAATATATAAGGTTATTAAGTACAAGTCTCCATACAAGGCATGAAACCTATGAAAAGTGGGATGAAACTACTTATGATGGCTCTAAAAACTACGTTCATCATCCACATCCATTTACACATCAAAAAACTAAATAGGTATAGGTCTAATGATTGGAATGAGAGGTAAATATTTTATACATGCCTTTACGTGCATTGGTTTTATTCCTAGTCATCTATAATCATCTAGGAATGAGCCATCACCATCTGTAATCTAAGAAAACTCTTCTTCCATACACCTTGCACACTTGGTTTCCAAAATGCATCAATTTTCCTTGAAAATTAATAAAATGGAGTGGATGAAATTTTTATATACCCTACATGGCCTTAAAGGCATCATACCCACCTTAAAATCAGCGCATCTAAATTTTTCCATCATTCTCATTAGCTTGGTCACTATGCCAGTTTTGACTGGCTAAGATGAAGTAGCTAGTTGAAGCATGTACAAGTTATTCCAAGGAGTAAAATTTACATGGGGATTTATATTAACTATTAATATTCCCTTCCATGTGATTTATATCTATTAGAACCTCTTATAATCTTCACATTAAATAAAATAGTAAAAAATACCCTATTTTGTACTCCATTCATACAGTTCCATATATCTCAAAATAATAGGAAGGAGAATAAAAGAGTAATTTGAAATGTCAAATTAATTTTATGGTCAGAAAAGGCCATCAGATTAGCTTTCCATCTCCATTTAATTCATTAGGTCCTTATCTAAGGGTTTACAAGGGTTTAGGTATGTTTTACCCTTTTAGGCTTTGTTCATACAAAATTGACTTTCAAATCTCAAATATATTATACAAAATGATTGTTTAGGACCATTTTTTAATCATCCTAAATCCTTGGATTTCCATGTAAAGTATAAAGGGAGATACAATAACTTAAAATTGTCCTATCTAGTTTCTTTCTCCTTCTCCTATAGGCCTAGTGTTGTCTCTGTGCTTAAAGTAAACATCTCATGTTTCCTACACAAAGTTAAATATTTAAAAAAATTGGAATGACCCTAAAATAATTAATAAATGAATTATAAATCTAATATCAAGGTGGAAGTGGAAATGACTCTCCATTTTGCTTTTAGGCTTAAACCCTACTTGATATACTTGACTGCAACATTGAAGGTTAGAACATTCTATTTAGTTTCTCACCTCTTTGTAAGGTTTTAAATATTTTTAGTAATGTTTTAAAACCTTATAAACCTCTCTTCATTGGTTAATTAGTCCTTATCTCACCTCTTTACCTTCCTTTTTGAGTACTATAGGGTTTTGACCATAAAGGGAGTGCCCTCTATCTGAGACACAACAAAGGGCACTCCCCTATTTTATCATAAAATTATGACTATTGGATGATATTATCCAAGTTAAAAACATATTATGTACCAATTTTTATCCCTTGGTCTGATGATTTGACCTCCCAAATTCTCAAAGACCCAAGGTAGACTATTTGGAGGCAAACTATGTGACCATTCAAACATATGGAGTGTGTATTGTAATATTAGGGCTCTCTCTCTCTAATTTGTTTCATATAATATGATCCTATAAAAAATTATCTAATCATGATGGGTCTATTTATAATCCACTCATCATTCTAGCCTTCAATCTACCCCTACACACACCTTGAGCTTCTCAAAACAAAGTGTATTTCTTGACTCTGTCTCTTGAAGACTATTCCTATAGATGTCCTACATGATTTGAATTTGGATGGATTACTATAAGACCTTACATAGGTATTCATTTACATTTAATCATTTTTTTTTGTCTATTCAAATTATATACCTACAATATCAAATTTAATAATGCTAACCTTTGTTCACTATCTTACCAGTCACCTAAAACTAGCTATAGGTGCATATTTCCACTTGAGGGGACACCTGTAGGTGTATTTATGCATGGTTTGAACTAAAAAATAGTATTAAAAGACCTCATTTAATCCTTAAAATATGTTTTGAAATGACTTGAATCAATTTTCCTCTTCCTTATACATTTTTCACATTCACAGTTCTTAAACTTGCTCACTATCTATCCCAATCAAACACAGTCAAATGTGTTGGGACAAATAGGATCTTGTAGGTGACTTTATCCTTGAAACCTATAGGACATGGCCTATGAATCATTTGAGGTATTCTATGAGAAAATTTCACTAGCAATTTTTATGTTTCCATGTTTAGACTCACTTTATGAATGGTGTGGGAGTTAAAATCTTTTGTAGGTGAACAATCTTGGAGAATATAAGCTTTTAGGTGAATATTAGACCTAAAACATAGTATATTATATCCTTATGATGATATTTTAGGTCATTAATTCTAACTTAAACTATTTATCACTCTTATAACATGGTGACATGGTTTAGGATACTAACTTGGAGCACAAAGGTCCCTTAAAGCTTCCAATCTTGTAGATAATAGTGAAGTAATTCAATATCTTAATGGAAAATTTAGGGCCTCTAACAACCAAAATCCATCAACCCTATGCCCTCCAAAATTTTCCAAGTTCTTATACTAGGTAGGGGATACAATATTATTCCACTTAGATACCTCAAAGATCTTAGCAACCTTGTAATATGGCCTTGCCCAAAATACTCAAACCTCTATTTTCTCATTTTAGGGAAAAGGTCCTTATATACTATTATTTTATCTTTCAAAGGTGGTTCTCAACTTAAAATTTCCAATATACACCTCAAATAGGTCAACAATGATCAACCATACATGCTATAACTCAAAAAGTATTCACCATGCTCCAATTTCCCCATGTGACACCTTATCTTACTATTAACACCACTTTTAGGTGGCTATTATCATGTACAAGTAGTGGGCATTTGAATGGTTCCTCATTGGTTTAATTAAAAAAGGGATTTACATGAACCTTAATTTATACTAGGACTTCTAAAAGTTCCTTCTCATGTTCTAAAAATTCAAAGGGTTCTTTAACTCCATGTTAAACCACCTTTAGGTGGTTATTTCACAGTGTAGCTAGATGGTGTGTTTAAGTAGTGATTATGGGATGGACAATGTGAATTTTAATTTGAATTTAATGGTTTAAAAACCTATCTTAATACCTTAAAATTAACTCCTCACACTTCAAATGGATTTAAACCACTACTAAGGCTTTCATGACATCATCATGAGATACTTGTATGTGTATCTTGACTAGTATGCAGATAATAAACATGAATTTGAGTAATGCACCAAAGAATATTATTTTATAGTTACTTGAAATCCTCTCATGATGTTTAGATGAAACATAATTATTTTTTAAGACTCAATAAAATATATCACACTTCCTTTTTAATGTGACACTCCTCAAGCACCATGGTTACAATCTAGAACAAGTAGAAAGTTGACTATGCATGCCAATGTGACTGTGTTTATTATATATGATGGTAAACTATGAAGATTGATTTAAATAATTAAGATTGAAATATTAGGGGTAAAATAATACATTTAAGACATGGTGATTAACTTATCTATACCATATAAAATCATTATCAAAGCTTGGAGATTTTTTAGATGGTGGAAACCTGCCTGCCATCCCAAATGAGACTAATCTACCAACATAAGATGATTTTCTCACTAAAATACCATGAAACATGAAAAAAATAATGTAATTTTATCTAATAATATATGAAACATCTTATGGAGTCAACATTATCAATTGGTTTGTACAGACTTATCTAAAATAGAGAAAAACCTATGGGGTGCACAAATTAGCAAGCAGAAAAACACAGTCAACTTGTAAAGGATGGCTCATAAATCATGGTTGATAAATATTAGAAATATTTTTATGGAAATTTATCTCTCTGAGTTTAATTTCACCTCCCAAAAGTGTTTTACTTTAAACTCCAACTATCTGTATCAAGCACAAACTTACTGACCACTTCTATGTGTCTAAAAAGGCAAAGAAGGAGTAGAATGGGTTTAGATTAAAAATGGAACTTAAAAAGAATTTAAATAATTTAAATGAACATAATAAAATATTAAGATATTTTAAATTTCCTTCTCTCATGTTTCACCTTCCCTCATGTGCTGTACAAGTGCCAAACTCCCTCTTTTTAGTTAGTTTCTTGATCTTCAGTTAGATAACCTACAAGAATCAGATGGGATTGAAATTATTGATATTGAATCTGAATTTTTGAACATTTTATAGGAAATAAGAACACTTTTTCACATTTAAAACCATGACACTTTCATTTATGACCCCTAAAAGCCTTTTAAATGACTCAAAATGGCAAGTTGACTAATATGACCAAGATCAAGGCTAGGATGACATTAAATGACATAAAATAACTTATAATACACCCCATGATAATATATTATACCCATAAAACATATAAAAATTCAATTTTTTTACCTATAGGGGTCCTAATTTGACCTTCAAGGTCAAACTTAGTCAACACTTTCTTCCATCAACTTCTTGGCAAGCTCATAATGGTTGCTTTCAAATTCTTTGTATGTAAAAGATAGAAAGAGTTGTAAAGAATTATGTGGGTGATCATACACTTAAAATTCATTTACATATTTCTCAAATTAATGTCTCATCCTTTATGAACAATCATTAAGAAGGTAGGGTGGCCTAAAACCCTACAAAAACCCCACTAGCTCAATTTTACCATGGAAATAATAGTTTGAAGATGATTACAATCATGAATAAAATTATAAATGATATATGGGGTTTATAAATAATTTTAATATTTTTTTATAATCTCCAATTGGCATGTGTTATCTCAAGGAGGAAGAAATCTTCATGTTTAAAACATGTAGGTTAAAAACATGGAGTTCTTGATGTTCTATAGTTTTCAAGAAGTTGAGAACATGGTTGGGAAAGTTATAATTTTTTTTAAATAATCCCATAATTTTATTAAGTTAATTAGATATTCCTTCATGCGTACATGGAAAAAACCTTTCTCAACATGATGGTGACCTACATTATTCCATAACTGCTTATTATTAATCAATGTGCAAGTAGAATCTTAGAAACATAAGAGTCTTGAATTACATAAAAGGAGTTGTAAGTGATTGTTGATACATGTTTGGTTTCTTAAAATTTTAAAAACCTCCTTATATCAATTTTTAAATCCAAAATGGAAAATATAAATCATGTTCTTCTGCACATCACAATACTGTGTGTAATCCAGGTATAGGAGTTTAACATTCTTTGAGTTGAAAGCCATAATAAGCCAATGAAAGAATTGGTTTCATATGTTTTTCAATGATATAACAGACTTATAATATTCCTACAACATTATTTTTCACCTCAACACCATCTACTCCAATCAAACATACAATGATCTCAGGCTTGAGACTATGTAAAAACATGCATAAACAAAAATAAGCTAAAGAGACAACTCTTGCCTTTCATATGAGATATGAGGGTCTAATATATCATTAGAATAGTTTGAGGTAATGTATATAAATGTTTATAGGGATAAAATGATCAAAAAAGGTATCATGAATGTCTTAATATAATGAAAATGCAGACCTATAGGTTTGCAGACATGTGTGTCTCTTTTTCAATAGAAATGTAATGAATTATGTATTGGGAGATGAGGTTTAGAGACCAAAAGAGTTTTTGAGAAAATGGGAAATAATTTATGAGTGTGTAAAATATATTATGGAGGTAATAGTTATTTGAATATCTATCTTTGGGAATCAATAAGAAAGTATGCCTGGAAACGTAAATTATCACCTACAGGCCTATACCTTAGAATGAAGAAGTGTATCTTTGTGTTAGATAAATTTTTTGGAGGAATAATGAGACTGAAATAAAGGTAGATAGGGTTTAAAATATTTTTATAACTCTTATGAATAACATAACACTCTTTCATATGGATAAATACCCCTTGATGAAGGATAAACCTAATTAACACCTATAGGCATATTTGGGAAGTTCCAAGTCTACCTTCAAATGTGTGAAGATAACATGTAGTTTTTTCATAATTGGTTCAAAATGGTTAGGTTTAGAGAAATATATTGTATCTTACCTTGGAGAGACTCATAATAAATTGAAGGGATAGTTTCAAAAATTAACATTTAGAGAACCTAGACTATGTACCTACAGACCTAATGCAGAAATTTAAGGTCTACCTTCAAATGTGTAAATCTAATATGAAATATTGCATGGAAATTGGGGTTTACAAGATTTTTATAAGGTAATATATCATTATGAATTTTTTCATAATGATTTGAGCCTTGAATGTATGAAGTTATAACTCAAACAAGGGTATTAGGTTCAAGTTGACCTAATGGCCTACAAAGCCTCAAGGTATGGAAAACCAATTGAAAAACATTTTAGATGCAATATTACTATTTTAAAACCATTTATAAAAATTTAAAATACTATTTAATACATATATGGATCCTCTTATAACCATAAAATTCACTTTGATGGATTTTATAAGTCTTATTAATAATATAACACTCTTTGCATATGGATAAAGACCCCTTGATGAAGGATAAACCTAATTAACACCTATAGGCCTATTGAGGAAGTTCCAAGTCTACCTTCAAATGTGTGAAGATAACATGTAATTTTTCATAATTGGTTCAAAATGGTTAGGTTTAGAGAAATATATTGTATCTTTACCTTGGAGAGACTCATAATAATTGAAGGGATAGCTTCAAAACCTAACATTCAGAGAACTTAGACTATGCACATATAGACCTAATGCAGAAATTTAAAGGTCTACCTTCAAATGTGTAAATCCAATATGAAATATTGCATGGAAATTGGGGTTTTACAAAGATTTTTATAAGGTAATATATCATTATGAATTTTTTCATAATGATTTGAGCCTTGAATGTATGAATTTATAACTCAAACAAGGCTATTAGGTTCAAGTTGACCTAATGGCCTACAAAGCCTCAAGGTATGGAAACCAATTGAAAAAACATTTTAGATGCAATATTACTATTTATTAAACCATTTATAAAAATTTAAAATACTATTTAATACATATATGGATCCTCTTATAACCATAAAATTCACTTTGATGGATTTTATAAGTCTTATTAATAATATAAACACTCTTGCATATGGATAAAGACCCCTTGATGAAGGATAAACCTAATTAACACCTATAGGCTTATTGGGGAAGTTCCAAGTCTACCTTCAAAGGTGTGAAGATAACATGTAATTTTTCATAATTGGTTCAAAATTGTTAGGTTGAGAGAAATATATTATATCTTACCTTGGAGAGACTCATAATAAATTGAAGGGATAGTTTCAAAACCTAACATTCAGAGAACCTAGACTATGCACCTACGAACCTAATGCAGAAATTTAAGGTCTACCTTCAAATGTGTAAATATAGATATGAAATATTGCATTTAAAATGGGGTTTATAAGATTTTTATAAGGTAATATATGATTATGAATTTTTTCATAATGATTTGGAGCCTTGAATGTATGAAAATATACCTCAAACAAGGCTATTAGGGTCAGGTCGACCTAATGGCCTACAAAGCCTCAAGGTATGGAAACCAATTGAAAAAAATTTTAGATGGAATATTAATATTTTAAAACCATTTATAAAAATTTAAAATACTATTTAATACATATTTGGATCCTCTTATAACCATAAAATGAATTTGAGGGATTTTGGATAAAAAAACTCTCTCTCATTCCTCATACACATTCCTATAGGCCCAAGAGGTAGTTTTGAGAAGATCATAACTCCATGGAGGGTGTGCATGGTGATAAATTGTTCTTGGAGGAGTCATATAATGCATAATAATTCTAACCCATAGCATTGGTTTGATTATTAAGACAATGTGCCTTATGAACAATACTTAAGAGCTGAAACCACCCTAAAACCCTATTTTGTATTGTGAGAAGATTTGGAAGGATTAGTTTTTTATTGGATATTATAGGAGGATTTTCATGGAGACTTAAACTATTATCCATATAAGTGGAAACCTATGGGATAAATACTTGTGGCTTGGTTCAGTGTTTGAGGCCCTTATCTTTATGAATCATTGTTAAGATGATTAGCCACTTTAAACTATCTCTAAACCTCCCTAAGAGATCAATGGAGATATAAGTCCTTATAATTACTTACAATTAATTTGAATAGAATACAAACTAATTGAATTATCTCTTCATACCTAATACCACATAAACAAGTCACTTTCTTGGCACATGTGAAGGACTGTTGTATGGAAATAGATTGAAAGTCAAGGTGCAAGCCTAATTATGAGTATGAAAAGTAGTGGTAAGTCTTAAAATTAGGTATAAAGAATTTTTTAATCATGTTAATATGTTATTTATACATATATACCCATTTATATACTTTTCCAATATGATACATGAGATATTCAAGTCATTAATTCGGGCCAAAAAGGTGACTATTTTACCATCTTGTCTAAGAAGTCTAATTACAAACCTATGGGAGATATTGATAAACCTCAGAACATCACTAATAAAACTAGTTGATGATATTTGGGTCTTATATATCATTAAAAATTCCAATTGTGTGAATATAAGAAAGCTTTAGGATGATGTCCTAATATTACATTGAAAAAGCCATGTGATAGAGGTGTAGTGAGATTGATGGGTTTCAAAACACCTAATAATACATTATTACCACTATAATACTAATATATAAGACCCATAAAATAGATTAAAGGTGTCAATAAAAGGGAATATGTAAGCTCAAGGTGACTTTGAGGATCAATAATGCTAGTTATCACTTCTAGAGAAGGAAGAGGGCAGTTTGAAAGAAGGTTGATGAGTTATACAAGAAGTTCAAGATCCTCTTCCACACTAGTCATCTATAATATAATCATAAAATAGTCTATACATGGAAATGATATAGATAAAAATGATCTTATATTCTCCTCTTGAGCTATAACTAACTAGGATGGAGTGACACATGTCATGGGAGTTACTCTCTCTCTCCTCTCCTCTCTCTCTCTCTCTCTCCTCTCTCTCTCCTCTCTCTCTCTCTCTCTCTCTCTCTCTCCTCTCTCTCTCTCCTCTCTCTCTCTCTCTCTCTCTCTCTCTCTCTCTCTCTCTCTCTCTCTCTCAATTACTACTATATATGTAGCCTTGAATGGCTTATTATGGATCCTCCACCTAAGTATAGTGAATCCCTAGTCATTTTTATGCCTTTGATTAGTAATACTACTATTTTTACCTCCTATGACTATAATTAGTGTGTATACATGGATATTTAATTGTGTCAAGTTATTTTCTTAGTCTTCCTTAACATGTTGTCTTATTTTAACTCTTATATGTAGTTGGAAAGATTCTCTTAAAAGTGATGTGAAGTATTCAAATTAAGTTTAAGGTTTGAGGGTGGTTATATATTTACTATTGTAATTTTATCCCTCTTGTTTAGTCCTCCTATCCTAAACATCAATCAAAACCTTCACGTTGAAATGATGATGTAAGAGATTCAAATTGGGAATAGTGTATGTTCAGATTAGTCTCATGGTCTACATGTGCACATGTAGCTGGTTGGTAGTGATTAATTAGTTTGTTTATCTAGTTAGGTTTATTTCATGTTATACATCTCACTTTTTCCTTACAATCTAGTAGTTTAGTGTTTTGATCCTAATTGATACATCAAGGGGAGCTAACTCAATAATCTAGAGGTTTAGTCCACTTAGAGTTCACCCATAACCTATGACTAATACCATTGTATAGCTCAATTGAGAGGACTTGAATCACCCTCTCAAGGGTAAAAATTTGAGATATAATAGTAACCATAGTATTATGTGGAATATTTTTATAGTATGAGGTTTTGCATTTGTTAAGTGTGGAACATCCAGAGAAACTAGCTACACTAGCTTATGATGTGATGTAGTATGTAATCTCTAATGAAATGGAATATACTATGATGAATGAAAATTAAAGTATAGTATTTTTGTACAATAATAACCATATTATTATGTGTAATATTTTATATAGTATTAGAGTGTTCTTGTGTTCAGTGGTGAACATGCATAGAAGCTAATAACACCAGTTTAAGATGTGATGGAGTACGTAATATTTGTTGAACTAGAATAGACTTATGATGTAATGGATGCTAAATTATTGGTCTCATAAGAATATTAATTAATTTTATATAAACTTATTTCATATAATTAATATTTACATGTTATATAATAGACTATTATATAGCCTTCCAAGGACTAGTCTCTAGCTAAGTAGGATAGTCATATGGTATACCTAGAACTATAACCACTCTGCTATTATAGATATATTTTAAAGAATTTATTTATGAAATATGGTAATGCACAGATCTTATGTATCCAAGGAAATTTTAATAACATGTAAAATGTCCTTGTACATGGGCAAAACAAGAATAAATTAAAATCTACTATAGGTCCTACCTTGAGTGGTAGTATAATGCTCCCATGAGGGTTTTGTCTATGTACATTAAATCCTTTCACTAATGTCATTGCATCCATCAATTACTTATATGTGTATCCAGGATTAGTAAGGATTTTCATAGTATAAAATTTTTAAACTAACCCATTGACCAACATGATATTGGGTATATGCTTTGAGTTAATGTAGGCATGAAAAAATAATGACAAATATAGAGGATAATCATCGACAATCTCATTTCGTTCAAAATTAGGTAGATTTTTATACTTGTAGGTTCTAAATTTTACCAATAATACCATACAAATGATTATACTATTAAGTCTTATAAACACAATACATTAGAGTAGTGTGTGTAATATAATTCATATGCTCTTCAAGCTAAGTGTTAGTCTTTTGTTCCAAGTAATCAAAAAAAGGATCAAAAAATATTTTAAAATTTTCATTCCCATTAGGTTATGTCCTTGAATAATTTTTAGATTAATTGATCCCAAGAATATTTTCGTCCACCATATCTTGTATCAAATGTCATAAAATGATGCATCTATAAGTTTAATGTCTCATATAGATGCATCTATAAAATGACAATATGCATTACTATAAAATCCCTTAGATGGCTCCCTATTCATATCAATATATTTTTTTGTGGGAAGAGATATGAAATTTCACTCAAGTAACTTATGTATTATCTTATGAGGAGGTTCATGAAATTATGTAAACTACCCCCTTTTAGGGGATAATAAGTCAAGCTAATTAGTAGGCTATGACACTACATTAACTATGATTTTTCCATCACTCTTAATATCATTTCCTTTAAGTTTTGAGAGTTTTTTTACTCTAAAAAATTACACCCTAATTATTTATAGGGATGGACCCATGAATTAAATTATTCATAACAAGGAGCTTAACTTTGTGATCCTTAACTATATGACATAATTCATCAAAAATTTAAAGTGTTTAAAAATAATAGACTCATGTAGTGGGGAAAGAAAGATTTACTTGAAAACGTTTTGAAAATCATTAATATCCATTGTATTTTTCATATAATAGAGAATGGTATTATAAAATATCACATAATCACTTATGGGTTTTTGGGGTCCTTGATTTAGTTTTATAATCTATGCATAGGAAATATTAGCTCTAATGTTGATTAAAAAGGGTTATATAATTGATTGTAAAAATGATTCAAGACATGGAATGATTCGAAATGGAGGTCATAGAACCATCATAAGGCATATTACTTAAGAATACATGGAAAAAAAATTAGCTAATAACTTATCATTGGAGGTATAATCAAAACTTGCTATGTGAAAGGCTCAAAGGTGATGTTATAAATCACATTTGCCATCATATAATATAATATTAGGTGAAAAAAATATGAAAGGTAAGGGAAAAAGCTAAATCTTATATATAAATATATTATGTAGTAATACATAAGAATTAATGGCATGGCCCACATTGGCTTAATTCTATTGTAATTTTGAAATTTTAGTGTGAAGATCAAGAATTTTTTGCATAAGTATATGAAAATTATCTATAGAAAACTATGTATAAATGGATGGTGTGACACAAGTAAAAAACCTAGGAGATATGAGAGTATGATTTATAAGTATGGGAGTTTTTAATCCTCCAAACCATAGATGAGCATCACATGTGTAACCACAATTGTAGACATAGGGAGAATAGAAATAGTAGTCAATTTATGAAAACCTATTATAAAATTAATACATATAAAAGGTATTTATTATCATTGAAAGGCCCTTTTCCCCTCATATGTGGAAAACTTATAATTATTTACATTTTATCAATTTTAGGAAAAAATTTAATGTGTTACATAAACTATTAGGTTACATATGAATCCATTATTGAAATCTAGAAAGAGTGAAAATTGTTCAAGATATACACTATAAAAGTCATCAGTATGTATTCTATCATGATATTCCTTATTATGTTCATTATCATCTTGATAAAAAAATTTCAAGTTTAGGAATATCAATATTAACAACATGTTCTACTTTAATGTTTAATTATTAACATTTGCATCAAAATATATCTTAATTCCATTTTAGATTTTATAGCACATGTAGTTGATTGAAAGAGTTCTGATTATTATAGATTTAAAAAACCCTTAACCTAGAAATTAAACTTAGAATAAAAAAGAAATATAGTTTTCTTATATGGCATACAATATGATCTAAAAAACACTAAGAGGGATAGATCTAAGGATGGATTACTACACTATATGGGGAAAATAGAAATCATAAATGAGTTTTAAAAACCTTATCATATAAGTTTGAAACCCTAATAAGGTATAATGAAAATGTAATGGAACATAGGGTTTGTCACATTTATGGGAATGAAGGGTTCACCAATATGTTTTACCTAATTTTGGATTTAGTGGTCTAAAAAAGATTAAACTTTTGAATAATTTAGATTGTATAATCTATCTACAAATCTAGTAAATTTGGATGTAATTAGTAGAGTATGATTTATCTATTAAATTTACAATGAATATAAATGACCAAGATGAGAGAGTAATTAAATTATTTACATTTAGTTAAGGTTTGTGGTAATTTAAAGTCACAAACATTTATTTAGAATGGCTTTATGGATATTCAGATCTACAAAGTGACTATTAGAATCTATTGGTATAGATTTGGTAATGTTTCGACACTCATGGTTACCAAATCCATATAATATATGATGCATATATTCCTTTATTTTTTTAAGAATGTTCCTTCATATATCACTATGCCTACATGTATATATATATATTTTGTGTAATTTTAGAGGCCCAATCTTGTGTTTAGGTTCATATTCATCTTATTTCACCTTAAAACCTGAGATCCACTTTCAATACTTATTTAACCTTTTAAAATGTGTTAGAAAGGATAGGTTGAGATGACCTCAATCACCCCCAAATTAGTGGATGATAATTATGTATATTCCAATACATTCAATATGGATCAAATTGTATATAGTTCTCCCACATAATTATGTCTATGATCAATCACTGATATACTAGTATGTAGGGAAATATTGTGTGGTTTTTGGCACTTTAAAACTTGTGATTTTTACCTTTTAATATTATTAAAACTTTACTTGGTGGTTGATAATTTTAAAGGTTTTCATTTTTGGATAATTTAATATAGTTCCTCAAGGATGCATGGATGCATTAATCAATGTGCAAGTAATTCTCGA
This sequence comes from Torreya grandis, assembly GCA_037957365.1. Lineage (NCBI taxonomy): Eukaryota > Viridiplantae > Streptophyta > Pinopsida > Cupressales > Taxaceae > Torreya > Torreya grandis. Next base: position 651,330 of record JARHVA010006217.1, read on the forward strand.
GGTAGATAATAGATAGGAATAGTATTAGGTTAGATATGTTTATATAATAGACTCTTTGGGTAATTTACCTTCTAAATGACATGTGAAACATGTGGGTTGACCCAAAGGAAGAGTTATAATTTTTTAATATATCCATTATAAATCATAAAGATAGCTTTATCTAATGTAGATGAATCTGGTAAATGGATATGTCTAAATATGGCTAGAGCTATCTAGAAAACATGAAACAATGATCTAGAATCATAGATAATCTACTTAAGATGATTAGTTGTTTAGGTAGACACTATTTAATCTCATATGTGTATGAAATAAAATTGGGAAGGTAATTCCCATAAAAAAGTGAATGGATAGGGGATAATGTGAGAAAGAGTAATATGAGTACACACAAGTCATGCATGCTAATGTTTAGTAAAAAATACATTTTCAAGTGTTTGATACCAAATTTAAGTGTTTATGTCTTGCTTGAAAACATTATATATATATATATATATATATATATATATATATATATATATAATATTATTTTCTCTATTCTTCTATGTTGACATATATGTGTACATATGAGTTTGCGTAGACCATTCTTATATCATTTGCATTTTATTTGGTAATGGCAATTTCACTAGCCCTTGCCCTCTGTTTTCTTATCCTAATCCATATAATCATGATAGCTATATTATTATGGAAATTACCTTGTATAAGTATGATCCTAGTGCATGTACTATTTATCCACCCTACCATATTTATTATATGTGCTTATTTTTTTGCATGACATACATTAAAATTACATGATCACACTTATTATATTCATATATATATATATATTTGTGACATTTATATACATAATAGTTATCTATGATTGAGTGCAGGCACCCTTTCTATTTATACATACTTTTGTGTGACATGGTTTTTTGATTCACATATTTAGTGGGGGAATATTTCTTACCTTCACTCCCTGGATATTTATTTTTTACCACTATTAGTGCATAATATATGCCAAAATATGTTATGGATTGTTTAGATCCATTATATTATTATATTTTTGAAGACCTGCCTCTTAGACTTGACTACTTAGATATAAGTGTGATTAATTTCAAATAAAAAATATAAAAAAATCATAAAATTAAAAAAATCAAATTAAAAAAAAAATAGAAAATAGAAAATTAGGACCTATGCATGACATGATTTGCTAGTATGGATTATTGATTGATGTTATTTATCAAATATATGGTGATTTATATATCCATTTACTATGCACATGATTTTCATGGTATACATGAGAGGACATAGGATATACAAGTTACATATGATACATGGACACACACATGCATTACATTGTTTCCATCGAGGTTCCTTTTTATACATTAGGGGCATGCCTACACTAGAGACATATTTACACACATATCAAGCTAAATATTTTTATATGTTCCATAGATCATAGTAGAATATTAAATATGGATTATTATTTATTATAATTTATAGAGTGATATATCTTATGGTTATTGTGATTTTCTATATTAGATGATGATATTAAATGTTTATATGTACTAATATTTCTTATTTCATGCATAATTTATGTTGATTATTATTACATTGTTTGACCATTAATGTGTGATATAATTCATATTGCATGAGTGACATTTTTTTTATCAATTAATGTGTTAGTTGTTTTAAATGATCCTCTAATCTATGCCATGGGTATGTTATGTCCAATTTTGATTAAATTTGAGTCAGAGTATGTCTTTCTTTGATTGCTTGTGTGATTTATGAACATGATAATTTGTGTGGTGTGTGTGTGTGTGTGTGTGTGTGTGTGTGTGTGTGTGTGTGTGTGTGTGTGTGTGTGTGTGTGTGTGTGTGTGTGTGTGTGTGTGTGTGTGTGTGTGTGTGTGTGTGTGTGTGTGTGTGTGTGTGTGTGTGTGTGTGTGTGTGTGTGTGTGTGTGTGTGTGTGTGTGTGTGTGTGTGTGTGTGTGTGTGTGTGTGTGTTCACGCGCGCACATGCGTGTGTGTGCATGTGTGTGTGTGTGCGTGCGCACGCACGCATGTGTGCATGTGCATATATGCACACGCATACAAATAAAAATATTTTTTTTTTGAGTTCAATTATATTATCCATAACATACATGCTTCTATTGTATGTATGTCCTTGATTTAAATAATGCATATAATGTAATACTTATTATTTCATGCCTAATTAATATATATTTGACATGAAATTTGTATGCCCATTAAATTGAATTAAATGTGTTAAAAGTGATTTAATGATCAATTATTTATATGCTGACATATATTATCATTTTTTATACAAGTTACCTAATTAATTTTTTATATATAAAATAGGATGTGCATAAATATTTATTTTGAGATGAATGATTCATAGGCTTCATCCATCATATCGAAAGGGGACATATAGTGGGCCTATTTTAGATATTTAGGACATGAAAGATATATTTTTCATACTTTGTATCAGATTATATGACTCATATTGGGTAGTTTGAGTAGACTGAGGCATATGAGATACATATGAAGGGAATTATACATGATTTTGAGGAACAATTGGTATATTTATGACATTATAAAACAAATTATATGGACCAGATTAAGTAAATTTATAATATTGAGTAGGTTGAAAGACATAATATGACTATTATAAAAATATAGTTAAATTATATATTACTTTGGGGTATAAATAGATCATATTTGAGTCATGAATGTGGTTCATACAACAATTTTATATTTTTATGTTATGTATTGATGGGGAGATGGTACTACATAAGCACTTTGAATCTAAAATATAGTTGCATCAATTGATTCAAAGTTTTAATTTACATATGAACCTATTTTAGGGATCCACTTTTGTATACAAACCTATTTGGAGGTTCCAAGCTTACATAAAAAAATATTTTAGGGTTCCACCTTTATATAAAAACATTTTTTAGGGCTATACAAAACTAATTGTATGATGATATTTAGAGTAGAGTATCTAATATCTTTTCGACACTTAACTTTTAACACTTCTCTTTGCCCAATGGTGATTGAGGCATTAACATTGATAAACATGTGATTTTAGTTGTTACATATATTTGGGTCATAATCACCCCATGACATTCTCCAACAAGCTCAATCAATGGTAGCTTGGTCCATGTTCATGTGTATTCATTCCTTGAATTTTCAATTTCACATAGTTTAATGATCTTTATTATTTCATATTTTTCTATCATGAGTAGAAACTGATATACATATAAATATGTGTGTGTGTGTGTGTGTGTGTGTGTGTGTGGGTGGGTGTGTGTTTATTTATAGGTTTTAAATGAAAAAATGGGACATTTGGGGCATACTTGTCAACATCAAGTGTGGCTAATGATAGGTACCAAATATATTTTGATATCTGTTTGATATATTAATTTTAATACTAGACTAAAAGGAGTTATTTATAGACACTATAATTTTTTTATTAGACATTTTTCATTTTCAAATTTGGCATACTTATATATACTTAGGATTTACATACAGTTGACCATTATGAACATTTTCCCCTATTTGACTACCCACCTATTGTCTTGGATAACTCAATTTATTAGATAGAAATATTTATGAGCACTTATTTATGAAAGAACACTTTATAATCATAAATAAGCTGTGACCATATCAAATATCATTGATTTACACTCTCAGGATGGTATTGACAAAATTTGCATAACTATAATTTTTCTATAGGGATTTACATCTATTGATATTGTCTAAAAACAATTTAAATTTATTGTTCAAATTAGAAATTAGACATATTTTATGGTTCTACCATAATATGAAATATCAAAGCATGAGATATAAATACAAATCAATCCAAAGGCTATACACAACTAACACTTAGATATTACATTGAGAATTAATCAAAATCTTGAAAAATCCATTAACACTCTCTTGAGATTTTATCACAAAAGCACACACATCTTAAAACACCTCAAAGTATTAGCCATATAACCAAGTATAAATATAAATATAGGTAAATGCTCCATAGTGTCAAGTGTCAAAAGATAAACATTACATTTCATTCTATAATGATCATAATTGTGCAAACATAAATTCATAAGTGAGAGAAATATGTGTGTTTTGAGTCATCTTCAGAGTATTAGAATGTGGCAAATTATTAGTAACTTAGTGGGGAGTGTTGTAATATGTTAAATAATTAATTAGTTTATAATATTTAATTTTAATCTCTAATTAGGTATAATTAGGTATATTATTGCACCCAAAGTAAAAAGTTAGTTATATTTCATTTAATTTCTCTCTTATATATGAAATCTTGTAGTGCATTGAAATGCATTAAGATGATGTGAATATGATAGACTTTAACTTAATCTATGCATGATTATTCTATGTGTATGATGGATTTATATAGGTGGGAATGGAATGCTAGTGTGATCTTGATGATTGAGAGTATTTTAAACTCTTATATGGTATCAAATATGTCTCAAAAAACCATTAGAAATCCATTAATAAAAAAGGATTTGGATCACATGCTATTTATTGCAAGTCATATAGTGTTTGGATCTAATATTTACATTTTAGGATTGTCATCACCAAATATAGGCTTAGAATAAATGTGACATGAGTTAAAATTTATATTCACCACTGCCATTCACACTCTAAGAGCATATAAATTAATCTATGATTATGGGATGACACTTGTAATCCAATCTTCTAACTCACTCATTTGGTAATATTTTAATATAAATGGGGTTCATACCTTGGTTTGAATCATTTAATACAAACATTTTCTTACATAAAATCTATGAGCCTAGATTTTGGTTGAATTTGATCTTACTGTAATAAGCCTTGATTTAGTCTACATCAATAAGTGCATTTTGGATTGACTGAATTTATTCCCACCAGCTTGAAATTTAAACCTACATCAAATATTTTACATATCTTAACCTAAGTTTCATTACATTTAATAAGGTACAAAGAATATATCAACTCTACATGGAATCTACCGACCCACCTCAACCCTATCTCAATATTCATAATTATTTGGTGTATCATCTCATCCTTTATCCAAACTTAGACGCACCATAACTAAATAGGGGTTAAAAGTTCTATTGACCAAATTTCACCCTAGGTCAAATTGGGTCAAATCCCTTTGCATATTCAAACTTTTCATAGGGTCCTTCTAGGTTTTAAATGTTTCATAAGGTACTAAATGAGGTTAAATTATATCTTGAGGTCATACATAAAATTTTATAACCTTGTCATATTTGTCATGTGTCTTAATGTCCTTTTTTTGCCATGTTTTGGTCATTATAATGGAATGGTACAATTTTCAACTAAAGGAAAAGTGTGTAAAGAACCTATCTAACCTGTTTCATGTCAAAGGATGTTAGATGGTAGTTTTTGAAATTGAAAGTGGTAGGTTTAATGTACAAATAAGAATATCACTACAAAAAAGGTAGTTCTAGGTAGCTGTATAGATTGAGGTGACTAAACTAACATGTGTGAGGCTTAAGTAATATTTTATGTAATGAATAAATGTATTTTCCATGCCCAAGAGGATTTAATAAGTTTAAAACTACCAAAAATTATTTTATCTCTCCTATCACTCCTTTGGATAGGTCAATAGAGGTCAAAAATTTTCCTTTAGTATGGATAAGAAGAAGAGAGTTGAAGTGAATGCACTTGGTGGAGGTTGTTGGTCCCTGTCTACTTCCATTACATGGCCATATTTGTAAGAATGGTGGTCCATACTTCATGAAAAATTACTAAGACTATTAGTGCCTTTAAACTACATAGGCATCCCAAATACCTTGGTTTTCTCATCTATTTGAATTGGTTTGTGTCAACCAAGTGGTGTATGTAGTCTTGACAAGAATGTTCATTCTTATCATGTTGATTTAAACCTAATTGGCAAGTGTGGATATGAAATAATAGGTAGAATCACTCCTTGTACTAGGAAGTGAACATAGTGATGGTCTACAAAACAATGTTTGGTTAGTTGTAGGTGAAGGTGTGAAGCTGAGGTTTATAAAATAACTTGAGATGAATACACTCATAATGAAATTTATCTTCTAAATCTCATTTGATCATACAATCATCTAGTTTGAGGTCATAATGGACCTACATTCTCACTATTATATTTATCCAGAGTGCACATTAAATATGTATGTTGTAAAAGGTTGAAAGTATCAATGATATTTAGGAGATCTAATATGTATGCCCTGAGATCTATGATAGGTTTCTATCATCTTCAAAACCTATAACATATCCTACCAATACCAAAAGAGGGATGATATTTCAAAATAGTGAGACTATTTACTATAGTCAGACCTAGACAATTAAATATACCATAGAGGTCTAAAGCATTGACAAAGTGGGAAAATATTCTAGTTTTGATAGTATTCTCAAGATGAAAAAAATATGACTAAGCCATTAAAAAGGACTTAAATGAATTTCTCAAGATATTAACACAATCAAAACCCCTTGAATTTAAGAACTATAGTCAGTAAGAGTTAGAAAGTTTCAAATGGGAATACTTACCTTAGTTTCTCTGAAAAAGGTGTTTGTTGTATAATGTTTCATCTATTGATGAGTGTCTATGAGGTCTAAGTAAGTCTAATGGATTATATCTTATAGTTTAGAATTAAAGATAACATCTTAACATAATAAGGAGATCATTTAGTTAAGAGATAATAAGATAGGATGGTTTCCAACTTAGATAAGTTTTACTAAAAATACTTAGTAAACTATAGTACCATTGAAACCAAAATGAGCTTAGAGCAACTTACAGGCCTACAATGCATTGATAGTAGTGGTATAAGAGCATGGTATCAATGAATAAATGTGTCTATCTATATTTGAGATATCCATAATGAACTTATAATAAATAAAATGGGATAAGTACAATTTTCAAACATGAATCAACACCTACAAGAATCCCTTGTATTCTTTAGGAAGCACTAATAGTTTAAAGATAGTCTACAGACTAATTTAAACTAATGCAGAGATAGTGTAGAAGGTTGGAAGAGGTATAAGGTGGATGATCATTTATAAACAATTTTTAAAATTATGATGTAACATTCCATGTGATTCTTAGACAAGTACATAGAACATATATTGGTTTAAACTGGGTTTCTAACTCCATGCTCAGTCAAACTAAACCCTACACATAATCATAAAAACTAGTAGCTAGTTTTTGGAGTTTGAAGGTTTGAGGGGTATAGTGGTATGATAAAAAATAAAAAATTGACATCGAGGGTAATAATGACATAATAAACACCTCCAAAATCTATTTTAGGTCAAAATAATAGGGTAGATGCTCTCTATTTTATCATAGATAAGAGGCACTCTAGTAGTAAGACATTCTACATGCTTAATACATGGATGTTGAAAGGATGAGTGGAAAAGCCTTGAATAATTGTGAGATGATTTATATAGTTTTATTGAAGATAAAAATGTAAAATTTCATACAATCATTGTGACCACTCAAAAGTGGTTACATACTCAGAAACCTAGTTAATCCCTGTAGGGCCTAAAACTAGACATGAACCATCAAGGACTCTAAATTTATTTATATGACCACATGATATTATAAAAAACTTTTATATCCTTCAAGGGATAACATAGGAATAGTAATAACCATCATTTTGTAAGGAGAAACTCAAATTTGTCATTTTATCACAAACTTGTCTCAAGGGTACCCATAATGCCTAGTAAGGGCTTGATAGCCATTTTATTTTGCTCATATTTTTATGAAAGAGTTTAATGGTGTCTCAATAACTTATTAATAATTGAGATGGGTATTTATCTTGATATTAGTGGAAGTTTTTTGAGTTTTAAGTGTCTAAATTTTATAAATCATCTCTAACAACCCAAGTGACCTAAAACCCTTATGAGAACTTGATGAAAAAGATAAGAATGGAGATGCATCCAAAAGTGGTAAATTATCCTTAAAAGTAATTTATATCCATTTATAACTCTCTCATGATCCTTTACATCTAATTATTATGTACTATCACTTGTATGGATAGGCTTAATTCTATGTTTTCTATAGGATTTGAGTTGAATTGGAGGTGCAACAGGGAATAGGTGGATGAAAATCATTGCAGATGGTGTTTAGAGACTTGTTATAACTACTTATACCCAATTATTAGATTTTTTGTGCATGAAATATCCTTTTCTAAGTTGGTCATTATAAGTAGTCTTGAATAGGATATTGAAAAAGCAAGGTGATTGCCTAAGTTTAAGATGAGAGTTATGATGATAAATATTTTGAGGTCTAAATGATAAAATATAATATAAAGAGTTATTGAATAGGTGTCTCACACCTCTAAAAATAATTTCATTGCCTATGTATAAGTCACTATATTGACAAGTGTGAAAGTCTAATACTAAAGGGCTAGTGAGCAATTGCAAAGAAGTGAATGACAAATGGTGCAGATAAGGCTATCAATTCAAGAGGTATAATGACTATCAAAAATCATGTTTTACCTTCTCAGATCAAGACATATGTGTCAAAGACTTATAATTCGGTTAAAGGTAGTTGTTTTCACTTAGATTTTCACCCTTTTAGGAGATGTTTCATCTCTCCTCATCTAAATGTCACAATGGAAACATCTCATAAGCTATGGGTAACCAATAGGTGAAATGAATCTCTAGATTTAAAGGCTAGCTCCTTGAATGTGTCTTAAAATTATTTCACCTATACTAGCTAATTATTTGTGGGGAAAAGGGTTAGAATTTACATTAAATGAAACTTATTATATGGGGGTGATGCACCAAAATGTTTACCATATGACTATCATACTCTATCACAAATAACAAGGCATACACCACTAGTCTAAGAGTCTTAGAATGCACTAAATTAGTGTCAATATGAAGGTGAATTGCATGAAGACTATCCAAGGTAAGTGGAACAATAGATCAGTTAAAGATACTAAAGGCTTCCTTTTACACTTAATAATAGATCCATACATTTAAAAACACTTTATATGACTTGCTAGGCATGGAATCACTTGCATCAAACATGGAAGGATTGAGAGAAAGCAAGGATTGATGAATATATCTTAAGCTTTCACTATAAATATATTCACATACTTTGATAAATTGATATATGAACTCAAACTATATTTAATTTATTTTTTAAGGCAAGTACAATGTCAAAACTAATAGGGATTCACCATACATGGTGTGTTATTAGATTACGAAGGTCAAAATGGCTAGTTATTATAGAACTTGAGAGAGAGGAGTAGAGAGAAGTCCAAATTTCACAAGGACACTTGTAAATATAATAAAATTAGTTATATATACATGAGAATAAGATGTGAAATTAACCATGGAAGGTTAAGATGCACAAGTGTCACCCCAAGTCATGAAACTCTTGAAACGTGGCATAAAAGTTCTCATTCTGGCTCAAAAAACTACCTTCATGATTTAGCCCTACTTGAACATTAAAAAAATAACTTGGGATAAATATAATTATTTTAATTATGGGGAAGGGTTTCATAAATTCCTCTCCATGCAATGGTTTCTTTCCTAGTCATTTGAAAACTTCTAGAAATGAGCTATCACTACCTTCACTCTAAGGAAACTCCTCTTTCAGTTACCCCTCACACTTGGCCTCAAAATTGAATTTATTTTTCCATGAAAATACATGGGAGATAGTTTATTTTACTTGTAAATACTATATATGGACTTATACTTCTCAATAACACATTAGAAAGCCATCCACTTGAAGTTTTCACACTTCTCACCATCATGCTCACTATGCTAGTTTTGAATAGATGAGATGAAGCTATTTTATAGGGAAAATGAAATTGAAAAGGGAATTTATATTAAATCATAATATTCCATTACATGTGATTGGTATCTCTTGAAACCTCTTATAACTTGCATAATTCATAAAACAATAAAGAAAACCTTATTTGTACTCTATTTAAATAGATTTCATACCATTCATCCTGATGGTAAGGAGCTTGATTTATCATTATACCTCCTCCAATCATAATTCTTAGAAAACTATGCCATTTTGGTAGTTTACCATCTTCATTTCCTTCATCGAGTATTGGCCAAGGGTTTTCAAAGGTTTTAGGTAGTTTCCACTCTTAAGTTTTCTTCATAAATATGAAATGTTGGAAATGAAAAAAAATATCAAAAGAATGATTTTTAAGGACCTTATTAAATTACATAAACTCCATTGGCCTCCATTCACATCTTTAGAGGAAATGTGAGCACTTAAAATTGGTCTATCGAGCCTTTTCTCTACTTTGTGCAAGCCTAAATTGTCTTAAAGTATAAAAGTGACCTTTTGTGTCTTAATTTTCATATCAATAGCTAATTTTTTTTAATTCAATAAACATGACCAAATGCATTAGAAATCTCACCTAAGGTTATAAATGAAAGTGACCTTTCATTTGGGCCCTAGGCCTAAACTTGCTTAATAGGTCTGTTTGTAAATTTGAGAGTCTAGGTCATCCTATTGGGATTTATGTTAAGCACAAGATATAATGAGAGGGGGGGTGAATCATTATATCATATATATTATAAATCTTTTACTTAATCAAACTCCAGTTAACCATACATTCAAGATATGCAATAAAACTAAAATAATATAAACCACACAAGAGAGAGAGAGAGAGAGAGAGAGAGAGAGAGAGAGAGAGAGAGAGAGAGAGAGAGTTTTTACATGGAAACCAAAAGTGGGAAAAAACATGGAGAATAATCTCAAGTATATGAAAGATCACCAACACAAATTACAAAGTTCAAAAACACCAACTTGTAGGAGTACCAACCCATTTTATGAGCACCAAAACAACTATTTTTGAGCACCAACCCCTTGAAAATATTTGTGATTACCAACCCATAGGATCACCAACCCCTCTTATGTATAAAACACAACCATCTCTCAATGTTTCTTTCTCAACAAATGATAGAACTCTAAAATATCTCTTTCTATTCTCTCTTTTCTTATATAAAATAATTACAAACCATTCACTCTATTTCATATTAAAAATGTCTTCCAAATCCTTTATTTATAGCTTTCCAAATTACCTTTGGTATTCACCCTTTGTGACTCTTCACTCCTCATAGAAAATGGTGCCAAAATTGCATGACCCTTTGAATCCTTATATTTGAAAAGTCACATGGTGACCCTTCATAAGTAAATGCATTATTTCCTCTTTTGTATTTATCTTGGTGACATTTCTAATTATTTAAGGTGAATTTTAATGGAAAAATGTGCCATACCCTCTTTTTTCTTCACTTGGTGACTGTTGAAATTTCTCAAGATGGCTCTTCATGGGAAAATGCATCCCATTCTTCTTTTATCTTTACTCACAACTCTTTGAATTATTTATGGGATCTATTTTGAATTTTATGCAACCAAAAATATATTAATTAATATTAAATAAATATAAACACATTTTAGCCAAAATATGAACATTAAAAACACCTTTATACAATAAATGATATGGGGCCTTTATCACTAATGCTAGAACTTTGACATCAATGATAATATTTTTAATAATTTATCCTTATATGATGTTTTATCATGTTTTTTCCAAACTTTCCACATCTATTCATACCTTATTAAATGTCTCATTGACCCTTTATCTCATCCCTTCCTCTCCATTATTTAAGACTATAAGTTTGTGCATAAAGGGAAGTGCCCTATGTTTGAGACAAAATAGAGGGCACTTACCTTATTCAATAAAATAAAGTGAAGGTTTTATGGGATTATTTAAGTAATAAATAGTTTTTAGACAAATTTTCATCTATTTACCAGGTTGTTTTATCCCCAAATTCTTTATATCCCTAAGATAGACTCTTAGAAGATACAGACTGTGTAGGGTTCCTTCAAACTATGTATTACATGGTTTAAGTTCTTTCTTGAGCATGATATTCATTGATGAGAGAAATTTCAAGGTATAAAAATAATGGTGGAGATTTTCTAAACTTTTTTATCATTCCAAATTACTACATACTCTTGATATTCCTTGCTCAATCAAAACTGAGTTTCAACTCTTGACTATATTTCCTATTATCCTCCCTCAAGGATGATCCCTATAGGTGGTCTTGAAATATTTGGACCCTGAAATGATGTTCCAAAACATTATAGATACCTATAAATACTTTTTTTAAATTATTTCTATCAATTTTACTCATGTTAATTCCATTCCCACACCAAGAGCACTACTTCTCTATTCACTGTTTGCAACAATCAGTTGTAGTTGACTTTTTGAGGCAAAATGCCTATAAATCAACATTATCCCTTAAAATTTATGCCACATCTTCCTTGAAAATATTATGATATCTTTGGTATTTATTTTAAATCAACCAATTTTTATGTTTCCATGCTTAAGCCCTTGCAATAGGTGATGTAGATTTTAAGCCTTGGTTGTAGGTGCATAACCTTGGAGTTAGGCATACTTGTAGGTGATTATGAGGGTAAAACCATACCTCTCAATTTTTTTTATTAACTTTGAATAATTATTATCTTCCTTACCCCATTAGGACTAATACAACATATATATATTCCTAATATTGTCCTTTTGGGGTGCAAGATCACTTAAGGATTCAAATCTTGTAAATGTTACTACCTAGGTTTAGTGCATAAAAGCATAACTTTGGGTTTCTAAAAAACCAATCTCTATTGATCCTCTACCCCTAAAAATTTATAGAGTATTTTTACTTGATATAAGATTCAATTAAAAGTCATTTATATGATTAAAAAAAAATTTAAACCCTATTATGAAGCTTTGGAAAAATTCTTAGGTTCTCTATTTTCATATTTTAGGGACAAGGGCTTGAATTTAATAGTCATCATCCTTGACATGTTATTCCTAGTTTTCTCACTAACCTAGCACTTAAAGTGGGTATGTCATGGTATATAACACATTATGACTTTAGTGTGAGTCTCATTAATTGTTTCAATACCTCAAAAATACTCCTCTTTATGGTACCACTTGTAGGTGGTTATCTCAATGTATAGACAATAAATGGTCTTATGAACAACGTGTATGATTTGTATGATTCAATGTAGCATAAAAATTTTCAAAATATTGAAAATATAATATATTAGTTATCAAGTACCATGATTATCTCAAATTATCATTTTAAACATACTTGGTTTCCAAGAGGGCACCTGTAGGTGCAAATTCTGAGTTGTATGCAAGTAGACAGTGAGTTTAGGTAGGCAGTAGACAAGACATGCATATTATGATCAAATATAGGTATTTAAAAGGAAAAAATGGTTTATTATAATTATTATGGTATTATAACAAAATTTAAACCATATATTATAATGTGATATCCTTCTATAAGGATACATACAAATGTATCTTTATGACTACCTAACTGTGTTTCTTGCATATGACTACAAACTCATGGTATGTTGCTTTGAAAACTAATAGTTAAATGGGATTAGATAAATATAAAATTATAAACATGATTATTAACCTATTTCCACCCCTTTTAATCACTACCAAAACATGAGAATCTTGAAAATGGTGAAAAATAATTTGTAACACAAAATGGTGTATTCACTTGCAATCTAAGTTACTTTGCCCATCAAAAATCATGAAACATGAAACCAAGCATGGAGAGAAGTTGAGGAGAAAGTAAAAATCATTTGGAAACAACATCAACAATTTAATTGTATGAAATCATTCAAACCAAAGCAAAACCTATAGGGTGTACATGTTAGCAAGCAAAATAGATAGTCTAACTTCTTAGGAATAGTTCATAAAGCATAGAACATAATTCCTATACAAAAAAACATAAAATGGAATATATATGAGTCTATAAGACACCTATAAGAGAATTTTTCTTGAAACCTCTCTTCCTGACCATACCAAGTACAAAACTAAAGGACATTCTTGCTTACCAAGCCTACTGGAAGGAGAGAGAAGTAGATTTCTTCATTGTTTTGAGATTATAATAAAAATAATCACTATAATGAGTGCATTAAAAACAAAGGGACACTCATAAAATTTACTCATCTATAATATTTGATAAAATTCTATACACCTCATTAAATTCTCATTCTCTCCAAAAAAACTAACTTTTCTTCAAAAGAACATGCCACTTTTATGTTAGTAATAGTTAATAAAGACTTCTTAGGACACATGGGGTGTGACATAACTTTTTGGAACCTTAACATTTCCATAATATGCCATACAAATCATTTAATGCTCCATTTTGACCCCAAAAATGACTCAAAAGAACATAAGGATTAAAATGACTAATGACCAAGGCTAATAGGACATTAAAATACATCAAATGGACCTATAATATACCTTGTGACATAACATTAGACCCCTAAAACACCTAAAAATCAAGTTTTTACCTATAGGGGTCCTAATTTGACCTGCAAGGTCAAATTTGGTCAACAAATTAGTGAGTTGTAGGGGTAACATGCCTACTATGCTAGCTAGACCAATAGCCTTATCAGTCCATTAGGCTTATGGAGTCATATAAACATGAGTTTTAACACAAAAAATTCTTTTTAAAATGGATAAAACATAAATAAACCAACAACAAGGAACACACAAGATAAAAAAACTAAGCAAAAGCACACTTGTGCTTCATGAGTACTTATGGAACACACACCAAACTAAACAAACTGACTCAAACACTAACCTAAGATGAAAAATCCCTCCTAGATTAAAGGGGAAGTTTGAAACCTTTCTTTATTCATGAAATGAAGGATTTAGTGAGACATGTAAACTTTTGACCTTTAACATTGATGCTTCAATCTTCTTCATGGTGTTTGCCAACTTCATTGGCATGATGTTGAATGAGAACCAAATAGATCCATATAGGGTGACTATGGAAATTAAATTTTATTACATATAAATAGTATCAACCTTATCATATACTTGGCCCTTGATGTGTAAGTTTGAAAATATGATAGTCCTCTCAAACTTGCTCTCCTCATTGACATAATGTGCTTAATTTTTGAAGCACCAAGCTTTCCTTCACCATGTTCGCACATTCCTAAACGTGGTTTTACTTTAGATTGAGCTCTTGAATATATTTTTTTTACAACAAGATCTTTCTTGACATCATTATGCATGTTTATAACTTCTTATATATTATCATGATCAAATGGCTTCATGACAATAGGTTCTTGACCAACAACATCACCTTCATCTTTAATCTTGATTGAATACTCAAGATTATGTTTATTAGACTCAAAAACAAACTTGTCATTAGATATGAAATATTTTGGAGAAGAAAAAGCTTTACCCAAATTATCAAATTCCTTGTATATGGCATTGAACTTATCCTATAAATCTTCTTCCTCGTGAATGTCACCTTCAAGATCTATTTCCTTTACATTGGTCTCATGAGACTCTTTTAGGATTTCCACTTCTTGAGGAGTGAATTTACCTTCATCCTTAATAGAGCACTCCACTTCATGATTGAGGTGGTCATCCACAATTTAATGATTAAACATGGAGTCTTCTTCAAATACCTCTCTTCAAGTCTTGGCCACATTCCTTATGGAGAGTTGCAAAAGAGTCTTAAATATGTTTCTCCTCATTCAAAAAGGTACAATTTAATTTTTTTTCACCAATGGGATTCCTTATGGTTATTTATTCCTCATAGTCACTCATGAAATCTTCTTGATCAACCATGAATTGATTTTTCTCTTCTTCACTTACTTATCTTAAGATGGGCTCTTTCTCAAGAAGGGGTGAGGTGGAATGTTGATGGATAGGCTCATGTGAATGATATGGAATATTAGGTGAAGTGGAAGGTTTATGAATTGAATATGGAGTGTAAGGGGTAGGAGAAGGATTATGAGTAGATTTAGGAAAGATAAAAGCACTAGTAAGCTCATAGGGAAGTGAATTCTTGGACTAATTAGATAGACTAACATCTACATAAGAAATAACTACATATTACCAATAATATATTTGTGTATAATCCATGAAGTCATCTAATTCTATATGAAAAGACTCATATGAGTAATCTTGAGGCTGATAGGCATCATGATATGATGATAGGGCTCATAATGGGACTGATAGAGAGGTGTTTATTGATAAGTTCCTTAGTATCCTTCTTCATAGGGTTGTCCAACAACATGGTGTCCATATGGAGAGGGAAATTAAGGCTTATAGGGCTGCCACAAGTATTCATCTTATTTTTTATTAGCATCATAGTCTTCTTGAATTGTAGTATTACTAGCTCCAATATGATCCTTACCAACCTTGTGTAAAATAATACTTAACACCAAAGTTAGCCATGGAACATCATTAGGAAGCAAGAACACAAGGAATGATCATCAAAAATATTCAAAAGTAATATTGGGGCT
The DNA here is from genome assembly GCA_037957365.1 of Torreya grandis. Classification (NCBI taxonomy): domain Eukaryota; kingdom Viridiplantae; phylum Streptophyta; class Pinopsida; order Cupressales; family Taxaceae; genus Torreya; species Torreya grandis. The sequence goes on from JARHVA010006217.1 coordinate 667,637, forward strand.
ACTTTACCAGCTAGTTTAATATTAGATTTGCCATTGATGTTTAGATAGATGCCTTTAAAGGCTAATGTGTTGAAAGACAACATAAAAAATCCTTCAACTTCTTGGACTAAGAGTCCCACCAAGCATGCCAAAAAATACTGTCACTTATATTTTTACCCTTTGAGGATATGTATCGACTCTCCTCATCAAAGTGGCACAATTTAAACATCTTAAAAGATATGGGTAACCAATAGGTAAGATGAATCTCTAGAATTAAGGGCTAGCTCCTTGAATGTCTTGAAAAGCTTTCACCTATACTAATTGATTGTTTGTGGGGAAAAGGGTTAGATTTTTCATGAAATGAAAATTATTCTATGGGTGATGCACCAATATGTTTACCACAAGACTATCATACTCGATCATAAAGAGACAAGGCATATAACACTAGTGGAAGAGTCCTAGAATGTACTAACATTAGTATTTCAATATAAAGGTGACATGCATGAAGACTATCCAAGGTATGTGTAATAATATATTATTTAAAGATACTAAAGGCTTCCTTGTACACTTAATAATAGATACATACACTTAACAACACTTCATATGACCTGCTAGGCATGAATCACTTGCATCAAACATGGAAGGATTGATAGAAAGAAAGGATAGATGAATATGTCTTAACCATTCATTATATATATCTTCACATACTTTTAAAATATGATATATTAACTCAAACTATATTTAATTTATTGTATAATGTAATTAAAATTTCAAAATTAGTAGGGCTTCACCATACATGGTGTGGTATTAGACTACAAAGGCAAAAATGGCTAGTTCCTATAGAAATTGAAAGAGAGGAGGAAAGAGAAGTCCAAAGGTTATAAGTAAAATTTTGAAGCTGAGAAAAAGAGTTAAATATGCATGAGAAGAAGATGTGAAATGAACCATGCAAGTTCAAGAAGCACAAGTGTCACCCCAAGTCATGAAACTCTTGAAATGTGGTGTAGAAGTTCTCATTCTAGCTTAAAAAATTACCTTCATGATTTAGCCCTATTTTAATGTCCTAAAAATAATAATATATATGTTTGATTATTTGAATGAGAGATAAGGGTTTAAAACATGCCTCTACATGCATTGGTTGCATTCCTAGTCATCTTGAAACTTGTAGAAATGAGCTATCACTACAAACACTCTAAAAAAACTTCTCTTTTAGTCACCCCTCAAAATTGGCCTCAAAATTGGATTTATTTTTCCATGAAAATACATGGTATGGAGTTTATTACACTTTAAAATACTCTCCATGTACTTATAATACTTAGGCACACCTTAAAAATCCATCCACTTAAAGTTTTCACACTTCTCACCATCATGCTCACTATGCCATTTTTGATTCACTAAGATGAAACTGTTTATTAGGGAACCTATGAGTTTTTATGAGACATGAAATTTATATGGGTATTTATCTTAAGTATTAATCTTCCATTCCATGTGATTGGAATATATTGAAACTTCATATAACCTACATAATGCATAAAATAATCAAGAAAACCCTATTTGTACCCTATTCCTATAGATTTTGTACCATTCATCCTGATGGTAGGGAGATTGACCAAGTATTATACCTCCTCCAATCATCATTATTGTAAAAATATTCCATTTTGGTATCTTACCATATTCATTTCCTTCATCAAGTCTTGACCAAGGGTTTACAAGGGTTTTAGGCAATTTCAACTCTTAAGCTTTATTCATAAAGATGAAACATTGGAAATGAAAAAAAATATTATAAGATTGATTTTAAATGAACATATTAACCTCCTTAAACTCCATTGGCATCCATTAAAATATTCAAAGGAGATGTGAGCACTTCAATTGGTCTATCGAGTATTTTCTCCACTTTACACAAGCTTGAATTGTCTTCAAGTATAAAATTGACCTTTTCATGGATTCATTTGAATATAAATAGATTAGAAACATATATTTTACTTACATAAAAGTTATATAAATTTATTATAAATCTCACCTATGGTTATAAATGAAAGTGACCTTTCATTTGGGCTCTAGGCCTAAACCTACTTAATAGTCCTTCCTACAAATTTGAAAGTCTAGGTCATCCTTTTGGGAATTATCCATATTTTCTAGTTTATCATGTTTTTTACACACATAAAAAATATATTAATACCTTATATAGTGTCTCATTATCCATTTATCTCATCCCTTCCTCTCCCTTCTTCAAGACTACAGGTTTGTGCATAAAGGGAAGTGCCCTCTGTCTGAGATAAAATCGAGGGCACTTCCCCTATTCACTCAAAGAAATTGAAAGTTGTATGGGATTAATTAAGTAATAAAGAGTTTATATACCAATTTTAATCCATTTAATAGGTCATTTTACCCCTAAAATATTTATATTTCTAAGATAGATTCCTAGAAGATACAAACTATGTAAGGTTCCTTGAAACTGTGTATTGCATGGTTTAAGTTATTTGCGAAGCATGATATTCATTATTGAGATAAATTTAAATGTACAAAAATAATTTTATATATGTTATAAACTTGTTTATCATTCAAAATTACTACATACACTTGATATTCCTTGCTCAGTCAAAACTAAGTTTCAACTCCTGACTGTATTTCCTATTTTCCTCCCTCAAGGATGATCCCTATAGGTGGTCTGAAAATAGTTGGACTTTGACATGATTTTATAAAAAATTATTGATACCTCCCAATTATTTTTTAAAATTAATTAGATCAATTTTACTCATGTTCATTACATTCTTACACCAAGAACACTACTTTTTTGTTCACTAGTTGTAACAGTCAACTATAGTTGACTTTTAGAGGCAAAAGGCCTGTAGATTAGCATTATCACTTGAAATTTATGCCACATACTCCTTGTTAATTATTTTATCTATTTGTGATTCCTTTTACATCAACTAATGTTTATATTTCTGTGCTTAATCCCTTGCAATGGGTGATGTGGGATTTAACCCTTGGCTGTAGGTGTATAACCTGGAGTTAGGCATACCTATAGGTACTTATCAGGATAAAACCATACCTATCAAATTTTTTTGATGGAATTTTAATAATTAGTATCTTAATTACATAATTATGACAACTCAAACCTATATATATTCCTCATATTATCCTTTTTGGGTGCAAGATCACTTAAGGATTTAAATCCTGTAGATGTTACTGCTTGAGTTTAGTGCATAAAAACACAAATTTGGGATTACAAAAAACCAATATCTATTGATATTATACCCATAAAAATTTGTGGAGTCATTTTCATTTCTAGATTATTCAATAAAAGTTCATTTATATGCTTCAAAACAATTTCCAACCCTGTTATGGAGCTTTGGCAAAGTGCCTAGGTTCTTTATTTTCATGTTTTAGGGACATGGGCCTTAATTCCACAGTCATCATCCTTGAGAGGTTCTTCCTAGTTTGATCACCAACATAGCACTTAAATTGGGTATTCCATAGTATAAAAAAAATTAATACTTTAATTTAAGCCTCATTAATTTTTTCAATACCTAAAAAATATTCCTCTCTGGGGTACCACCTATAGGTGGTTATTATAATGCACAAGCAATAAATGGTCTTATGAGAAATGCATATGATTTAGATGATTCAATGTAGTTTATACCCTTTAAAAATATTTAAAATAGAATCTCTTATTTGTCAAGGAACATTCTTAGCTCAAATTATCATTTTCAAAATGTTTGGTTCCTAAAAGGGCACTTATAGGTGCAAATTCTGAGTTGGATGTAGGTAGATAGTGAGTTTAGGTAAGTAGTGAGCAAGACATTCATATTATGATAAAATATGGGTATTAAAAAGGAAAAAATGGTTTATTTTCATTATTATGGTCTTATAAAAATGTTTAAAACATATATTCCAACATGATATCCTTTTATAAAGATGCCTACAAATGTATCTTCATGACTGCCTAACTGTGTTTCTTGCATATGATTGCAAACTCATGGGATGTTGCTTTGGAGACTAAGATTAAAATGAGAGGAGATAAATATAAAATTATTAAAATTATGAAAAACCTATTTCCTCCCCTTAGAATCACTACCACAACATGAGGATCCTAAAAATGGTGAAAAATTACCTGTAACATAGAATGGTGCATTCACTTGCAATCTAAATTAATTTTCCCATAAAAGAATCATTAAAAATGAAACAAAGCATGGAAATAAGCTAAAGAGGAATTAAACATAATATATAAACAACATCATCAAGTGAATTGTATGGACTTGTTCAAACCAAATCAAAACCTATAGGGTGTATAGGTTAGCAAGCAAAATAGATAGTCTAACCTCTTAGGAATGGTTCATAAAGCACAAAATACCATTCCTATATAAGCAAACATTAAATGGATTTTAATAAGTTTAGAAGACACCCCTAAGATAATTTTTATTGAAACCTCTCTTTTTGACTGTACCAAGTACAAACCTAAAGGCCATCTTGCTTGCCAAGCCTAATTAAAGGAGAAAGAAGCAATTTTATTCATTGTTTTGAGATTATTATGAAAATAATCATTGGAATGAGTGTATGGAAGATCAAGGGACACTCCTAAAATATTTATAGCTATATGAGTCTTTAAAATTCTTTACACTTCATTAAATGTTTGTTCTCTCCAAGAAAACTACCTTTTTTTGAACCTAACACTTTTTAGTTAATCACAGTTACTAAAGACTTATTAGGACATATGGGACATGACATCACCTTTTCAATCATTTACATTTCCCTAGGAGGCTCTAAAACTCATTTAATGCTTCATTTTTACCCTCAAAATGACTAATGACCAAGGCTAAGATGACATTAAAATACATCAAATGGACCTGTAATACACCTTATGGCATAATATAAGACCCCTAAAACACCTAAAAATAAATTTTTTACCTATAGGGGTCCCAATTTGACTTGTAGGGTCAAATTTTGTCAATAGTAGTTAAGTGAACTCATCATCAAGAAGGTAGTTTAAATAAGGACATGAAGATATCTATACCAACTTGAGGAAGATGTCATGTTTGTAATAGACAATTGTTTAAGAGGACCTCATGACCTATTACTTAAATTTACTTTGTTACATTGTAACCAGATTTCAACCCTTGACACTTGGCCTTGTAACCATCCAACTTTATTTCTTCTCTATCCTTTCTTATGCTTTATGTATTCAAGCCATTTTAGCATTTGTAAAATAACCATAAATTGGTATGGCAAAGCCTTGCTAGTTTGAAATCTTGATTTGTCTTTGAATAAAGTTCTAAAGTTGATTTTGTCTCTAAAACTATTGCCTAAGTATGTCAAGTAGTGTATTTAGATGATAAGTGATGAATGTCTTCTCCTTTCTTCTATTCTACTCTTGTATGAATTGTGTGAGTAGTATCATCTCTTTCAACAGGTCTCATTAAGTGTATGTGTTTGTTAAGTGTGTTTTAAAGTTTGAGAGAGACTAGTAGTGTCTAATATTAAACCTCTTTTTCAACCACCTCTAGATATGTATAGTAATTTACCTCCATGTTGAAACACTTATGCTATAAGAACATTAAGTTGAGGTCAGGTTTAACAATCTTATTTCTTAGTGTAGATGAATTTGTGTTCTCTAGACTTATCTTTGGTGTATCACCTTCGCTAGTTTAGGTTTATTTATGTTTCCTTCTTCCCTTTTCACCCCTAATAGTGATAGGTCTAGTTTAGTGTGTGATCTTAAAATATATTTCAAGGGATCCCATAATCTATAGGTTTACCCCTATTATAGACAACCCACATGTCTAGGGGTAATCTCATGTTAGCCAAATTTGGAGAGGTCTGAACTACCTCCTCCTAGGGTACATTATTTGGTTATAATATTTACGGAATGCCTGGTGGGACTAAGGTCCAAAAGAAGATTTCTAATGTCAAAAATAGGCCTTACTATGTCCTTCAACAACCCTATCAAGGTTGTTATCAATCTTATGAGCCATGGTAGCCTTGTGGTCAACCCATTCCCTCTCCATATGAACATGATATTATTGAGCAGCCCTATGAAAAAGCTTATCAGAAATCCTATGAAGAAGACTATCAAAAAGATGTGATTAAGAATTTTGAATAAGTCCAAGATCTTAAGAGGTAGCCTTCCTCAAGATATAGTTATCTCTCTTCAAGATTCTTCTTGTGTTCCATATCAGTTGTCTTATCTCCCTTATCTTTATGAAATTATTCACTATACTCTAGAGGATCCAATCCAATATCCAAGAGAGCCTAATATTTTAAAAACTCTAACTTGGAAATAGTAGTGAAGTCTTGGTGAAATAAATATGAAGAGAGTGAGGCCCAAGAAAATAATGTCAATAGAGAAAAGCTTGTTTTTATTTAATTCTCATTAACATCTCCCTAAGAATGCATAGATTTTCCATCTTAGAGGTCTATCAAAAATATTTCCAATGTAAAAAAGAGGCCTTATTTGAGAAGGTGGGAGATGAATTTGTAGATGTTGAAGAGCCTCAAGAGGGATATGAGAAAGGAGAGGTGATTTTTGAAGAAAATAAAATGACTATAGCCAAATTAAATCTTCTCTCTCTCTAATAATTATTTTAAGAGTCTCTCAATTTCAATACTACTCCTCCATCCCCATTCCAATTAATGATCCATCCATCACACCTCATACCAATGAACTTGTTCACCACCCTCCCACCTCATCCCTTATTGAAGGAAAGCCCATCCTATAGGAGACTGGAGAAGAAGAGTAAGCTCAAGTTATAGCTGATTAAGAAGATGATTAAGTGTATATGTTGAAGAGCTCACTATAAGGACTCCCCTTGGTGAAGACAAGTACAAGTAAACCATATTGAGTGAAGAAAGAGAAGATCTAGACTATGTGGTAGATATTCACAAAGACATTGATAAAGACATGAGAAGGAGGTGATTGAGAAAGAAATCACATCAGCTAAGTTAATTGAGGATCATGTGTATGAGCAAGATAATGAATTTTAAAATGCAATAGAAGAGGGATCTATTGCTATTTGCATGGAACTAGATGATTTTTGGTAAAGGTTCAATGTGTTTTATAATGAATTTGAGGCCCTTCAAAGGCCTATATCTCTTTATGTCCAAGTTGAATATATTTTTGAATATGTATTTCACTTTGAAGTACTATAGTAATATAAATGAAAAAATTAGTAACTTGAGTATGGCTAATGACACCCAATCTATAGGTCCCTCTTTCTTACTTTCATAACCCTTCTATACACATTTTTTATTATTACCAATAATTTTTAAACAAAAATAATCTAAAATTTTACAAGTAGGTTCACAAAGGGATAATAAACAAAACCCTTAAAACTTATGTCTCTAGGAAAACAATGCCCAACTTAGACTATAGCACTAGACCCTAGGGTGTCCCATTTTCGGCATTGTTGTGTAAGTGCAAAATAGTTCCAAACGATCAAATTATTTCAATTCTTATCCTCTTGCTTGTCATCCTAACATGAATAAATTTGACCCATAACCAATATATCCAAATAAAATCCCATTCAAAGATCATTTGGAAGGGGTTGGAAAATATCATTCAAGCATGTGAGAATACAAGCAAGACCACTTAAGAAATCTTTCCTATTCTCTGCATACAACTAGCCTATACACTTTCAAGCTAAACTAAGTCTTCAGACTAGTCCCTATCCATCTCAAGTATACCTAATTTTCATCTAGTTACATTTTCATACATAATTTCACATGCACTTTAATGGGAGAACTACGTTAGCTTGATCCCTCCTCAGAGTATTAGTATGTAGGCAATGTGCCCACACACAGGGTGTGAAGTGCATCCAATGTATCCTCTACACACTAACCCATTTTATCTCTTTCCCAAATTTCCTTTCAAGTTAAATCATTAATATATCTTATGGATTTTGAAGATTAAAATAGATGCATAATGAGCTCCGTAGACTTTCAGGCTTCAATATTTCACTGACACAGCAATACAAACCTACTGAGTAGATACTAGAAAACTCAGATCACCTAGAAAACAACACCAAAAATGGACTATAGTTCCAAATAGTAAGGTGTCCCACTTTTGGTGTTCCTATATAATAAAAAAAATGAAGTTTAGGAACCTATTTTTGATACTGTCCTAGTCTTGTACCTAAATTCTTAGACCCTGTCTCAAACCAAACAACATATAATAAGCTAAGTTAAATTTCTCCTTGATATATTACTATTTTTAGAAAGATCAAATTGAAATTGAATTTCACAAATTAGTAGACATAATTAAGAGTATTATTTATTGATTTTCCCTACTTAGACTTGTTTATTTCACAAGGAATAAAACCCCATTATTCTGAAAATAATAAAACATTTGGTGAACCTGACTTATTTCAAATTTCACAAAAAAACCCTAGAAAACTTAGGGTAAATTATTTTTAATTTTTTTCCCATAATTTATTATTTTTTACTATGTTTAAAAACCATAAATCTACAAATTAATTGAAAATTTCTCAATATATTTAAAAAAAACCCTAGTTTACACGTATTAGGTCCTTTTCACATACAAACACATTCCAAACACTAGGGAAAATATATTACTAATTTTAGAAATATTTTCTATTTTTTCATAATTTTTTCAAGAAAAATTCTAGAAATTTTCTATAAATTCATATCAAAATTTTAAAATTATCATACTAATTTTAAAAATTTATTTAAAAAACCATAGTTGCATCAACTAGTTTCCAATCATTTTCCAATACTTTTCCAATCATTTTTTAAAACTTTTTAGTTAGATATCAAACTCAGAAAATCAATTTTAAATCCAAAAATTCATAGCATTTTGTATAAATATTTTTGAAAAATCCTTTGTTGCATATACTATCTCCTATCTTACTTCTTGGGGTATCACCTTACATCCATAATTAAATTGCAAAAATGTTGTTCATTTATTTACAAACTTTTCTTACATTTCTTACAAATAATAAGGAAACCTTAATGGGACCTATCATGTACATGAATTATGAAGTCTCTAATATGTTAATACAAAGATTAATTATTTGCATTTCATGCTTAATTTTAATAATAAGTGATGATATTACAATATTTATTACTAAAATTACACAAGATTTCAATATGCCTTTTGCATACTCTCTATCTCTCATATGGAATACATTTTCAATATTATCATGCTAAACATGTTAGCAATATCATATTAAAAGTCAAATATCTTTATGTATTTAGGCACACAATCATGTTCTCTAACCTTTTCTCTCTATCTATCATAGGGAAAAATATACAATTTTATCATGCTAAACACATTAGAAATGTCATAGCACATTTCAAAGTTTCTTATGCATACATGCACAAATTTCATGATTTTTATCCCTTATTTTATATCTTTCATGTGGAATGTTCTCTATAATCATATTTTTATATAGTTTATAACTCCACTTACGTGAATTTTATCCTACGTGCATTTTTCTACCTAGATGTATATGCCTCTTTGGCTACTCTTGTTTCAATGTCATATTTCATGCAAAGGAAAGAAATCCTTTCTCCTCATTTCCCTCAAGAGGGTGATAGAAACTTTCCCTATAAGTAGGTCCATAATATCACCCCTAAAAAAGGTTAGGTAGCCTATATTATTTCTCCTAATGTATACATTCTACCTATAGATTCTTCAAACCCTCTTCAACATATGTGCTTACATGTTCAATCAAAAGTAAGTAAGGTTTGCACTTGTGAGACTCTAAGGAATAAAATCACTAGCATGAGCAAGCTATTTTTAGATTTACAAACATAGAATCAAATATTACATGCAAATATCACAACATTGGAAAATCATATTATAACACAAAATCTTCAAAGGAACCCAAGTGCCAATCATGTATATGCACCTTCACCTAGTCAATTGGTTGCAAACAATGTTACATATCAAAACTAGAAATCATAACCTACAATAAACACTATAGAGAACAAAAATAGGGAACCATTACACTTTGATTCAGAGAGGGACAACCCATATGTTATATTATTATTAATACTAGACATGAGGTTAATCATATTACCTTCTACTCATCAACAAGATCCACATCTCCTACATAGGCAACCACATCGACCCTTTTGCAACTACCATCGTATCCATAGACATAGAGATAATGCTTGTTACAGACTTATGAATTGTATTAATACATGTATTTATAATGACATCATAACATTCATATAGGGGGCATTGATATATCTTCCATCATGGAACCATAGACCTCATTCCTCCATGATTGAGTCCTCCCAAGACATTCCATCACAGGAATCATCAGTTACTCATCATGAGAGTAATTTAACTTATCAGATATAGCCTCATAGGAGATTTACTATCCCACGTACTTAAAAAATTTGGAGACTAGTACAGTGAGCTCAAACTATATATAATAGTGTAGTCTATGGCATATATAGTATAGTTTCATACACATATACATCATAGAGTACAGCTTTAGTTAAATATTCACTATGACCAAGTTTTCCAAGACTTATTTAAAGTAGTAAATTGTTACGATTAGTATTAAATGAGACACCAGCATAGGTTTTCTCTTCATATCAATCTATTTCTTAGTCATACACATCACATAGTACCACTTTAGATAAATATTCACTATGGGTAAGTTTTTCAAGACCTATTTCACATAGCAACCTGCTACGATTGGTTTCAAATGAGCCACCATGATACAATGCACCATGATAGGGAGTCTCTCATGAGACTCATTGGTTAGTATCATTTCTTCCCAATTTATCATGTACATATATTATATCAAAACACAAAAACATTCAAATATGTCAAAATACCAAAAACATTTTGATTGCATGCATACACCGTGCTTTACATTACTACTATCATGCTAGGACTTACATTTTCTATTTCATGCTATTATATGTCAATTTATCTACATTTCCATGCTTCACTTGATCTCTTTTGGTTGTGTGAAGTGACATCCAGTTACTTAATTGCTTCAGTCTACCCATTGAGGGGGCATTCAAACTTATACATTTAAGACACACATCGATATACATACCCACTAGGGGCATATTATACATGAATAACCATCTAGGTTATGCCATTAATACACTACACACTCTAATTTATCATGCTAATGTACATTTCTTTCTATATTACATAGATTATTATATCAACATTTCACTAGTATCTAGCACTTGTGTATTTCTTAGCATATACCTAGTCTTGTACTACACATGTTTTGCATACTTTCACATTTGCTTTGATTAGTTAGATGTAATTCTACCTTTCTAGTTATTACATGATTTTCCCTATTTCTTATCATATCTTGTGTGATTGCATTTTTAGTTCCTTCTTGTCTCCTATTAGTGCCTTAAGACATTTTACAATGTCCTTTGCTTCTATTCATGTGTGGTGCCTTAAGATATTTGCCAATGTCCTTTAATTTTACTCTTCCATGTGTCTATGGCCCTTGTGCCAATTTTGATTATTTCACTTGAATGTGTATGTACAATTTGAACATTCCTTCTAATATTTATTTTTAGTTTGAGTGACATGTGCCCATGTCACTTATTTGCATGGCTCCTTGGCCAAGCTTGTATGCTTCTTGCTTCTTTATTTACATGCTTATTTTGATTTTTTTTTCCTTATTTTAAATGTCATGATCCATATCATGCATTTACCTTGATTTTTTGGATGCCATGATGGACATCATGCTCCATCTCTCCAACTAACAGCTAACAACTAAAAACTAGCAACTAATAACTAACAACTAACAACTAACAAGTAAAAACTAATATCTAAACATTTACAGTTCTAGTTCAGTACATTACACATGATTTTACATTGTTATATATATCTAGGCATACCCATATTGATCTAAAAAATCTATCAATACAAACATTACTATATCTAAAGATATCTTGTCAAATATATTTACTATACCATGTATCTATGAAATATAACACACTTGTAGGTTTATTTTCTTTTGAGGTTAGTCATTGTAGGTTCATAATTCCTACCATAAGAAGAAGGGTTAACAAACAAGGGTTTTATAATTGAGATCAAAGCTTATAATAGTTGAAACAATAACATTTAGATCACCTAATTTAGAATCTAAAGGTCAAACCAGTTAGAATAGAGCAAGTAAATAGTGACAGTTCTAGATCAACAACCATTTTTATCATAGGATGATAGTGTCAAAAATGGATTTTAGCACCAAACATAGGGGTGTCCTCATTTTGGTGCTCCTATCCAAGGATAAAAACACTCAATTTTTCCAGTAACAGGAAAAAAGTTTAGCTCAATTATAGTTTTTTCACATCCAAATCTATCAAAATCAATAGTTCAGTATAATTTTCTCAAAGAATCCATATAAATGGGGTTATCATGCATGGCATGATGATTCCCCCTTTCAATTTTATATTAGGTAGATGACATAACTTCTAGATCAAAATCCTTGTTCCAAAAACTAGTGATTGGGGGTAATGTATGCGGCACATTGGTCTTCTTTTATTTCTAAGTCCAGTTTATTATCTAGACATTCTTATTAGGTACATGACTTACTCCATCTACAGGTGGTTGGCATCACTTTCAAGTTGAAATTTCATACAAGTTTAACTTTTTGAGTACTTGAGTTCCCAAGTTGGATTTTATATAAGCCTAGTACATCAGTTTTGGAGTGGCTTTTATACAAGCCTAACCTCCATCATTTGAAAAGGTCAAGAGTAGCCTAGTTTCTAGCATACATTCAAGCTATCCATGCCATATTATCATATTTATAGGATATTCAAGGGCTCCATGATCCATCTCATATGACATCTATTCTATATCGGTATCATTTTGTAGTTTCACTTCATAGGGAAACAATAGAGCCAAAGGTCTAGCTAGCCTTTGTATTCTCGAGACACCTCCTCAAAGGGGTTAAAAACATACTCCAAACATTGATTATAACATGCATGATTCATTAGCTTCACTCAGCAGGTGATGATGGATCTAAAGGGCCTACCTTTATATTCTTAAGCCACTTTTTCGGGAATTTAGCACTCAGCTCCATTCATAATATAAATTTTGGTACAACATCATCTACCACAATCCAACATTACTTAGCCTTACTTAAGATCACAATAGGTTTTGTATTGGTTCACATACCCAGTGAGGTGTATTCATTCCTATCTCTTCCTTTTTATTTTACTCAGATTTTGTATGTTATTTTTTTATATCACATATAATAAGAACTAATCGACTCTTTATTTTATTTCATATATTCACAATTTCACAATGTCCTCTTTATGTAATATCTAACATTACTCAAAATTACACAAACTTCATGGGCTTCACCTCTATAGGTAGATTTAGATACTCTTTCTATTGTTCCTTTACCCTAGTTTTTCTCTTTGTTAAATCACTAGAATAAAGGGGGCGTAAATGTAGTCATATAAAATGAAAAATTGGTAACTTGAGCATGGCTAATGACACCCAATCCATAGGATCCTCTTGATTACTTTCATGACCCTTATATAAACATTTTTTCTTATTCACATTCATCCATAAACATTAAACATCTAAAATTTTATAGGCTGGTTCACACAGGGACAATAAACAAAACCCAAAATACTTATGTCTCTAGGACAAAAATGCCAAACTTGGACTATAGTGCTAGACCCTAGGGTGTCCAATTTTAGACACTATTGTCCAAGTGAAAAATAGGTCCAAATGATCATATTATTTCAGTTCTTATCCTCTTCCTTGTCAGGCTAATGTGAATAAATTTGACCCATGACCAGTATATACATATAAAATCCCATTCAAATATCTTTTGGAAGGGGTTGGAAAATATAATTCAAGAAAGCAAGAATACAAGCAACACCAATCAATTAATCTTCCCTATTCTCTACATACAGATAGCCTATACACTTTCAAGCTAAACTAAGTCTTTATACAAGTCCCTAGCCATATCAAGTATACCCAATTTTAAATCTAGTTGTGTTTTCATACATATGTGCACTAAGCACTTTAATGGGAGAACTACATTAGCTTGATCCTTCCTCAGAGTATTCATATGTAGGAAGCATGCTCACACATAGGGTGTGAAGTGCATCCAACATATCCTTTACACACTAAACCCTTTTCTCTCTTTCCCAAATTTCCTTTCAAGTTCATCATAAAGAGCTCCTAGGTATTTTAAAGATTAAAACATATGCATAGTGAGATCTGTAGACTTTCAGGGTTTAATATTTCACTGACCGGGTAACCTAGAAAACTTAGATCACATAAAAAATAACACCAAAAAAAGACTACAACATTGAACAATAGGGTGTCACACTTTTATCACTCCTGTTTAATTAAAAATCAAAGTTTAGGAACCTATTTTTGAGACTGTCCTAGTCCTATACCTAAATTTTGAGACCCTGTCTTAGACCAAACAACATAGAATAAGCTGAGTTACATTTCTCCTTGTTCTCTTACTATTTTTAGAAATGTCAAATTGTAGTTAAATTTCACAAATTACTAATCATAATTAGGAATATTATTTACTAATTTTCCCTACTTAGACCTATTTATTTAACTAGGAACAAAACCCCATTATTCTAACAACAATAAAACAAGTACAACATGACAATATTCAAAGTACCAAGATAGAGGATGCCACTATAATTTAAGAACTGATCATGATTGAGAAAAAAACAAACATCAAATAATTTCATGAGAGGGCTGATGAAATGCAAGAATAGTTCACCTTCTTAGGTGACATGTTTGTAGCTATCATTTCTTTACATGAAGTAAAGCCAAGAAGGTTGGAAAACATTAAGGAGTTGAGAACATCAAAAATAAAGCTAAAAAGGCAACATATTTTAGATACTCCTTTATTTCATGGATCAAGATATGGTGCAAACATCCCTTTTGATCTCGAAGGAGAAAGTTTGATTTAGGTTTGTTTTTTTTAGTCTAGTTTTCTTAAGTTGGTGTGTGTTTTCCCTAAGTATTCATGAGAGCATATGTGTGTGTTTTGTTTCTTTTCTTGTGTGTTTGTTTACTATTTTGTTTGGTGTGTTTTAATGTATTTTTAGAGGATTATCAATGCCAATTAAAGTAAATAGTTGAATCCATTTCCCAAGGATAGGAAAAGGAAATTGGTCCTTTAGGACAAGAAAGGAGATCAACTAGTATATAGGTGACTCCATTTCCCAAGGACAAGAAACGAGATCAACTGCAAATAAGGTAGTTTTAGATAGTTATACAAACTAAATGACATAATTGGCATGTTTGAAGGATTTAGGAGGGTGTTTTTATATCCACACTAGTTATTTTTAGGCTCAAATGACTTTGATAGATTCAAATTTGAGCAAAACCAGTTTCTCTCTCCTATCACTCCCTTGGATAGGTGAAAAAGGTCAAATGATTTTATATTGGTATGGACAGGGTAAGGAGAGTTGAATTTAATTAAATTTATGGATTTTAGGGGTCCATGTTTACTTCCATTTCATAGTCATAGTTTCAGGATTGGTGGTCCTAACTATATGAATAATCACTAAGTTTTTTAGCACCTCTAAGTTGATTGCACATTGCCAACACTTGATTTCTCTTCTCTATTTGCATTGATTTGTGTCAACTAGGTGGTGCATGAGGACTTGAATAATATTTTCATTCTATTCATGTTGTTCTCAACCTACTTAACATGTGTGGATATGAAGGAATAGGTAGGAGTGTCTCTCTTGTGCTAATAGTGAGTACCAATGGTCTATAGAGCATATTTTAGTAGTTTTAGTGTTTTAATATTTTGTGAATGGATCCAAATCAAAGGTAACACCCCTATGTTAAACCCATTAGAGCATGGAAGTCAATTTATCCATTGAGGGTTGTATCAAATAGGTGTTAAAGGTGATAATCTAACATGGAGCACATAATAATAAGTAGAAACACAATATTCATATCACTCTACTTATTTTTAGCAAGAGATTCAATAAGTACATTGTTTTGAGTCTAATCACAAGACATAACTCATATCTACTTGCTGAGACATTGAAACATCTTCAAACTTTAGCCTGGGATCAAATAATTTGATATTCATGACCATATATTTCAAAAGAGGTGAAAATTTGAGAATTTTTTTAAATGGGACTACTTACCTTCGTTTCTCTAAAAACGGTTTATGATTTAAAATGTTTATTCTATTTGTGAAGGTATATGAAGTTTGGATAAGCCTAATGGCTTCCCTCTTGCAACCTAGGACTAGAGAAAACACCTAAACACAAGAAGGAGATTGTTTGATTAAAAGATAGATGATGGTAAAGTGTTATTTTTAACTTAGTAAATTCCTAGTGGAGATAATCATAAGATATAGTTATTATTGGTCAAAATGGGCCAAGTGAACCTGTAGCAATGCAACTTGCAAGTGGCACTAGTGCATTGATGGTAAGGTGACTACATGGTCTCAAGGAAGAAATGGATGAATTAAAGTGTGGAATGGTCTTAGTAACCTCCATAAAAACAAATGACATGAATTACCATGTTCAAATATATATTACCACCTATAATAATCCTTTGTATTCCTTAATGAACACCTATAGTCTAACTGTAGACCAATATAGGCTAATGAAACATACATTTTAGTTGGTAGATAGTAGTGAAAGATACATGACCATGAATATATCACTTCCATAGTGATAATAAAATGGTTCTATCACATTCTAAGAGGAAATATTAGTATATTAGGTTTGGGTAAATGTTCTTAAGCCCATTGAATCTAGGAATACTACATTGGTAGATGAGTCTCAAGAGAACACACACAAGCTTACAATCTACCCAAATGACTTAAAGAATCCAAAAATATTGAAGTGGTGGTTTTGTGGTTAATTTAAGACTTAAAGAGAGTTAAAAAATCATCAATTTATCAAGCCAAACACTGTGACTTAGGTTAAGATATAACAAGTTCAAACTCTACCTAAAAATCCTGCACACAGTCATGACCTAAAAGCTAGTTTTGGGAATTTGAGATGTTAAAGGATCTTAGAGAAATAATTTTTTTAGAAACTTGATACATAAGGTCCTCATGACCTAATACAAACCTTCATGGTATTATTTTATATATACTAATAGGGGAAGAAGTTCCCTCTATTTTGTCTCAGATAGAGGGCACTCCAGAATTAACCCAACTTGCAGGTTTAGTTTATGGATGGTAAAATGATACAAGAGAGAATATATAATGACTATAGAAAGATGTAAAAGGTTGGTTTGAATGTGTAAAAAGTGTTAAGATGCCTTACATTCATTATGCTCACCCAAAAGTTGTCATGTACATAGAAATATAATCTAGGCCTATTAGGGCCTAAGACCTCATGGATTCTAGTGAGACTCATATGAGCATATGATCCTTCTTAGTAATGTGAGAGATTTAATAGGAGAGTTGAGGACTAATAAAAAACATTAGTTTATAGAGAATATCTCAAATTGGCCATTTTTGGCCTATATCTTCTTAAACCTATCCAGAATGTAAGAGCTCAAGAATCCATATTCCTTCACTCATATATGTACAAATGAGATGGATGGGATATCAATAACTAAGGAGTAGTTAAGGAGGGTTATGAAATCAAAATTTTTGGAATTGGTTGAAGGGTTAAGTGTCTAACTTTTATAAATAATCACTAAGAACCTAAATGACCTAAAACCCTCCTACAACCCTTATATGAACCCATTAAAAAAGATATGAAGGGAGATGAATTTAGAAGTGGTCAATTGGAATTTAAAGGGTTTTGGATCCTTTTGGGACTCTCCCAGGATCCTCACAACCTAGTTATTTTGTATTTTCACTTATACATATAGGCCTAATATAGTGTTTTTAATAAGATTTGAGGTGTTTTATAGGTTTATAAGGGAATTTATATGTGAAGGCTATCATGGAAGGAGTGCAGGGATTTATTTCTAACTCCTTAGATCAATTTCTCATTATAGTCATGCATTGAGACTCCTCTATCAGATTGGTCATTATAGGTAGTCTTGAATAACATAGTGAGAATAAATGTGACTATTAAAATTGATTGAGAGAAGTGTGATTTGAGTTTCATTGAGGTCTAATTGATAGACCAATGGATAAATAAGGTCTAAATAGGTGTCTAACACATCTATAATAAATCTACATGAGTAACTGCAAGTCACCATAGTGACACATGTGAAGATTGAGGCATAAAGGGATAATCAATGACTAAAAATAAGTGACACAAGTGTCAAGAAGGAGGTTATCAGTTGAAGGGGTATGATGACTATCATAATAATGTTTCAACTTCCCAAGTTAGAGTAACATGTGTCAAAAAATTATAAATGTAGTTCTAGACTATCAAGTGGCTCCTCATTAAGAAAGGCAATTTCAAGAAGGACATGAA
Organism: Torreya grandis; assembly: GCA_037957365.1. Taxonomy (NCBI): domain Eukaryota; kingdom Viridiplantae; phylum Streptophyta; class Pinopsida; order Cupressales; family Taxaceae; genus Torreya; species Torreya grandis. The sequence goes on from JARHVA010006217.1 coordinate 685,973, forward strand.
GGGTCTCCATGGTATTTTTAGGAGAATGATGTAATTTCGATAGAAACTTATCCAAGAAAAATTCATATCATTTTTATTAACTCCTTATATCATGTTGTAATTAGTTTTCAAGTCTTGAAACTTGGCCTTATGACTATTTAACTTCATTATTTATCTCTCTGCTCTTATACTCTATATATTCAATACATTTTGGCATTGTAAGGGAATCCACAATTAGTATGGTGAAGCATTACTAGTTTGGAATATTTTTTTTCCTTTGAATAAAGTTATAAAGTTGATTTTATATCTAAAACTCTTTCCTAAGTATGTCAAGTAGTCCATTTGGATGAAAAGAGATGAATGTATTCTCATTGCTTCCATTTTACTTTTGTATGCATTGTGTGAGTATTAACATATCTTATAAAAGGTCTCATGAAGTGTATGTGTTTATGTTAGCTACAAAAGTTACACCCTTATTGAGTAAGACTATTCAAACCCTCCTAAAACTTGGACTAACATTAAATTGACCTATAGGCTTTGGGTTACTTATTGTCTAGGCCAAACCTCTAGTTTTATGGGGCTAACTCACCTAGTTTGTCACTTGAATTCTCTCTCTAAGACTTAATCCTATTGGGATAAAAAGGTAAATGGTATTACATAAATTAAATCTATACTAATGTGGTGATGCACCAATATGAAATCTCCATCCACTCAACTTGAATTCAAACAACAAAAATGGACTAACCAAACAACTAAACAACCATATTCCAAGGTTCTTCTATAACAGTATTTCATGTGGAGGTTGTGATAGAAAAATATGGTAAAAGGTTATGACAAGAAGGTATGATATGTAACTTTTACTAGTTAGATCACACTTCCAACCTCATAACCAACACTTTTACACACCAAAGAACTATATAGGACATTCTATTAGCATCTAGGTAAACAAGGACCTTCAAAAGATAAATATTCATCACATATGAAAATTAGGAAAAGTGTGACACAATAGATATCATAAATAAAATAGCTAAAATATTCATTATAGTATAAGAGTTCTCATAGAGTAAAAACTAGGTAGAGTTTCCTCATGCCCAAGAGAGGCAAATAATTCAAGGCCTAAAACACTTAATATATATAAGGAAGGGAGAGTTAAATAAGAGAGAGTGGAATTAAAAAGTGGATAATGGGTCATAAATGACCATCACACATTCATTAAAACACTTTCATTAGTTACACATAATATTTCTTTCAACTCTCCATGTGTTGATGCTTTTTAATGACTCCTTTTGGTATAGAGGTGGACGTTATGGATATTATGGTTGACATTTTAAACATAATTAAAATAATGGTACACCCCTATTTTGGTTAGATAAATCCTCCTTGGTAGTTAAAATATAAATGGAGTGCAATTAAGTCACCATAAATATATAATAGTCTATCTTCCTCTTAAGCATATTTGATAAAGTTAAAAAATTACCCCCTCTCTCCATTATGACCATTGAGAGTGAATTTTACCAATTCAATTTGTTGGGTGAATATTTTGTCAATCAGTGTACTGATCAACAAAATAGGTCTGATCAACCACAGCAGGAAGATTGGTCAGCCAGGTGTGCAGCTTTACTACATCAACTAGAGACAAATCTCTCCTCTCATTAAGGGGAGGTTCCCTATTAAATATATGGAGGCTATATACTATATATATAAGTAGAAAATAACACATGGGGGTAGAATAAACCATCCATCTCTCTTATTTTAGAGATGATGCTCATAGACAAAGGAGAAAATCTTGGTGGAAACACTGAAGGCACTTCTCTTCTTTTAGAAGTGTTCTTATAGGAAACAATAGGAGTTTCTTTCAGGTAGTGAAAGTAACCAGTAACCAAAGGGCGTAGTAACAATAGGATGAAATAGAACACAAAGTTTCCACATAAACTACCCAAAGAGTATATCACAAAGGATAATGGGGGCACAAAGTTGACACAAAATCCTCAACACAAAAAGAAAAGAAAAACACAGATTGAAAACAATTGCAAAAGCACAAAGTCTTCCCACAGTTGGTTTTAGGACACTTCCCTCTGACTTTCACTAATTTTGATTGCCAAATTAAATGAATAAGAACACCTTAAAAAGATAGATGTAAGAATGATCTTCTAAAAATATACAAGACAAAATATCACAAAGTCTATAAACAACCTACTTTCTCATATAGATAAAAATGAAATGAAATTACAATCTGAGCACAAAGTCTCAGTCTTCTTCTTTCAAAATGGGTAGAGTTTCACTCTTGTAAAAATGAAAAGTCTCCCTTACAAATGAGATAAAATACAAACTTATAGCTACTACGAAAGGATTGGCACCCTTTTTCATGGGACGGCCCATGCTGTAGTCAACGTCTTCAATGCACCTTCAGTCTTATATGGAGAGACCATGCTGAGAACAGTGCACTACCATAACTATGGTGTGTCCCTTCATCTAATATGTTTCTTCCTTAGTATGGACTATCTGGTCCTTTTCCAATTTGTCTTTACTCATGGAAGAAAAATAGGCCTCGTCCTTGGTTTGGTGTGCCCAGAAGTCTACTCGATCCACTATTCCACCTATTGGAAATAACTCTTTCAAAGATAATTCTGGTCCTTTGCATTGATCTTCTCTTCCCTATAGCATTTTAAATATTTGAGCTCTATTTTCATTTAATCTCTTAGTTATTCCTTTAAGTTTCGTGCTCTATTTGAATTTCCACGGATTTTCCCTCACTTTAAATTTGATGTCTGAGGGGCTGTCAATGGTCACTAGCTACTTGAACCATGTTGAAACTTGAACCTATGAACCTATGAAAGTTCATTGGTTCATTGGTTCATTTTGTCTCTTTTGTTCCATCACTTCCTGGTTCAATTGCTTTCTAGCTCTTTGGTTGAACCATCTGTTGAACCACTTGTTTGTTCCTTCCCTCTTGACTGAGGCCACCTTTGAACTTTTGAACCTAGGAACCTTTATCAGTTCAAAGTTCAATCGATTCATTGGTTTATTCTGTGTCTCACTCAAACACTGCTTCCTTTATCTTGTTAATCTCTAGTTTAACCTTTGAACCTTGAACCAATTGAACCTTTTGGTTCAATGGTTCAATCGGTTCATTCGGTTCATCCTTTGAAGCCCCTTTTTGTCTAAGTCTATGAAAGTTCCTTTTTGCATCTTTATTCAGCCTTTGGAACGTCTTGAAGGAAAGGTGTCCCTTTACGATTTTAAAATGTTCCTTTCTCTATTGCCAAGTGCCCCTCATAAGGGTACTTGTCCTTCAGGCTTCAACTTCCTTGGTGGGTTCTTACTTCTTCAGTGGGCTTTTTCGGTTAGGAAAAAAGCCTAAAAGAATTCCTTCAGACAAAATGTTTAAAGGAAAGTTTCTTGTTACTTGGCCATTCATTCTTTTCTATTTCTTCAAACTTTTTCTCCAAGTGAATTCCTTCAGACACAAAGGTTGAAGGAATTTTTCCTTAACCTTTTTATGAGAAAATCTTCTTGAAAGAATTCTTTCGGCCTCTTGGACTTAGCCATTTCCATTGGATAACAAGTCTAAAAGAATTGTTCCTTTTGGGCCTTTGAATAAATCTAAAGGAATTCTATATTTTATTTGACCTTTGAACTAATGCTACCTACCCTCCACAAAGGCACTTGCCTTTTTCACTTTGGGGCAGCCCCTTGAACCTGCTGATTAAACCAACTGATTGAACCAACTTTGGTTCAATGGTTCAATGGTTCAATCAACTCATTCTTCATTATTTGGTTAAGCCCTTTTGATATTTTGTACCAAGCACATTGAACCAACAGGTCATTGAACCCATTGAACCTTTGAACCAAAGTGGTTAAAAGTTCAATGGTTCAAGCCTTTGTTCTTTATCATTTGCCGATTGAACTCTTTTGATTGAACTAAGGTGCCGAACCAATCTTGGAAATGACTAAGTGTTAGAAACTTGTTCTTTTGATTGAACTCACCTGCAAAATCTTTTTAACCTGTTGAACCTTTGAATCCCTTGATGGAAAAAGCTTAAAAATGAGGAATTTGAAAGCTTAGAACAAATTTTGAGAAGGGAAGAGAGAAATTTTGGTCTGTGTAAGGCTAAAATAGTCCATAGGTTGTCCCAAAAATGAGTGACATTTTTTGGGGACAATAGCTAGCTCTAATTAGGGAACTTCCTTTAGATGAAAACTTGAAACATAGCTGAGGGGAGTAGAAACCAGAATCTCTAGTGCCTTGAAGTGTGCCATTGGGCTACAGAGTCGTGCTACCCAGAAATAAAGGCTCCAAAAAATGAAAATGAAAAGAACAAAATAGAAATAAAGACTATATAGATATACATATTTACAGGTGAACTTATCTGATAATTCAAGAATTGAAGTACTTCAAATGCTGCTCCTTGTGAGGTGAAGAAAAGGGGATGCCATCTTGATAAACTAGTAGGAAACCATTCTGTCCCTATAAGCAGTGATGGGTGAATGGAGCTCTCCACCAAGAAATAAATTTTTTGCATCTTCCTCTTTGTTTTTTCTTATTCAATTGGAAAACTATAACTCCTTACTCTCTTGGTGAAGGGATCCTTTTGCTAATTTTGGAGTATAGCAGTATGGTCCACCACCATAGCTTGTTGTTCTACTGGTTCATTCCAGCACATATTTTGATTGTCAACATTAGACCCCTGATAAACCATTAGCTCAACATTCCCTTTGGTGTGAAGGAGTTTGATCTCTTCATCTTGAGCAGTCTTCAATCTGAGCAACAAAGATCTACATCTAACATGAGTGGAATAATTATTTCCATCAGATTCTAGGATCCAAGCATCATCAGAAGTTGATTTTCTATTATATTTATCTTCATTAGAGATGGAAGATCCTTCTTGATTTGTACTAAACCCTACCAATTCCTTTTATGCCTAATTTGGATCAAATCCTGGAGTGCCAACCATGGGACTTTGATTAGTTGAGACATGAGCATCCTCTATGGTCAAGGAGTAATTACCCCTAACTAAAGGCTCAAATATAATTTGAGCAATAGGGGATGACATTTGGGTGACCACAATCCTTGCCTCAAATAGGTCCACACCTAGCTCTTCACCAATGTTTAACTGCTTAGAATTGGCTTGCAGGGATTCAAACTTAGTCATTTGAGTTTAAGATTTCTTGACATGATCAATTATGTCAAATGACTGAGATGGACTTGGAAGATAGGATGAGAGTTCATCCATTTGGTTTTTGGGAGGGGGAGGACTAATATGTGAAGTTGAAGTATAAGGTGTAAAGATGTTTGATGTATTAACCTTCTTGGAAATCACTGAGTCCTTTGACTGGAAAGGCAGAGTGGTTCCCCACTTAGAAATTGAAATTGTTGGTTGGGGTCACTCCTCTGTCTTCTCTTTCTCAGCCTACTGAGCTGACTAATTCTTAGACTAGGTTGATATTGCGTATGATTCATCATCTACTTCACCTTCACTTCTGGGTTCATCTTAGTAATTTAGGAAACCAATGTGGGAGTTACTAGTTGATTATTATTGATCCTCCATGAAGAGACCAACATCATTTTATTGCTCAAACTCAGGTTAGAAATAGGAAACATGTTCTATTTCTAGATATCCCACTACTGAGTTGATTGGAGGTGCTTCAAGGGCAAGGTTCCTCTATGGGGGAGGAAGATGATTTGATTGCCCTTGACTTCTGGTAGCATTACCTTGATATGGCTGATTGGGGAATGTCCTCCTTGGTATATCTTTATACAGAGGAGTAGAAGACATACCTTGTGCCATTTTCCTTTTCAAGGCTAGCAATTCATTTGCTAGCTTTTGTACCATTGGGTCAATGGTGGCTGTGGGTGAGTATTCAGAAGATGAAGAGGGTTTACCTCTATTATGATCTCTCCTTATCTTTCCTACCAAGATAAGGTCATCTTCTAACTCAGTAGCCAAGTCTTGAGCAGCCTCAAGGTCTATGTGTCTAGCTTGTCTTAATAGAAAACTCACTTCAAGTAGCTGTGAGTTGATGAAGAATCATTTGAGATTCTGAGGTGTTGGTTAGGTGACCATGGGAATCCTATGCCCTAACTTGTTAAACTTGGCAGTAAAATCCCTCATAGGCTCATGAGGTTCCCTCTTCATCTGAGTGAGCTGGGCTAGCAAAGCATGCACATCCTCTGCAAGCTTGAACTTGGCTTCTAACATGACTTTGATTATATCCCAATCAGTCACTAATCCAACTTGTAGATGGTAAAACTAGTCTGTAGCAGTGCCTTATAGTGTCTCCATGAATAACCTAACTTCTATGTCTTCAAATTCCACCTATATTACATTGTAGGCTATGTTGAAAGCTACAATGTGATCATCAGGATGAACCTTTCCATCATCAAAGAATTTGGGGAATTTCTTTCTTGAACTATGTGGAAGTTCAAGTAGAGGTGGAGTCAAGTTGAGTGGGCCAAAAGAGTTACCCCAGGGGCCTCGAATTGCCATGATTTAATTATGAAAAATAGGGATAAAAAAATTAGGTGGAGTGGCCAGATTGCAAAACAAAAAATGGAAAAGAACTGGCCCTGCTTCAGCTTGAGGATTGAGGCTTCAAACTATGCACTCTTTTCCAACAGCTTTGGTTTTACAAACCAGATAAAATAATGGAAGTGAAGGAAGATGGTAAGGCTATAATGATAATGGGTAAGACATGGAACAGAGTCACTAGAGTCTGTAATGGATAAGGGTTATAATGATAATGGGTAAGACATAGGTGATGTTTCAATCTGAAACTTGAGGTTCTAAATTGCACAAAATTATTGTGTCCCCAGTGGAGTTGGCAAAAACTATTGGGTGAATATTTTTTCAATCACCATATTGATCAATAAAATAGGTCTAATCAACCATAGTAGAAATATTGGTTGGCCAGGTGTGTAGCTTTACTACATCAACCAGAGACAAATCTCTCCTCTCATTAAGGAGAGGTTCCCTATTAAATATACAGAGGCTATATACTATATATATAAGCAAAAAATAACACATGGGGGTAGAATAAACCATCCAACTCTCTTCTTTTAGATATGATGCTCATAGACAAAGGAGAAAATCTTGGTGGAAACATTGAAGGCACTTCTCTTCTTTCAGAAGTGTTCTTGTAGGAAATAGCAAGAGTTTCTTTCAGGTAGTGAAAGAATCCAGTAACCAAAGGGAATAGTAACAACAAGATGAAATAGAATGCAAAGTTTCCACCTCAACTTCTAAAAGAGTATATCACAAAGGATAATGGGGGCAAAAATTCATCCTAGAATCCTCAACACAAAAAGAAAAGAAAAACATAGATTGAAAACAATTACGAAAGCACACAGTCTACCCATAGTTGGTTTTAGGACACTTCCCTATTAATTTCACTAATTCTGCTTGCCAAATTAAATGAATAAGAACACCTTTAGAAGACAGACGTAAGAATAAACTTCTAAAAATATACAAGCCAAAATAGCACAAAGTCTATAAACAACTTGCTTTCTCATTCAGATAAAAATGAAATGAAATTACAATCTGAGCTCAAAGTTTCAATCTTCTTATTTCAAAATGGGCAGAGTTTCACTATTGTAAAAATGAAAAGTCTCCCTTACAAATGAAAGAAAATACAAACTTATAGCCACTACGCAATGATTGGTTCCCTTTTCCATGGGATGGCCCATGTTGTAGTCAACATCTTCAATGCCCCTTTAGTCCTGTCTGGAGAGACCATGCTAAGAATAGTGCACTACCATAACTATGGTGTGTCCCTTCATCTAATATGTTTGTTCCTTGGTATGAAACATCTGGTTCTTTTCCAATTTATCTTTACTTCATGAAAGAAAAATAGGCTGTGTCCTTGGTTTGGTGAACCCAGAAGTCTACTCAATCCACTGTTCCACCCACTAGAAATAACTCTTTTGAACATAATTCTGGGCCTTTGCATCGATCTTCTCTTCCCTTTAGCAATTTAAATCTTCGGGCTCTCTTTTCATTTAATCGCTTGGTTCTTCCTTTAAGTTCCACACTCTATTTGAATTTCCATGAATTTTTCCTCACTTTAAATTTGATGTATGAGGGGCCATCAATGGTCGCCAGCTACTTGAACCATGTTAAACCTTGAACCTATGAGCCTATGAAAGTTCATTGGTTCATTGGTTCATTCTATCTCTTTTATTCCATCACTTCCTAGTTTAATCATTTTCTCACTCTTTGGTTGAACCATCCATTGAACCACTTGTTTGCTTCTTCTCTTTTGACTGAGGCTACCTTTGAAATTTTGAACCTATGAACCATTAAAATTTGAACTCTTTTAGTTCAAAGTTCAATCGGTTCATTGTTTTATTCTATGTCTCACTCAAACACTACTTCCTTTATATTTCTAAGCTCTAGTTGAACCTTTGAACCTTGAACCTGTTGAACCTTTTGGTTCAATAGTTTAATCATTCAATCAGTTCATCTGGTTCATTCGGTTCATCCCTTGAAGCCCCTTTTTGTCTAAGTCTATGAAAGTTCCTTTCTGCATCTTTGTTCAGCCTTTGGAATGTCCTAAAGGAAAGGTGTCCCTTCAGGGTTTTAAAATGGTCCTTTCTATGTTGCCAAGTGCCCCCCACAAGGGTACTTGTCCTTCAGGCTTCAACATCCCTAGTGGGTTCTTACTTCTTTGGCGGGGATTTTTCCATTGGGCAAAAAACTTGAAAGAATTCCTTCAGACAAAATGTTCAAAGGAAAGTTTCTTGTTACTTGGCCATTCCTTCTTTTCTATTTCTTCAAATTTTTTCTTAGGGTAAATTACTTCAGACAAAAAGTTTGAAGGAATTTTGCCTTAACATTTGTCTAAGAAAATCTTCCTGAAAGAATTATTTTAGCCTCTTGGACTTAGCCATTTCCATCGGACAACAAGTCTAAAAGAATTGTTCCTTTTGGGGCTTTGAACAAATTCAAAGGAATTCTATCTTTTCTTTGACCTTTGAACCAATGCTACCTACCCTCCACAAGGGCACTTGCCTTTTTCACTTTGGGGTACCCCCTTGAACCTGCTGATTGAACCAACTTTGGTTCAATGGTTCAATCGGCTCATTCTTCATTATTTGGATAAGCTCTTTTGATATTTTGCACCAAGTGTGTTGAACCAACTTGGTCATTAAACCTTTGAATCAAAGTGGTTCAAAGTTCAATGGTTCAAGCCTTTGTTCTTTATCATTTGTGGATTGAACTCTTTTGATTGAACTGAGGTACCGAACCAATCTTAAAAATGACTAAGTGTTAGAAACTTGTTCTTTTGACTGAACTCACCTACAAAAGCTTTTTAACCTATTGAACCTATGAATCCCTTTATGTAAAAATCTTAAAAATGATGAATTTGAAAGCTCAGAACAAATTTTGAGAAGGGAAGAAAGAAAATTTGGTTTGTGCAAGTCCAAAATAGTCCATAGGTTTTGCCAAAAATGAGTGACATTTTTTGAGGACAAGAGTTGGCTTCAGTTGGGGAACTTCCTTCAGATGAAAAATTGAAACACAACTGAGGGGAGTAGAAACTAGAATCTCTAGTGCCTTGAAGTGTGCCATTGGGCTATGGAGTCATGCTACCCAAAAAGAAAGTCTCCAAAAAATGAAAATGAAAAGAACAAAACAAAACTAAAGACTATACAGATATACATATGTACAGGTGAACTTATCTGATACTTTAAGAATTGAAGTACTTCAGATGCTACTCCTTATGAGGCAAAGAAAAGGGGATGCCATCCTGATAAACCAATAGGAAACCATTCTATCCCCAAAAACCAATAGGAAACCATTCTGTCCCCAAAAACATTGACAGGCAAATGGAGATCTCCACCAAGAAACCAATTTTTAGTGTCTTCCTCTTTGGTTTTTCTTCTTTCCCCATGGCAGGGCGTGGTCTTCAATTGGAAAATCATAACTCCTTACTCTCTTGGTGAAGGGATCCTTTTTCTGATTTTGGAGTATAGTAGTATGGTCCACCACCATAGCTTTCTATTTTATTGGTTCAGTTTAGCACATATTTTGATTTTCAGCATTAGACCCCTGACAAACCATCAGGTCAGCATCCCATTTGGTGTGAAGGAGTTTGATCTTTTCATCCTGAGTAGTCTTCAATCTAAGAAATAGAGATCTACATCTAGCATGAGTGGAAGAATTACTACCATCAAATTCTAGGATCCAAGCATCATCAGAAGTTGATCTTCTATTATATTTCTCTTCATTAGAGATGGAAGATCCTTCTTGATTTTTACTATGCCCTACCAATTCTTTTGATGCCTAATTTGGATCAAATCTTGGATTGCCAACCATGAGACTTTGATCAGCTGAGACATGAGCATCCTCTGTAGTCAAGGAGTAATTACCTCTACCTAAAGGCTCAAACATAATTTGAGTAGTAGGGGTTGACATTTGGGTGACCATAATCCTTGCCTCAGATAGGTCCACACCTAGCTCTTCACCAATGTTTAATTGCTCAGAATTGGCTTGCAGGGATTCAAACTCAATCATTTGAATTTTGGATTTATTGACATGATCAATCATGTAAAATGACTAAAATGGATTTGGAAGAGAGGATGGGAGTTCATCCTTTTGGTTTTTAGGAGGGAGAGGACTAATCTACAAAGTTGAATTAGAAGGTGCAGAGATGTTTGATGTACTAACCTTCTTGGCAATAACTGGGTCCTTTGACTGGAAAGGCAGAGTGGTTTCCTACTTAGAAATTGAAATTTCTAGTTGGGGTCACTCCTTTGTCTTCTCTTTATCAGCCTGCTCAGTTGCCTAATTCTCAGACCAGGTAATATTGCATATGATTCCTCATCTACTTCACCTTCACTTTTGGATTCATCTTGGTAATTTAGGAAACCAATGTGGGAGTCACCAATTTATCCTCCTTGATCCTCCATGAAGAGACCAACATCATTTTCTTTCTCGAACTCAAGTTGGAAACATGAAACATGTTCTATTTCTATATATCCCACTATTGAGTTGGTTGGAGGATCTTCAAGGGTAAGGCTCCTGTGTGGGGGAGGAAGATGGTTTGGTTGCCCTTGACTTCTGGCAATGTTGCCTTGATATGGCTGATTAGGGAATGCCCTCCTTGGTATATCTTTATATAGAGGAGTAGAAGATATACCTTGTGCCATTTGCCTTTTCAAGGCTAGCAATTCATTTTCCAGCTTTTGTACCATTGGGTCAATGGTGGTTGTGGGTGAGTATTTAGAAGATGAAGAGGGTTTACCTCTATTAGGATCTCTCCTTATCTTTCCTACCAAGATAAGGTCATCTTATAGCTCAGTAGCTAAGTCTTGAGAAGCCTCAAGGTCTATGTGTCTAGCCCGTCTCAATAGAAAACTCACTTCAGGCAGCTGTGAGTTGATGAAGAAGCATTTGAGATTTTGAGGTGTTAGTTGGGTGACCATGGGAATCTTGTGCCTCAACTTGTTGAACTTGGCAATAAAATCCCTCATAGGCTCATGAGGTTCCTTCTTCATCTGAGTGAGCTAGGCTAGCAAAGCATATGCATCCTCTGCAGGCTTGAACCTAGCTTCAAACATGGCTTTGAGTGTATCCCAGTCAGTCACTAATCAAACTTATAGATGGTAGAACTAGTCTGTAGAAGCACCTTATAGTGTCTCCATGAATATCCTAACCACTATGTCTTCAAATTCTACCCCTATTATACTGTAGGATATGCTAAATGTTGTAATGTGTTCATTAGGATGAACCTTCCCATCACCAAAGAGTTTGAGGAAATTCTGTCTTGAACTGCATGGAAGTTCATGCAGAGGTGGAGTCGAGTGGACCAAAAGAGTTACTCCATGGGCCTCAAACTATCATGATTTAATTATGACAAATAGGGATAAAAAATCTAGGTGGAGTGGCCAGATTGTAGAACAAAAATTGGAAAAGAACTGGCCTTGCTTCAGCTTGAGGCATGAGGCTTCAAACTATGCACTCTTTTCTAGTAGCTCTAGTTTTGCAGACCAGATAAAATAACGGAAGTGGAGGAAGATGGTAAGGATATAATGATAATATGTAAGACATGGAATGGAGTTACCAGAGTCTATAATGGATAAGGGTTATAATGATAATGGGTAAGACACATGTGATGTTTCAATCTAAAACTTGAGGTTCTAAATTGCACAAAATTACTATGTCCCTAGTGGAGTCACCAAAAATTGTTGGGTGAATATTTTGTCAATCAATGTACTGATCAATAAAATAGGTCTGATTAACCATAGCAGGAAGATTGGTTGGCTAGGTGTGTAGCTTTACTACATCAATCGGAGACAAATCTCTCCTCTCATCAAGGGGAGGTTCCCTATTAAATATATAAGGCTATATACTATATATATAAGTAGAAAATAACACATGGGGGTAGAATAAACCATCCATCTCTCTTCTTTTAGAGATGATGCTCATAGACAGGATAAAATCTTGGTGGAAACACTGAGTGCACTTCTCTTCTTTCAAAAGTGTTCTTGCAAGAAACAACAGGAGTTTCTTTTGGGTAGTGAAAGTAACCAGTAACCAAAGGGCGTAATAACAACAAGATGAAATAGAACACAAAGTTTACACCTCAACTGCCCAAAGAGTATATCACAAAGGATAATGGGGGCACAAAGTCGATCCAAAATCCTCAACACAAAAAGAAAAGAAAAACATAGATTGAAAACAATTGCGACAGCACAAAGTCTTCCCACAATTGGTTTCAGGACACTTCCCTATTACTTTCGTTAATTTTGCTTGCCAAATTAAATGAATAAGAACACCTTCAGAAGATAGACGTAAGAATGATCTTCTAAAAAGATACAAGCCAAAATATCACAAAGTCTATAAACAACCTACTTTCTCATTCAGATAAAAATGAAATGAAATTACAATCTGAGCTCAAAGTCTCAGTCTTCTTCTTTCAAAATGGGCAGAGTTTCACTCCTATAAAAATGAAAAGTATCCCTTAAAAATGAGAGAAAATACAAACTTATAGCCACTACATAAGGATTGTTGTCCTTTTCCATGGGACAGCCCATGCTGCAGTCAATGTCTTCAATGCACCTTCAGTCCTATCTGGAGAGACCATGCTGAGAAGAGTGCACTACCATAACTATGGCATGTCCCTTCATCTAATATGTTTCTTCCTTGGTATGGAACATCTAGTCCTTTTCCAATTTGCCTTTACTTCATGGAAGAAAAATAGGCCTCATCCTTGGTTTGGTGTGCCCAAAAGTCTACTCAATCCACCGTTCCACCTACTAGAAATAACTCTTTCGAAGATAATTCTAGTCCTTTGCATCGATCTTCTCTTCCCTATAGAAATTTAAATATTTAGGCTATCTTTTCATTTAATCACTTGGTTCTTCCTTTAAGTTCTTTGCTCTATTCAAATTTCCATGAATTTTCCCTCACTTTAAATTTGATGTCTGAGGGGCTGTCAATGGTCGTTAGCTGCTTGAACCATGTTGAACCTTGAACCTGTGAACCTATGAAAGTTCATTGGTTCATTGGTTCATTCTGTCTCTTTTGTTCCATCACTTCTTGGTTCAATCACTTTCTTTCTCTTTAGTTGAACCATCCATTGAACCACTTGTTTGTTGTTTCTCTCTTAACTAAGGTTGCCATTGAACTTTTGAACCTATGAACCATTAAACTTTGAACTCTTTTAGTTAAAAGTTCAATCAATTCATTGGTTTATTATGTGTCTCACTCAAACACTGCTTTCTTTATCTTTCTAAGCTCTGGTTGAACCTTTGAACCTTGAACCTATTGAACCTTTTGGTTCAATGGTTCAATGGTTCAATTAGTTCATTTGGTTCATCCTTTGAAGCCCCTTTTTGTCTAAGTATATGAAAGTTCCTTTCTGCATCTTTGTTTGGCCTTTGGAACATCTCAAATGAAAGGTGTCCCTTCAGGCTTTTAAAACGGTCCTTTATTTGTCACCAAGTGTCCCCTATAAGGGTATTTGTCCTTTGGGATTCAAATTCCTAGTGGGTTCTTACTTCTTTAGCGGGATTTTTTCATCGAGCAAAAAGCTTGAAAGAATTCCTTAAGAAAAAATGTCTGAAGGAAAATTTCTTGTTACTTGGCCATTCATTCTTTTCTGTTTCTTCAAAAAATTTATCTGGGTGAATTCCTTCAGACAAAAAGTTGAAAAGAATTTTGCCTTAACATTTTTTTTGAGAAAATATTCCTAAAAGAATTCTTTTGGCCTCTTAGACTTAGCCATTTCCATCAGAAAACAAGTCTAAAAGAATTGTTCCTTTTGGACCTTTGAACAAATCCAAAGGAATTCTATCTTTTCTTTGACCTTTAAACCAATGCTTCTTAGCCTCCACAAGGGCACTTGCCTTTTTCACTTTGGGGCAGCCCCTTGAACATGTCGATTGAACAAACTGATTGAACCAACTTTGGTTCAATGGTTCAATCGGCTCATTCTTCATTATTTGGCTAAGCCCTTTTGATCTTTTGTGCCTAGTGCATTGAACCAACTTGGTCATTAAGTGCATTGAAACTTTGAACCAAAGTGGTTCAAAGTTCAATGGTTCAAGCCTTTATTCTTTATCATTTGCTAATTGAACTCTTTTGATTGAACTGAGGCACCAAACCAATCTTAGAAACAACTAAGTGTTAGAAACTTGTTCTTTTGACTGAACTCACCTGCAAAAGCTTTTTAACCTGTTGAACCTGTGAATCCCTTTACAAAAAAATATTAAAAATGAGGAATTTGAAAGATCAAAACAAATTTTGAGATGGGAAGAGAGAAATTTTGGTTTATGCAAGGCTAAAATAGTCCATAGGTTGTTCCAAAAATGAGTGACATTTTTTAGGGACAACAGCTAGCTCCAGTTGGTGAACTTCCTTTAGATGAGAACTTGAAACATATCTAATGGGAGTAGAAACCAAAATCTCTAGTGCCTTGAAGTGTGCCATTAGGCTACAGAGTCATGCTACCCAAAAAGAAAGGCTCCAAAAAATGAAAATGAAAAGAAAAAATAGAACTAAAGACTCTACAGATACACATATGTACAGGTGAACTTATTTGATACTTCAAGAATTGAAGTACTTCAGATGCTGCTCCTTGTGAGGTAAAGAAAAGGGGATGCCATCCTGATAAACCAATAAGAAACCATTCTGTCCCCAGAAACAGTGATAGGGGAATGGATCTCTCCACTGGGAAACCAATTTTCTACGTATTCCTCTTTGGTTTTTCTTCTTCTTACCCCATGGTAGGGCGTGGTATTGAATTTGAAAACCATAACTCCTTGCTCTCTTGGCGAAGGGTTCCCTTTGCTGATTTTGGAGTATAATAGTATTGTCCACCACCATAGCTTGCTATTCTATTGGTTCAGTCCATCACATATTTTGATTGTCAGCATTAGACCCCTGACAAATCATCAGCTCAACATCCCCTTTGGTGTGAAGGACTTCAATCTCTTCATCCTGAGTAGTCTTCAATCTGAGCATTATCGATCTACATCCAGCATGAGTAGAAGAATTGATACCATCAGATTCCAAGATCTAAGTATCATCAAAAGCTGATCTTCTATTATATTTCTCTTTATTGGAGATGGAAGATCCTTCTTGATTTGTACTATGCCCTACCAATTCTTTTGATGCCTGATTTAGATCAAATCCTAGATTGCCAACCATGGGACTTTGATCAGCTGAGACATGAGCATCCTCTATGGTCCAGGAGTAATTACCCCTATCTAAAGGCTCAAACAAAATTTGAGTAGTAGGAGCTGACATTTGGGTAACCACAATCCTTGCCTCAGATAGGTCCACACCTAGCTCTTCACCAATGTTTAACTACTCAAAATTGTCTTGTAGGGATTCAAACTCAGTCATTTGAATTTTTGATTTCTTGACATGATCAATCATGTCAAATGACTGAGATGGACTTGGAAGAGAGGATGGGAGTTCATATTTTTGGTTTTTTGGAGAGGGAGGACTGATCTATGAAGTTGAAGTAGAAGGTGCATAGATGTTTAATGTACTAACCTTCTTGGCAATCACTAGGCCTTTGACTAGAAAGGCAGAGTGGTTCCCCACTTAGCAATTGAAATTACTTGTTGGGGTCACTCCTTTGTCTTCTCTTTATCAACCTATTGGGCTGACTGATTCTTGAACCAGGTGAATACTACATATGATTCCTCATCTACTTCACCTTCACTTTTGGGTTCATCTTGGTAAATCAAGAAACCAATGTGGGAGTCACCAGCTAATTCTTATTGATCCTCCATGAAGAGATCAACATCATTTTCTTGCTCAAACTCAGGTTGGAAATAGGAAACATGTTCTATTTCCAGATATCCCACTGCTATGTTGGATCGAGGTGCTTCAAGGGCAAGGTTCCTTTGTGGGGCAAGAAGACAATTTGGTTGCCCTTGACTTCTAGCAGCATTGCCTTGATATGGCTGATTGGGGAATGTCCTCCTTGGTATATCTTTATATAGAGGAGTAGAAGACATACCTTGTGCCATTTTCCTTTTCAAGGCTAGCAATTCATTTTCCAGCTTTTGTACCATTGGGTCAATGGTGGCTGTGGGTGAGTATTCAGAAGATGAAGAGGGTTTACCTCTATTAGGATCTCTCCTTATCTTTCTTGCTAAGATAAGGCCATCTTATAGCTCAGTAACCAAGTCTTGAGTAGCCTCAAGGTCTATGTGTCTAGCTCATCTCAACAAAAAACTCACTTCAGGTAGCTATGAGTTGATGAAGAAGCATTTGAGATTCTGAGGTGTGTGATGGGTGATCGTGGGAATCCTATGCCTCAGCTTGTTGAACCTGGAAATGAAATACATCATAGGCTCATGAGGTTCCTTCTTCATCTGAGTGAGCTAGGCTAGCAAAGTATGTGCATCCTCTACAGGCTTGGACATGGCTTTTAACTTAGCTTTGAGTGTATCTCAATTAGTCACTGATCTAGCTTACAGATGGTAGAACCAGTCTACAGTAGTGCCTTGTAGTGTCTCCATGAATAGCCTGACTGTTATGTCTTCAAATTCCACCCCTATTACACTGCAATCTATGCTAAAAGCTGCAATGTGTTCATTAGGATGAACCTTCCCATCACCAAATAATTTGGGGAAATTCTTTCTTGAACTATGTGGAAGTTCATGCAAAGGTGGAGTCAAGTTGAGTGGGCTAAAAGAGTTACCCCATGGGCCTCGAACTACCATGATTTAAATATGACAAATAGGGATAACAAATTTGGGTGGAGTGGCCAGATTGTTAAACAAAAAATGGAAAAGAACTGGCCCTGCTTCAACTTGAGGCTTGAGGCTTCAAATTGTGCACTCTTTTCCAATAGCTCTAGTTTTGTAGTCCAGATAAAATAATGGAAGTGGAGGAAGATGGTAAGGCTATAATGATAATGGGTAAGACATGGAATGGAGTCACCAGAGTCTGTAATGGATAAGGGTTATAATGATAATGGGTAAGACACAGGTGATGTTTCAATCTAAAACTTGAGGTTCTAAATTGCACAAAATTATTGTTTCCCCAGTAGAGTCACCAAAAGCTATTGGGTGAATATTTTGTCAATTAGCATACTAATCAATAAAATAGATCTGATCAACCATAGCAAGAACGTTGGTCAGCCAGGTGTGCAGCTTTAATACATCAACTGGAGACAAATCTCTCCTCTCATCAAGGGGAGGTTACCTATTAAATATACAGAGGCTATATTATATATATATATATATATATATATATATATATATATATATATATATATATATAAGTAGAAAATAAGACATGGGGGTAGAATAAACCATCCATCTCTCTTCTTTTAGAGATGATGCTCATAGACAAAGGAGAAAATCTTAGGGGAAACACTGAAGGCACTTCTCTTCTTTTAGAAGTGTTCTTGCAGAAAATAGTAGGAGTTTCTTTCATGTAATGAAAGTAAACAATAACAAAAGGGCATAATAATAGCAAGATGAAATATAATTCAAAGTTTCCACCTCAACTACCCAAAGAGTATATCACAAATGATAATGGGGTCACAAAGTCGATCCAAAATCCTCAACACAAAAAGAAAAGAAAACACAGATTGAAAATAATTGCAAAAGCACAAAGTCTTCCCAATGTTGGTTTCAAGACACTTCCCTATTACTTTCACTAATATTTCCTGCTAAATTAAATGAATAAGAAAATCTTCATAAGATAGGTGTAATAATGATTTTCTAGAAAGATATAAGCCAAAACAGCACAAAGTCTGTAAACAACCTGCTTTCTCATTCAGATAAAAATGAAATGAAATTACAATCTAAGCTCAAAGTCTCAGTCTTCTTCTTTCAAAATGGGAAGAGTTTTTCTCTTGTAAAAATGAAAAGTCTCCATTAAAAATGAGATAAAATACAAACTTATAGCCACTACGCAAGGATTGGCACCCTTTTCTGTGGGATGGCCCATGCTACAGTCAACATCTTTAATGCACCTTTAGTCCTGTCTGGAGAGACCATGCTGAGAATAGTGCACTACCATAACTATGGCGTGTCCCTTCATCTAAAATGTTTCTTCCTTGGTATGGACCATCTAGTCCTTTTCCAATTTTTCTTTACTTCATGGAAGAAAAATAGGTTGCATCCTTGGTTTGGTGCACCAAGAAGTCTACTCAATCCACTGTTCCACCTACTAGAAAATAACTCTTTCAAAGATAATTCTAGTCCTTTACATCGGTCTTCTCTTCCCCTTAAATCTTTGGGATCTCTTTTCTTATAATCTCTTAGTTCTTCCTTTAAATTCTACACTCTATTTGAATTTCCATGGATTTTTCCTCACTTTAAATTTGAGGTCTAAGGGGTCGTCAATGGTTGCCAGTTGCTTGAACCATGTTGAACCTTAAACCTATGAACCTATGAAAGTTAATTGGTTCATTATATCTCTTTTGTTTCATCACTTGCTAGTTTAATCACTTTCCCACTCTTTGGTTGAACCATCCGTTGAACCACTTGTTTGCTGCTTCTCTCTTGACTAAGGCCACCTTTGAACTTTTGAACCTATGAACCATTGAACTTTGAACTCTTTCAATTCAAAGTTCAATCAGTTCATTGGTTTATTATGTGTCTCACTCAAACACTACTTCCTTTATCTTTCTAAGCTCATGTTGATCCTTTGAACCTTGAACCTGTTGAACCTTTTGGTTCAACAGTTTAATGGTTTAATTGGTTCATTTGGTTCATTCAGTTCATCCTTTGAAGCCCCTTTTTGTCTAAGTCTATGAAAGTTCCTTTTTAAATCTTTGTTCAACCTTTGGAACATCCTGAAGGAAAGGTGTCCCTTCGGGATTTTAAAATGGTCCTTTCTCTATCGCCAAGTGCCCCCCGCAAGGGTACTTGTCCTTTGGGCTCCAACTTCCCTGGCAGGTTCTTACTTCTTCGGCAGGCTTTTTCCATCAGGTAAAAAGCCTAAAAGAATTCCTTGAGACAAAATGTATGAAGGAAAGTTTATTGTTACTTGGCCATTCATTATTTTCTGTTTCTTTGGAATTTTTCTCTGGGTGAATTCCTTCAGACAAAAGGTCTGAAGGAATTTTACCTTAACATTTTTTCAAGAAAATCTTCTTGAAAGAATTCTTTCGGCCTCTTGGACTTAGCCATTTCCATCAGACAACAAGTTTGAAATAATTTTTCCTTTTGGGATTTTGAACAAATCCAAAGGAATTCTATCTTTTCTTTGACCTTCAAACCAATGCTACCTGCCCTTCGCAGGGGCACTTGCCTTTTTCACTTTGGGGCAACCCCTTAAACCTGTCGATTAAACCAACTGATTGAACTAACTTTGGTTCAATAGTTTAATGGTTCAATCAACTCATTCTTCATTATTTGGATAAGCCCTTTTGATCTTTTACACCAAGCGCATTGAACCAACTTGGTCATTGAACCCATTCAACTTTGAACCAAAGTGGTTCAAAGTTCAATGGTTCAAGCCTTTTTTTTATCATTTGCCAATTGAACTCTTTTAATTGAACTGAGGTGCTGAACCAATATTAGAAATGACTAAGTGTTAGAAACTTGTTCTTTTGACTGAATTCACCTACAGAAGCTTTTTAACCTGTTGAACCTGTGAATCCCTTTATGGAAAAAGCTTAAAAATGAGGAATTTGAAAGCTCAGAACAAATTTTGAGAAGGGAAGAGAGAAATTTTGGTCTATCCAAGGCCAAAATAGTCTGTAGGTTGTCCCAAAAATGAGTGACATTTTTTGGGGACAACACAATTCATTAGTTACATGGTGTTATACCCTTTATTAACTCTCTTCATTAACCCCTACATGCCAAATTTTAACTCTCTTGTTGACCAAATAGGCCAATTAGGCCTAATAATGTAACAAATGGTATTTGGAAGCCATGAAAGACCTATAGGAGAAATTTAAAACCTATATATGGACATGTTATAGGTCTGGATCAACATCATCAACCATGATATAGGCTTATATAGGTAGTAGGCACTTATAACTTCACTTTTTTAGTTGACTAGTCCACCTTTCTCTAGTATTTACAGATTGTTTATTTTGAGTAAACTTAAATTGATGTTTCTAGGAAGATCATTTGGCATATTATGAATTGGGAAGGTGTAAAAAGTGTTAAAAAACCCCATCCAATAGTTGGAAGCATCTCAAAAAAATTTATATCCTTATTTTTGCTAAAAATCCATCAAAAGTATGGATTTATGATACTTCTGTATAGTGTCTATACAACTCAATGCCATGGGTGGAGTTGAATATACTTTTAATTGATGTCTTAGGTTCTTATAAAGTGATTTTAGGGTGCCATGATGCCAAAATATTAAGATTTTAAAAATTGGGTTTACTTAAGGTTTTAGATAGGTTTTGGGTATCTAGTACTCTTAGCAATGATTCATAAATTACAGAACCCTAAATTAAAATATCTTATGATGGATTTTAGTTACATGGACCCCTTCAAATTCTTTGATAATATATGGGTCCCATGAAAAGAGTGTGACAATATGTGGACATAGAGAATTAGGCTTGTGTTCTTTTGTAGGCAGTCGTGATAGGCTAGCATTCTTAACCTTTTTTCATAAAGGTGGGACACTCATCCCTAATAAATATTCCATGAATTTTAATTATATTAGGGTCCTAAATTCCCACTAATATAATTTTACCTAAACCTTTCTATGGTGAAAGATACGATAATCCAAATAGAGGCCTCAACCGACTATTTAGGACTATGTTCTTCAAATATTGTCTTAGGACTAGTTTGACCTTCTCTTTAGATTTATATTATTTGAAATCATCTTGTAAGAATTTAAACAATATTTATCCACCTCTTCTTTAATTCATTTATGTTTAGGAGAGTATAAAATTTCTCTCATGGTAGTATAGGACTTCTTGGCTTCAATACTGGCTTTACGCTTGACATGCCTTAATTAAGATTTAGGGGTATGATTAGTCTATAGTTGATTTAGAGACTCAAAATAAACATGAAACACTATTTATCACCTATTCTCACCTTAAATATCTACTGTAACTATTCAAGATGCCACTCTATCTTTATTACTTAAAGTTGATGCTTATAGGTTCTTTTGATAATCTATGTGCTTAGAGAAGGCAGAGGTTTGAAAGTTATTTCTCTATTTAGTGTAATGATTATGGAGGCTTAGGAATATAATTCATGATACCATAGTGAATTATACCTTTAATCCAAGCCTCTTTACCAACTTTATTCCTATATAAGACACACATTCAAGCTTAGGGTTTGTACATAGTCAGGTTTATGGAACCCTAAGGGATTGATAAAGAAACTCCCTAACATGTCAAAAGTTTTTGAAACACTAAAAACTTTATTATGATTCCCATAGATATTAAACAATACTTAAAACTATCAAATGGTCTGCATTAGGCATTTCTAAGTCTGAATGCATTGTTGAATTCTTTCCCTTAAGGGACTAAGATATGTTAGCGTATAAATATAAAATGTTTCTAAGGGTAAACTATAAATTAACTTTCACATCCTTGTGCTTACACATTAATATATTTTTGATGACTCTGTCCATGAATATAAGTCTTATATTTTGACTATGTATGGTGATTAAGTTTGCTTGTGACATCAATGGAGATCAATAGAGATAACTAATCCTTTGTAACATAAATCACTAGTTATATAGAATAATAATAAAAATACAGTTATTAAATTTTTATATACCTCCCATAAAAAAAATTTAGGTTATAACTTTCATTGTGTTACCCTATTTTCTCAAGATTTCCTACATAGGCCTGTGTGCATCAACTCTAAGCACTGTTAGCTTGATGGGACCATTAGATTCTCATACCATCTTGATATTATCTTACTTGTAATACTTTTATACCTTATTTCCTCTCATTTTTGTATTATTATAAACTTATATAGCCTATATATTATTCATAAGTATTTTCTTGACCTATAGGCATATGTGTGTTAGATTAGGCTTATTGTTTTCAAGTCTTGTGTCTGATGTTATTTTTATTTCTTGGATGGATTGATCATTTATCTCTTCCTTCTTCCTCATTATGAAAATTGTATTTTCTAACATCAACATTATCTCTTAGCCTATTTAATATTAATATTTCCATATGCACAAATGATGTTACATATATTCATCTGTCTGCATTGACTATCATAAGGGTTTGAGTATCAGGCTTATGTGAAAAAGGGTTCTATATTTGCTTATATTCCTTGTAGACTATTAAAAATTTCATCCAATATATTGGGGTATCCATTCCCATAATCACACCATTTATTATACCCATGAGTGACTCACATAATGTTCCTAGAGACTCTTATGCAGTAGGCCTCAATGACTAGTTGTAGGTGGTTATTGGTTCCTTGGTAAGATGTATGACCCATATATACCTATAATTTAATGATATTATTGTTATTTAGGGTTAAAAAGGGTATATATGTCTTCTTCACATGGATTATATTGTGAATTAAGGGTAGATGTGTGGATGAATATGGTTGTGGAGTGATATGGAGTTTGAACATGGAAAATAGGGTTGAGACACAATGAAAAGGTAGTGAAAAGAGGATGAAAATATAGATGTATAGATATGGAATGAAATGAAGTATGGAACCATAAAAATGAAAAAAACATGAAACTTTAGGACCCTAAAACATATAAATATGAAAACATACCACATTGGAGGTAGATAAAGGTCATACATAGTCCAAAAATGCAACCTAGGAATCTCCAAGGAACCTTTCTTGGCTAAAAACCTTAACTTTTGCTAAAACTAACTATGTGAGTCTTATAGGTAAGGAGCATGGTTTTAGGCCTATTAGGCTATCAAGAAAGATTATAAAATTTCTCATAAGGCTTTGATGATTATCTATCATGACTTCAACACCTCATTTCATGTTTTTAGACTGTGTTTTGAAGGTTCTGATGGTGTCATTGAGCAACACACAATACTATTAGACAATAAACTCTAGATGCATATGAATTATTTCTTTGAAGACACCCTTTGAGATAAAATATGATAATTTGAACACAAAACTTGAGTAAATAGATATGGGGAATCTTTGAGCACTTAACAAATCCTTTAACATTGTCAGTGCTTTCTGATTGAGAGCCCTCAATACCCTGTTCAATACTCAAACTTGCTTGAAAACTACATATTGTGTCAGTTTTAAAGATTTTTTGTTCCCAAAATATAAAAAATGTGAGAAAAAAACTAAAAATTACATGAGAGGCTCTTCTAAGACCTAAAAAAACATGATCCCTCATTGGTTTGGCTAGATAAGCTAAAAACCCACCAAAACTAGTTTGTTCCATTTGGGCTATGCAAATGAGGATAGTGATGAGATCACTCAACTTGTTATAATTTATTCATATATATTATGGGAATAAACCTATAACCAATACACATTAATTGAAGGTTAAGTTACCCCCTTCCTCTACGCAAGAGACTAGCTCATGATCTCTCTCATGCCTACACTATGCAAAAACCTAAAGGGTTGTTTGAACTACCAAGAAGGTAGATGAAGTAAGAGTAAAAATTTTGAGCATGTTTTACGTAATTTTGACATTCAAAACTATTAAATCACCTTAAATGACTCCAATTTTAGACTTTGATCCTCCTCTATATGGAATAGTGCATACAATTCTATATAACTACAAAAAACACTTGAAAAAGTGTCTATTCTTATATTTTATTCAAATATTTGACTTTGAACCACAATTTTAGGGTAAAATGAGATGGAATGAGAGTTAATATACATTTTAAAATATTAAATGTGTAGGAGGAAGTGAAAGAGATATAATTTTGGCATGTGGGGCCCATTTGAATAGTGGAAAGGTGTGAATGGGTCTCAAAATGGGATTTTAAGGCTATGAAACATATAGTGGTGGAAATATGGTGTGAATAAGACCTTTTCACATCCCATTTTAATTCAATTTAATAAAAAAAATTCACCTCTCTAAGGTCTTTAAAGAAAATAAAATCATATGAAGTGATTTGAGGGGTGTATGATTCTTAAGGAGGGGTGATGAAGGTTTGAAAAAGCTTAAATGAATAAACCAAATAATCCTTCATGTCATGACTTAAAATAATTCTCAAACACATTTAATATACCTCTAAGACACCTTGTCACTCTCTTTACTTACTCCAAGACCATCATAAGGGATAATACACTAATAATGGACCCTTAAATAGTTGTGACCTTATGATGACTCACAAGTAGACCTAAACACATCGTTAACCAATTATATAAGACAATTAAGAGACATTCATGAGATCATATAAATATTGGACATTATAGATAATCTAAAGGGGGGATATGATGCATGTTTTTGATGGTAGGGGTTGACATTTGGCCTTATGAGTATAAAATGTCAACATTTTTGGTGACTCTAAGGGGTGACCAACCTATTGGTCAAGAAAAACCAAACCTTTCTCATGATCATGAGGACTCAAACACAACATTATAAATTTAAATACCCTTATTATACTATGAATTAAATTATACTTTATGACACTCAAGTACCGCTTAATAATAACAATATACACAAGGACAACCAAAGAAAACACACCTAACTTTAAGAAACACACCTAACTCCTAGGAACAAATAAATATAGAAACTAAAGAAATAAGATAAATATATAAAAACTTGTGTGAAACTTATTAAAACATGATAATAAAATAATATAAAACACTAACTAAAACACACCTCATGTCTTCTCTAGGATCAAAAGGGAAACTCCTTTGATAAAATGATCTCCATAAGGTTAGGGTGTATGATAATATAATTGGAGATAGGTATTATATGTTGCATGAAGGTTCCCAATTGTAACTAAAAGCAATATCATGGTCATGACCTATTAATAAGCAAAATGGATCCTCATGTTCAACTCTCAAGTGTATGGATTGTCTGGGTGAGTCAAGCACCCAATCATACTCCTCCCATACTCATCTTCCTTTCATAAACAAACATCAATTCTACCTCAATTATATATTATTCTTGATTAGGATAAGTAGTTTAAATTGGCCCTTATGTGATGGATTTTAAGGTATGCACCTTTTTTCATGGTTTCTTGGGGCCACTTAAGTTTAGTTCTATCCTCTAATATTTAAGAGGAATTTGTAGGTGGAACAAGGGTCTGGTAACCTCGTTTGAACACTTTAAACAAGTCACATTCACATAGGATATCTTCTTTAGTTGGCATGGTTAAAGGGATACCCACTTATTATTTTATGAAATTTTACTATGCAACTTGGACCAGATCACAACATACTCCAATAAGAGAGTATCCTTCCTCTATAACATTAAACAAGTCACTTGATTGGTCCTTTGAAGTTCCTTCATCCTCATTGGCTGGTCTATACTTTTCTCTTGCTACTGTTATAAGTTCTTGGGGACTATCATGATGAAGGGAAGATACCATGTCATCAAGGATGTCTTGGAATTCATATTCATCTTGTCTAATAGGAACATATCTCTCATGTGGTTCATCATACTCTAGTATCTCATCTTCTACATATTTAAAGGTTGAATGGTGTCTTTCCTTGACAAGGGGTGTCCCAATAAGAAGCTCCTCTTCAATTTTACTCAAACAATCATCATCAAATACCCATTCAATATGATTTTCATTACTCACGCCAAGGGGTGTCCCAATAAGAAGCTCATCTTCAATTTTACTCAAAAAATCATCATCAAATACCTATTAAATATGATTTCCATTACTCACCTCTTTAAGGAGTGGCATAGGATATTATTGGAGTGACTTCTAGAGAGATGACATGTATGCCTCACTTCTTTCATTCAGTTATTTGTCCTCAATAATCACCATCTCCTTCTTATGCAAATTTTTTTGGATGGATTTCCATGAAGGAAATGTATTATTATCTTGAATTATTTTAGGCTTGATTTATTTCTCTTATATCTCCCCTAACCATAGAACTTGCTTCCAAGTTGGAAACTTGGGTTTACGAGTCTCTTGGATTGTGTGCACTATTTTTTGGGGCATGAATGGAGGTGTTTGTAGTTGAGATGGAATTTTTATTGAAGCTAATATGGATTGATGAAAATTCTTGCTTATAGCCTCAACTTATTAGGAAAGATAGGTTATGAAATCAATCCCTAACTGATCAAAGGTATGATCATGATGACTAGTTATTTTGATGCATACTTTTTCTTCTTCTTATACTCTCCCTCAGACATATTTCCATGATGGGAAAGTTGGTAGGGATTGTGAGATATTTTGAGGGATTTTATATTTATTTGGTGGAATATTTTGAGGGGTTATGTGAGGCTCAACATAATATTAACATGGGGTGGAGGAAGGTACATAATGTTGATGATGGTGAGTCTACTGCCCTTCATACACTATCAACCTATCTTTAATATTTCAAATTAGACCCTATATGTTTAGCATGCCATTATTTCCTATTAAATGACTACCCATCATGAAAGATATCCACTCTTACTTGGCATATTGTAATTAAATTCTAACATCCCCAACGACATGCTTAGGGATTTCTTGCCCATGCCCTTTCAATGCGTCAATGTTCACCATATGTCTCTCATAGTCTAATAGGGTCTATTTTAGGCCCAATATAGATTGACTTGACACATGAGTGGGATGGTAAAAATGGTTCTACCATGATTGATCAAATTGGTAATTAGGCTACTAAGGAGGTAAATTAGGCTCATAACATGGTTGGTAGTCTTGACAAAAGGGAGACCCATCATAGGATTGGCAAGGGTAAATATAAGACTGATTAGGGTCAAAATAGGGTGGGTAGGGGTCATGATGAAGCTTTAATGAATCATAAGGGAGTGAGAAACATATTTCTACCCCATATACATCCATGAATCCTCATTAAGGACATCTATAATACTAAAACTTTGAATAATAACCTTCCTTACCCTTGAAGTGATGACTTTCCATGAACTTTGTTGTGACTTTATGATTGTAAATATATTGATGTGGTGATTAAAGCTCTCTAAGATCACTATAAATCTAGTTACTATATGTCTTTAGCTTCTAAATGTTCTTCATGGCTACCAAGGCATTCTTTAAGGTACTAGAAAGATCATCCCATCAGGTGTGTTAGAACCATTAGATACCCAAGTTTCACCCTTCTTGAGGAAGACTTTTCAAACCCTCCCCAAACCTATACTAACATTATATTGACCTATAAGTTGTGGATTACCTATTTTCTAGGCCAAAAATCTAGTTCTAAGGGGCTAGATCCCCTGGTTTATCACTTGAATTATCTCTCTAAAACCTAATCATATTTTGATGAAATTGGAAAAGATATATCATAAATGAAATATATACTAAAGTGGTGATGCACCAATATGACAATTCCATCCACTCAACTTGAATTAAAACAACACAAATGCACTAAGAAAATAACTAAAAAACCATATTCCAACGTTCCTATGCAAGAGTGTTTCATGTGGAGGCTGTGTTAGATAACTATACTACAAGGTTATGACAATAAGGTCTACTATGAGAATCTTACCAATCATATCACACTTCTAACCTCATCACCAACACTTTTACACACCATATAATGCATAAGAAATTATATTGGCATCTAGGTGAAAAAGGACTTACAAAGGAGAAAGATTCATCACATATGTAAATCAGAACAAGTTTGAAACACTAGATATCATCAATAAAATAAATTAAATAGTCATTCATTCATAGTATAAGAGTTCTCATATAGTACAAATTAGTTAGCGTTTACTCATACCCAAGAGAGGGATATAATTCAAGGCCTAAATCCCTAAATATATAGAATAATGGGAGATCTAAAGAAGATATAATTTATTTGAAAAGTGGATAAGGGTTCATAAATGAACATCACACATTCATTATAGTTGTTTCATTAGTTACACATAATCTTTCTTTCAACTCTCCATGTGTTGATGTTATTCAATGACTCCTTTTGGCATAGAGGTGGAGGTAATGGAGACTATGGTTAATTTTTTCAACTTCCTTAAAGGAATGGTACACCCTTATTTGGTATATACAACTCATCTTTGGTGGTTACAACATGAATATAGTGTATTTAAGTCACCATAAATATACAACAGTCCATCTTCCTCTTAAGCATAATTGACAAAGTCAAGAAACTATCAACTCTCCATTATGACCATTGAGACTAAATTTTTACCATTTAATTAAATAGTTAAATGATGTTATACCATGTTTAAATCTTTATATTAACCCCTCCATTCTAACTTTGAACTCTCTTGTAGAATAAATAGGCCAAATAGGACAATTAGACCTAATAGTCTAACTATTGGTATTTGGAAACCATGAAAGACCTATGGGAGAGCTTTAAAACATATACATAGAAATTTTATAGGTCTAGATAAACATCATAAACCATGATATAGGATTATATAGGTATTAGGAACTTGTAACTTCACCTTTTATAGTTGACTAGTCCACCTTTCACTAGTATTCACAAGCTAGTTGTTTTGAGTGAATTTTTAAAGATTTTTCTAGGAATATCATTTGAAATATTATGAATTTATAAGGTGTAAAAAGTTTTAAAAATACCCCTCCAATATTTGGAACCTTCTAAAATAGTTTTGTACCCTTCTTTCTACTCAAAATATTATAAAAGTATGGATTTATGACACTTCAGTATATTGTCCATATAACTCAATGCCATAGGTGAGTCATCTCTAAGTTTACTTGACATCTTAGGTTAATTTTATGTTATTATAGGATTCAAATATTTTAAAATATTAATATTTTAAAAATTGGTTCTACCTAGGGTTTTAGATGATAAGAATCAAAGGAGAGCTGAACATAGTGGATAGAGAATTAATGCATGTAAGCCGAATAAAGAATTATTTCAACACAAATATATTTTTAACACTATTATTAATATAAATAATAAAAAAATTACATGAGATTACATATGTATAGGAATCATATTCCTATATTCTCTCCCTTGATTTCTCACTTGAAATATCTCTCACTAAGCACACCTCTAAATATGATATATTGTTATAACTATTAACAATATAATGTTCTAAAAAACTTACCAACTATATTTAACTCATGGTAACTATCATTCATAGTAAAACCTAATTTATTATTTAATTTTTATCACCCCATAAATACCTATTTTCACCTAATGTGAAAATTATTCCCAACATTCCCTCCCATAGTTTTTACATGGTGTATATATATATATATATATATATATATATATATATATATATATATATATATATATATATATATATTAGCATGCTCTACCTTTGTGTGCTCATGATATGTATACATGTGCCATCACACTCATGTATAATTTTTTTCATAGGTTCACCAATAACCTTACAAAATGGTTTTCTTAGGTTCACCACTAACCTTATAGAATGGTTTTCTTAGGCTCACCACTAACCTTACATAATGGTTTTCTCAGGTTCACCACTAAACTTACAACATAATTTTATCAGGCTTATCAATAACCTTTCATCATGATTTATGCAATGCCTTTTAGATCAAAATTCTCCAATGTAAATATACAAAAGGGTTACATGGGAATATCTTCACATATGAACATGTAAACCTATTTATTTTTCACACAACTAAAAATAATATTAACTACCACACCACATGAAAAAACTAAAAAATAACACACCACACATGTCACCAAAACATGATGCAGCCCCATCATTGGTGATTGATGAGAGGTTTCTGAAAGACCTCCTTACTCTGTGTATCCTATAGCCTCTAGTGTCTAATACTGCTTAGTCAGGTGATATATTAATGTAGTTCATGATTTTTGTTATGGAAATCACCCCCATAATGTGAACATTTATCTTAGGATGTTAGGGTCACCCAAAAACATGTTTGAAAGGCAATTTTTTTTAAATAATTTTTGACATGGACTTTTTGACTCTATATGACACCCAAACCTAAACAACATATAAACAATAAGAATTTTATGACTTGACTCTTTTATAATGAGAATTTTGACATCATTATTGACATGAGACACTAATGATATATAATTATTCAATAATGTTTACAAAATATGACTCATAATAAAATTAGACCATATTATAAGAATAGGCCCATGATTATAATATGACTTATAAAAATTAATAAACAATTTTCAACTCTAAATATTAAAAGACACATAAGGACCAAAGTATAATCCTAAAATAGACATAAGACAACTATTTATTTTTTAATATGTCTTAACAACTTGAAAAATAATAACTAATAAAAATGACCCAAACATACAATGACCTATTTGGAAGATCAATTTTATGACTTGGGGCACACTATCTAATACTCACATTTTAGATGCATAGTGAATGACGTTACATGGTTTCACCATGTTTGATGTTTAGGTTATTATGCATGTATAAAATAATGATCTAAGAGAAATATTAGGCCATATATATATGGTTGAGTCAATGTAGTTAGACATCACACATAGATTTGATCTTGTTAGTTTTTTCATAGTAGGATTGAAAGTCAAGTTAGAAAAGAAACAAGGACACATAGATCATTGATAGGTGTAGATGAAATTTTTCCTCCCACATGATTCATAATGGATGAGTCAGTTCATTGGGGTATTATATTGATGATTAATCACCTTTGATCAAAACTCAAAAATCTTTGATCTACATTGGTAGTATTCAAACATTAACTTCGTGTATCTCATGCAGATCAGCCTTTGGATAAGATATAATCATGCATAGTTTCATGATAATTCCAATCC
Source organism: Torreya grandis (assembly GCA_037957365.1). Taxonomy (NCBI): domain Eukaryota; kingdom Viridiplantae; phylum Streptophyta; class Pinopsida; order Cupressales; family Taxaceae; genus Torreya; species Torreya grandis. Next base: position 717,165 of record JARHVA010006217.1, read on the forward strand.
ATTAATACCAATGATATTATAAAAATGGATTATATTTTCACCTACCTATGTTGCCTTCACCAAAGAATGAGCCTTGGACATAATGATATAAATAAAAAATCAGCTAACATAAATAATGAAAGCTATGAAGCTATACTAATGTTCATATAGCTTTACACATAGTTATATAATCTATAAGGGTGAAATATTGAATGACTGCCCCTTTACAATCTATTATTCTCCCATTACATGAAATAGATGTTGCTCTGATACCAATGATAAGAATCAAAGGAGATCTTAACATAGCGTACAAAGAATTAATGCATGCAAGTTGAATAAAGAATTATTTCAACACAAATATATTCTACACACTCTTATTAATCTAAATAATAAAACAATCCATGAGATTACATATTTTAGGAATCATATTCTTATATTCTCTCCCCTAGTTTCTCACAAGAAATCTCTCACACTAAGCACACATCTAAATATGATATATTGTTATAACTATCAACAATGCATAAAAAATAAAATATTCTAAAAAACTTACCAAATATATTTACCTATTGGTAAATATCATTCATATTAAAACTTAATTTAATATTTACTTTTTATCACCTCATAAATACCTATTTTCACCTAATGTGAAAACTATTCCCAACATTAGAGAGGTTTTGGGTGTCCAATACTCTTAGCAATGATTCATAGAGTATGGACCCCTAAAGTAAAATATATTTCCATGGATCTTAGGTACATGGGTCCATTAAACTTATATAATAATCTTGGGTTCCCATGTAAAGAGTGTGCCAAGATGTGGACATAGAGAAGTAGGTTTTTCTGTTCTTTTGTAGGTAGTTGGGACAAGCTAGCATTCTTAACCTTTGTTCATAAAGTTGGTCCCATCATTCCCAATAATTATTCCATGAATTTAAAGTGTATTAGGGTTCTCAATCCACACTAATATAATTTGACTTGAAATATTTTATGGTGAAATATATGAGCATCCAAATAGAGGCCTTGACTAACTGTATAGGATTATGTGCTTTGAATAGAGTCTTATGACTAGTTTGACCCTATCTTTTCATTTCTATTGTTTGAAATCATCTTGTAAGAAATTAAAATATCTTTATCCACATCTTTATTTTCAAGAGAGTCTGAGAGTGCTCTCATGGTAGTATAAGTATTCTTGGCTTCAAGACTGGATTTAGGCTTGACATGCCTTAATTGAGTTTTAGGGGTTTGAATGGTTTGTAGTTTCTTGAGAGACTCAAACATAGAATTAAAAAATATTTATAATTTTTATTACCTTATAAAAATACCCTAAGTACTTAAGATTCCACTCTATCATCATTAATTCAAGTGGCTTCCTATAGGTTCCTTTTCCAATCTATGTGCTTGGAGAAGGCAAAGGTTTGAAAGATATTTCTCTCTTTAGTGTAAAGATGATGGAGGCTTAGGACTATAATTATGATCCTATAGTGAATGATAACCTTATGCCAAGCCTCTTTACCAACTTTTTTCCTATATAAGAAACACATTCAAACTTAGGGTTTGTACATAGTCAGGTTTATCAAACCCTAAGTTATTGATAAAGAAAATCCCTACCTTATCTTTGTCTAGAATTTATAACACCTTGAAAAAATTATTATGATGCCCTTATATTTAAATAATCCTTAAAAAAATCAAAAGTTTTGTAATTAGACATAGACCTATTCAAGTATGTATTAGGCCTTTGTAGGTCTATTTGTATTGTTAAATTCCTTCCCTCAAGGAACTATGATATGTTAGTGTAGAAATTATAAATGGTTATAAGGGGTAAATATAAAATAATTTTCACATCCTTGTTCTTACACCTTACTATATTGTTGATGACTTTGTCTATGAATATCAATCTTGTATTTTGATTGTGTATGGTGATCAAGTGTGCATGTGCCATTAGTGGAGACAACCAATACTTATTAATCTAAATAAATATTTGTATAGAATAAAATAAAAAATGGGGTTATTAAATTTTTATATACCTCTTAGAAACAATTTTAAAGATAATCTTTTCAATGTGTTACCCTATTTTCTCAAGACTACCTGCATAGGCTTGTGTGTATCAACTCTGAGAACTTTTAACCTAATAAGACTATTAGGTTCTCCTACCATATTGAGATTATCTTAATTGGAATACTTTTATACCTTATGTAATTTAATTTTTATATGCTTATAACCTCAGATATCCTCCATATTATGCATAAGTATTTTATTGACCTATAGGTATATGTATGATAGATTAGGCCTTTTGTCTTCAAGTCTTGTGTCTGATGTTATTTTGATTTCTTAGATGGAGTGATTATTGATATATTCATTATTCATTAGTGTGAACCTTTTATTTTATTTCATGAAAAACATCTCTTATCCAAGGCAAGATGAAGATGTCAATATTCACAAATAATGTTACATGTATTGATCTTCCTCCATTGCCTATCATAGGGGTCTAAGTATCAAGCTTGTATGAGAGAAAAGGGGTCTATAGTTTCTTGGAGTCCTTGTGGCCTATTCCCACTTTTGTCCACTCCCTTTGGGTATCCATTATCCTTACCACACCATTTATTACACCCGTGAGTGACTCACACAATGTTCTTGGAGACTCTTATGTAGTATGCCTCAATGACTAGTTGTAGGTGGTTATTGATTCATTAGTAGGATACATGACCCCTATAGACCTATCCTTTAATTATATTATTATTATTATTGAGGGTTATAAATGGTATATAGGTCTACTTCACATGGATTAACTTAATAATTAAGGGTGGATGGGTGGATGAATATGGTTGTGGAGTGATATGGAGTTTTAACATGGAAAATAATGTTGAGACACAATGAAAAGGTAGTAAAAACAAGATGAAAAGATAGAGGTATGGTTATGGCATGAAATGAAGCATGGAAACCATCCAAAGGTAACCAACATGAAACTTAAGGAAACTAACACATATACTTATGCAAACATACCACCCTCAAGGTATAAAAAGGGAACACATAGTCCAAACATGCAAACTAGGAAACTTTGAGGAACCTTAATCTTGTCTAAAAATGTTAACTTTTACTAAAAATAACTATGCAAATCTTAGAGGCAAGGAGGATGATTTTAGGCCCATGAGGATATCATAGAAGTTGGGAAACTTGATCATAAGGATTTGATGATGATTTATCATGAATTAAAGAGCTAATTTCATGTTCTTAGACTATGTTTTGAAGGTTATGATGGTGCCACTAAGAAACACATAGTCCTAGTAGATAGTGAACTCCAGATACATATGAATTCTTTTTTTGAAAACACACTTTGAGATAAAATAGGATATTTTTAACACCAACCTTGATAAAATAGGTATGGGGAAGCTTGGATCACTAAAAAAATCCTTCAACACTATCAAATCCTTCTAATTGAGTGCCCTTGATACGTTGTCCAATACTCAAACTTGCTTTTAAACTACATATTATGTTAGTTTTGAATGTTTTTTGATCCCATATGCTAAAAAATGTGAGACAAATACTAAAAATTCCATGATAGGCTCCTCCAAGACCTTAAGAAACATGACCACTCATTGGTTTGGTTAGATAAGCTTAAAATGCATTAAAACCATTATGTTCCATTTGGCCTATGTAGATGAGGATAGTGACTAGATCACTCAAATTATTAGTATTTATTTATAGAGCTTAGGGGACTAAACTTGTAACAAATTCCCATGACTAGAAAGTCAAGAGACACCCTTCCTCTAACCAAGATACTAACTCATGATCTTCTCTCTCATGCCTGTACCATGCATAAATATGAAGGGATGTATATGTTTCTATAGTCATGTAAAATTTGGAATTGTACAACTTCAATATGACTAAGACCCATAATCCATAGGTCCTCTTGTTGGCTCACACAACCCCTATAGTTTACTTCTTTCACTAATTCCTAGTCATCTAAAGCTTTTTAGACTTAGCCCTTGCAGACCCAATCAGCCCTTTTAGGCTTAGACCCATCCATGTAGGTCTCATCCCCTTAGGAAAATAATGCCTAAATAGGATAGGAGCATTGGAACCTAGGGTGTCCTATTTTTTGGTGTTGTCCAAGTTCACTTTTGGATCTAATGATCAGATTCTTCTAGTTCCTTATCTTTTTCACTATCAGCCTCATGCAAATTCATTTAACCCATGATCATTTGTTTCCCTATAAAAGGCCATTCTAAGTCCATTTATAAGGGTTGGCACTCATTTTCAAGAGAGAATTAAGATACAAGTAACACTTCCCTATTATTTGCACACAACCTTCCAACATTATTTCAAGCCTACTCAAATCATTGCACTAGTCCCTAGCTAGCTAAAGCACATCCAATTTTGCATTCTAATTGCATTGATCATACATAAATTGCAACAAGAACTTCAATGGGAGAACTACATTGGCTTGATCCCTCTTCAGAGTATTAGTATATAGGTAGTGTTCTCACACATGGGGTGTGAAGTTCATCTAACATATCCTTTACACACTAATCCCTTCTCTATCTTTCCCAAGTTGGCACTCAAGTTCAAACACCAAGAGCTCTTAAGAGTTTTGAAGATTAAAATAGGCACACAATGAGCTTCATGAGGTCCTAAACCCTAAAATTTTAGTGATAATGTAATACAAGCATTCCAGATAAAACCCAAAAAGATTTTAGCCTCAAGATAATAACATCATAATAGGACTATAACATTAGAGAATAGGGTGTCCTATTTTTGGTGCTCCTATCCAATCAAGAAAGAAAGTCTAGAGACCTATTTTTGACTATTTCTCAGTCCTGCTCGTCCAGTATTAGACCTTGTCTAAATCCAGATTAGCTGAAATAAGATAAGTTCTAATCTCTCTCACTTCCTACTATATTTAGAAAAGGCATAAATATAATATATTTACACAAACTAGTAAGTTAATTCTTTCATATTTATTTACATTGCTTATCCCCTTTATTAGTCAGGAATATAACTCTAATATTCCAATAATAATAAAACATTTGGTGAACCTGACTTACTTTGAATTTTCACACAAAAACCCTAGAAACCCTAAGGCTAATTATTTTTTATTTTTTGTAATATTTTAATAATTTTTATTTAATTTAAAAATTAAAAAACTACAAATTAATTTAAATATTTTCAATAAACTCACCAAAACCTTAGTTTGCACATATTAGGTCCTATTTCCATACAAACACTTTCAAACCACTAGGAAAAATATATTGCTAATTTTAGAAATAGTTTCATATTTTTCATAAAATTTTAAAGCTAAATTATATAAATTCATAGAAAAAATTTCAAATTATTATACTAATTTCAAAGAAAAAATCTTTTTAAACCCTAGTTGTATATACTAGTTCCTATTGGTTTCTTGAGGTATCACCTTACATCCATAGTCAAATTGTAAAAATGATGCTTAGTTGTTTATAAATTCCTCTCAAATTTCTTAAAAATAATAAATAAACCATAATGGGCCCTATCATGTACATGAATGATCAAGTCTATCATATGTTAGTACAAAAGTTCATTCTCTACATTTCATGCTTATTTGTCATTATATGGGATGATGTTAAGCAATTTGTTCTTAAAAATATTAATCCATCTCTTGCATCACCTCCATTATAGCCTCTACCACATATTGAGTCATGTTTCCTTGTCCATTTTACTCTTCCTCAGGTCACTACCCATCACCAAAAATCCCAATTTACACCTTTTATTCCTCCAACTCCTCGACTCATCGATTATCTTCACTCTCATCCCATAAAAACTAAAAATCCTATATAGATAGTACATAATGTAGTTAGATCTATTACTTGATGTGAAACTATGCTTCCTCCACCTACTTAGGATACCTATCACCCTATTATTCTAACCTATCCTAGGCTTAACTAACTAGCACATGCAGATTTACACAAGGTATATGACATTATTGATCAATTGAGAAACACTCTGGCCAAAATGTTAGAACTACTTCAAAAAATTAATGTATTCAAGGACATTCTTTATCAGGCACTCACTCAGACATCTATGCCTCTTGATTTGAAACCTTCTTATTTTGCATTAGTGATCAATACTCTAAAAACTATAGAAGATGCAATTTATTTTGATAGTGAGGACATGCCTTCTCAAATGGTTATTGATAAATTTTTTTCACTATTAATACAAGTATAAGTCAAAACTAATATAATCAAGAGATTTCTCATTGATAGTGGTTCTAGAATAAATTTATGTAATATGACATTCTTATAGGCCATGGGTATAGATTTGGCATCAATGTAAAATACATATAAGAACATCTGAGGGTTTGATGATATACAATGATAGCCTTTGGGTAATATTACTTTAGATATCATGGTGGGACCAAAAACCCTCTCCACATAGTTCTAGGTCATGCTAGGTGTCATGTCCCCCTTTCAGTTGACATCTTCAGAGTTGATGGTTAGCCTATTATGCAACCCTCGTAGGTTGATAGGATGGATAAAGGGTCATAATGGAGCTTGGCTTGGCTTCAATTAGCAGAATTTCTACAATTAGTTTTCATTCAAGCTCTTTCAAACACATTTACCTGAGCTCCTATTATTTAGGGACTTCTGACATGCAGCGGAGCACCCTTATTTTGGTATGGTCATGTGCAAAATTACTCCATGATTCACCAGCTTCAGTCGGTTTGAGGATCAGACATGTATTAAGGGAGATATTAATATTTGATTGATTTAATTAAATATTAATTATTTGGTCTAATTTTAATTAAGAAATCCTAATTCTAGTTTAATAAACCCTAATTAGGGAAAGCATACCTTTTTGAGGGTATAAGGGTTTCTCATGGGAGAGAGTTGGAATTATTATGAGATTATGATTATTGATTTTTGCTAAGAATTATTCTGAGAAGAGTGAGCCAAGGGTTCTAGGATTCCATTTGCATTGGAGAACATCCACTCTTTAGTGTGTGTGATTCAGAGGCTGTGAGATATCAACTAATTTATTGCCAGGTTGAGAGATAACTTCACACAAAAGTTATCACAGGTATTTACAGGGATTTATTTAATTAGGTTTTGATTTAGATATTGCATAGATAGAGATCTTCCATATTAGATCCATATATATTGAGATTAGGTGTTCAACATACAGGTTGTGCTATATTGTATTGGCGGTCGTACAAAGTCCATACAGATCTGTGCACATCTGTATGCATCAGTAGAAAGCACAGAGACCGACAGCGGCAAGCAGAGACTAATAGAGGCCAACATTGGCCGACCCACATACTGACATCGATGAGTTTACGACACTAGGAAATTAATGGTGGTAGTATAACTGACATCGGCAACTATGTTTTTGACACAACAGGCTGAGATGGACCAGATCCAGGTTTTTATTCCCAGTTTGTGAAATACTCAAGTTTTTAAGACTATATTTTAATATTCTTTTATATGCATGATAGAGGACATCTATTTTAATCATTTGGATGAATAATAAGATCATTGGTTTGCCAGTTAAGATATTATACTATGGTTTATTTATCTATTTGAATTTATCTTTATTCATGAAAAATATCAAAAAGGGTAAAATATAGAAAAGCAATTCAATAATATTTAGTTTCAGATTTCAATGGAAACAGGGGATATTATAGTGGTATCAAAGCTTTTGTCTTTCTATAGTCCCTATTGGTTGGGGATATTATAGTGGTATCAGATCTTTTGTCTTTCTATAGTCCCTATTAGTTGGGGGTATTACAGTGGTATCAGAGCTAAATACTACCATCTTAAGGGTTTATAGATCTTATGCAACCACAAGAGTTGGGACCACATAGGTATAACACACACAGTAGAGCCTTGCTTGAAGGTACCCAGGTGTTAGAACAATAGCCAATCACAATGAGTGATAGGCGTGAGGGTAGCCCACCCAGGGGCCACTGACATAATGATGAATAGGATACCAGATAATTCTTTTGTGAGATGACATAGGCACTAAAGGCCCTTACTACTATGGTAGGGAGGATGAACCCACCTATTAGATAGAATGGGGAACAAGGTGATAATAAGAGTGCTACTATTAATCAGAGACCACAACTGACCCATTCTAGAATAACTGATAGACCTACACGTCCTATGTTTGTTTAGGAGGAACCAGAAGCTCCAACAGAGGAGGAGGTAGGAGATTCCCTATTTGTAGATGTTCTCATGGCTATAAATGATGAGTGGGACTTATTATCTCCTCAGGTTCAAGAGAGGATGTCCTTTGATCATTTTGTTAACTAGAGGAGAGAGCACTATAGATTGGTTAGGCAGGATAGGAGGCCTAGAGGTCAACTCAGTGAGCTAAAGAAGGCTACTGACAAGCTTTCTTTGACTACTTTTGACGACAACAACAAGATGATAGCACAAGATTGGGTTCATAAGCTTGACACATTCCTGGCATTGAGGCCAATGACAAAGATAGAGGCCATCAAATACGCCACTTTGCACTTGGATGGAGTAGCACATGATTGGTGGTACCATGGTATGGTAACACTTCAGAATAACTAGGTGACAGAGTACCAGGACTTCATGGATAGATTGGTTAACCAGTTTGACAGGAAAGATCCTGAGGTTTAATTTTGAGATTTGGCACAGTTGAAACAAACATGTAATTTGGAGTCCTTCATTGGTGAGTTTCAGCAATTGGTAGTCATGGTGCTAAATATTTTAGAGTGTAGATTGGTAGTTCTCTTCATGGAGGGATTGATAGAACCATTGAGAGGTTGGATCAAAGATTTTGATCCTCCTTCATTACAGATAGCTATGAAGAAGATGTGTAGTATGGAGATGGCAGCCCCATCCAGTAAATTTAACTCCAGAGGTACTTCTTCATCCATGGACCATAAGTGCTCCGACAGAGATAGAGAGGGATTAGATTTCAACAAAGATAAATTAGGTGTTAAGAATGATTCAAAGTCCAACCCAGCAGCACCACCTTTGGATCAAGAGGGTCTTAACGATATACACAGGAAAAAGCTTTGCTTCTACTGCAAAGGTCCATATGATGCCAATCATGATTGTCTTTTGAGGCCTAAGGGCAAGGCAAATCATGTGATGTGGGCATATTATGAGGATTTAGAATCAAAAGATTCTAAATAGCAAGATATTTTTGAGGAGGCTAAGGCTTTAGAGCCTAAGGCAGAGGTAGATTTAGAGCTTCATATATAGGAGGCACACCTATCCGGCATTCAGTCAGATGATTCATTTAGACTCTGTGGAGTTTTGGCAAGATAGAGGGTCATCACCCTTCTTGATACAGGAGCCACACATAATTTTATGGATGTTAGATTTGTGGAGAAGTGTGGACTCACTACCAAAGATTTTGAGGGCATTAGAGTTAAGGTGGCTAACGGTCACACTCTTAGGTGTGAGCGGATGATTAGAGACCTCCCATTGTGCTTGAATAACTATGAGTTTAAGGCTGATTATTATGTGGTAAACATGGGGAATATAGACTTAGTCTTGGGTATGAAGTGGCTCCATTTATTTGAGGAAGTTACTCTTCATCTCAAGGATATGGAGGTTCATTTTGATGTTGGTGGGAAGACACATATTCTTAAGGCAATATAGGGTAGTAGCTTCAAACATATGTTTTTTCATCAGTTGGAGAGGCTCATACGACATGACATGATAGAGTGCGCTACCGAGTGCACATTGGCACCAACACAGGAGAGACATGTGGATGAGCTTTGTCTTGAGGTGAGTTCAGTTTAGGAGATAGCACATGTGGTAGGGACTCAGCTCTCTTTTACAGACGGGTCACATGTTGATCATGATATGAGTATGTCTAGCATTCACACTTCAAATTCAGATATTGTAACTGGTACAGGAGATAGAGGCATGAAGTCAATTGGTATTGCTCACATTATTCAGGTGAGGAGTTTGCTTGAGTTGCCAGTTGATTTCTATTTATGGATTGGATGTTGGGATCCTCATCTTGGTACTTGGGATGATGTGACGCCATTGGATGAGAGTTGTGATAAACATGGCATGGAGTTTATGTTGATTGATAGAAGGGTAGATCATGACTAAATTTGGGATCTAGGTGGATTGATTGGTTTATCATTCAGTGATTGCTTGAGGGCAAGCAATTTTAGGAGGGGCGGATTGTCATGTCCCCTTTTCAGTTGACGTCTTTAGAGTTGATGGTTAGCCTATTATGCGACCCTCGTAGGTTGATAGGATGGATAGAGGGTCATAATGGATCTTGGCTTGGCTTTAATTAGTAGAATTTTGATAGTTGGTTTTCATTTTGGCTCTTTCATACATGTTTGCCTGAGCTCCTATTATTTAGGGACTTCTGACATGCAGCGGAGCACCCTTATTTTGGTATGGTCATGTGCAAAATTACTCCCTGATTCACCAACTTCAGTCGGTTCAAGGATTGGACATGTATTAAGGGAGATATTAATATTTGATTGATTTAATTAAATATTAATTATTTGGTCTAATTTTAATTAAGAAACCCTAATTCTAATTTAAGAAACCCTGATTAGGGCAAGCATACCTTTTTGAGGGTATAAGGGTTTCTCATGTGAGAGAGTTGGAATTATTATGAGATTATGATTATTGATTTTTGCTAAGAATTCTTCTGAGAAGACTAAGCCAAGGGTTCCAGGATTCCATTTTCATTGGATAACATCCACTCTTTAGTGTGTGTGATTCAAAGGCTATGAGATATCAGCTGATTTATTGCCAGGTTGAGAGATAACTTCACACAGAAGTTATCACAGGTATTTACAGGGATTTATTTAATTAGGTTTTGATTCGGATATTGCACAGATAGAGATCTTCCGTATTAGAGCCATATATCTTAAGATTAGGTGTTTAGCATACAGGTTGTGCTTTATTGTATTGGCAGCCGTACGAAGTCCATATAGATCCATGCACATCCGTACACATCAATGGAAAGCATAGAGACTGACATCGGCAGGTAGAGACCGATAGAGGCCAACATCACCTAACCCCCATATCAACATTGGTGAGTTTATGACACCAAGAAACTGATGGCAGTAGTATAATTGATGTCAGTGACTATGTTTTTGACACAGTAGGTTGAGATGGACCAGATCCAAGTTTTTATTCCCAGTTTGTAGAATACTTAGGTTTTTAAGACTGTATTTTAATATTCTTTTATATGCATGATAGAGGACATCTATTGTAATCATATGGATGAATAATAAGATCATTGATTTTCCAGTTAAGAGATTATACTATGGTTTATTTATCTATTTGAATTTATCTTCAAAATTGTATCTTTATTCATGTAAAATATCAAAAAGGGTAAAATATAGAAAAGCAATTCAATAGTATTCAGTTTCAAATTTCAAGGGAAATAGGGGATATTACAGTGGTATCAGAGCTTTTGTCTTTCTATAGTCCCTATTGGTTGGGGATATTACAATGGTATCAGAGCTTTTGTCTTTCTACAGTCCCTATTGGTTAGGGATATTACACTAGGTCCTCTCCACTATAATGTTTTACTCAGATGACCTTGGATACATACCATGGGTGCTATTACTTCTACTCTCCATTATTGTGTTAAGTTTCACCATGAGGGATATTTATACATGTCTGGCATATAACCAACCATTTAGATATTGTTTACCTACATATTTATTTATGACTATTTCATCAGAGGGGAAACCATATATCATAATATAACCACAACTTCATAGAATTTCTCTTGATCATATACATACATATGAAGTTAGAGAGACTAGCACTTCTCACACCAGTTCACTTACAGTTTCACTATCAACACCAACTCTTTTGCTAGATAAAATAGCTTCTACCATTCTAGCTACTCCATCAATCACAATTTAGATATTGATTACACATCCACCACCACTGATAGTAGCACTAGTAGTTATAGTTGATTCCATAGTTACTTCACTAGTTACATATATTTCAGCAATAATACCATCTTCTACAACTATAGTTGATGAGACTCCTATATCACAATTACCCTTGGTAGTAAATTATATGTTACCATATGTACATGATGTTGATACAAATTCATAGGATTTTTTAGATGATGATACAACACTGACAATTACATATGATTATTTATGTGGATTAAGCTTTGCACTAGTCATCCCAAGAGAATATTGAGATGACTTGAGATCTCTCATACCACATCCTATAGTGCTTTTATCATATCACACTACACTCTCAAGACAACCTCCATATTCATGACCATAGTCAACTCACTTGGCACATATAGTTCACATGGTTACCTCTTTGGATATAGAGCTAGTTATTCAGATTCATGTAGATAACACATAATATCAACCATAGTTTATGTTATAGATATTACTTGATCATGGATTGATCACATTACCTACCATAAAACATAGATCTATTAGTAGATTATCACATTAGTATGGTCACCCATTATGTACCTTTCATAAGATTATAGTCCATGATACAAATGCATGAATAACCTTACATTAGATATTGAATACACTACAAGATCAAGGTATTATTCAAATTATAACACCACCAGTACCACTAATAGTACTAGCTCCACCACTTCCACTAAAATCATTAACCAACATGGTTAAACATCCAAGAGTAGATTCAACATCTCCACCACTAAAGCAACCCTCAGTTTGCCTTCAACATGATGACATCATGAACATAGAATTTGTAGCATATGATGATACTTATGATTATGATCTTGATGCATTTGATGATGATTGGGATCCTTTCCTCCATTTTCATCCCTAGTATGCTCCATCTTTGGATCCCTTCCCACCACCAACTTAGTCTTTTATTTTATGATCTATATACTTGTACATAATTTCTTTTCAGCACTTATTGTACATAAAATCTCTTTCTTGATTGTACATAGTTCAAATATTTTCAAAAATAAAAAAAATTCAAAAATTGTAAAAACACCAAAAACATTTTTTTATTATATGCATCATTCATGTTTACATTACTACTATCATGATGTGACATACATTTGTTGTTTCATGTTATTGTATGCCAATTTATCTACATTACCATGCTTCACTTGATATCTTTTGAGTGTGTGTAGTGACATCCAACTATTTGATTGCTTTACTCTACCCATCAAGGGGGAATTTATATTGATACATTCAAGATACACACTGATATACATACCCACTGGGGACATATTCTACATGACTACACCATCTAGGTTATGTCATTCCTACACTACACACTCTGAGTTATCATATTGATGCACATTCCTTACTAGATTACACAGATTACTACATCAATATTTCACTAGTACCTAGTACTTGTGTATTTATTAGAATATAACTAGTCTTATACTACACATGTTTTGCATACTTTCACATTTGATTTGATAATTTAGATGTGTTTGTATCTTCCACTTATTACTATTGCTTTCATTCCTTTCTTAGCATAGCTTGTATGATTACACTTTTTAGTTCTTGCTTGTCTTCTATTTGTGCCTTAAGAAATCTACCGGTGTTCTTTTCTTCTATTCATGTGTGTTCTTTAGGACATCTTCCTGTGGCCTTGTTTTTACTCTTTTATGTGTTTGTGGCCCTTGTGCCAACTTTGCTTCTTCCACTTATATGTGTATTTGGCATTTAAACATGCCTTCCATGATTGTCTTCCATTTTGAGTGACATGTGTCCATGTCCCTTATTTATAAATCCCCTTGGCCACACTTGTATGCTTCTTAATTCTTACTTCATATGCTTGTTTTACTATTTACTCCCAACTACATACAATGCTATGATTACAATCATGCATTTATCTTGCTTTTTGGATGCCATGATAGACATCATGCTCCATCCCTCCATGCTTACTAAGAAATTAACAATTAATATCTAAAATTACCAATCTAATTAAGTATTATTATTATATCTATCTAGGCATACCCCTATTGATATAACAATATCTCAATATAAACATTACTATATCCAGAGATATCTTGTCAAATATCAATGTCATATCATGTATCTATATAATTTAACACACTTCCAAGATTATTTTATTCTGAGGGCAGTCATTATAGGTTCATCATTCCTACCCTCAGAAGAGGAGGCATCAAAAAAGGGTTTTTCATAGAGATCAAACCTCCTAAAAATCAAAATAGTAGCATTCAGAGCACTTAGTACCAAATCTAGAGGTCAAACCAATTAAACTAGAGCTAAAAATAGTGATAACTTTAGATCAACAATCAATTTTCACATCAAACAATAGTGTCAGAAATGGATAGTAACACCAAACATAGGTGTGCCCACATTTTGGCACACCTATTCATGTAATAAAAAACTCATTTTTTTAGAAATATGTAAAAAATTTAGTTCAAGGGTAGTTTTTGCACCTCCAAATTAGTCAGATTCAATAGTTTTAGTACATTTTTCTTATATACAGTGGGTTATCATACACAAAATTATGGTTCTCACTTTTAGTTTAGATTAGGTAATTAGCATAACTTATAGATCAAAATCTATGTTTTAGACATCAATTATTGGGGGTAATGTGCACATCACATGAATATCCTTTTATTTTTGGGTTTAGTTTATTCTAGGCATTCTCAATAGTTGTGTGCCTTACTCCATCTATATGTGGTTGGCATCATATTTGAGTTAAAATTTCATACATGTTTATCTTTATAAGTACTTGAGTTTATGATTTGGCTTTCACATAAGCATTTTTCATTAGTTTTGGAGAGGCTTTCATACAAGCCTATCCTTCATCTTTTGAAATAGCTAAGAATGGCCTAGTTTCCAACATCTATTTAGGTTATCGAAAACACATTGTTAGATTTTTATAACATCCATGGAATCCAGGATCCATTTCATATGAAATATATTCTATATCGATATCACTTCAAAGATTCACTTCACAAGGCAACGATGGAGCCAAAGGTCTAGCTAACCTTTATATTTTTGAACCACCTATTTAGAGAGATTAGAAACATAGTCTAGACATCAATTAACACACACATGATTTGTTAACTTCACATAGTTGGTGATGATGGATTTAAAGGGAAAGCCTTTGCATTATTGAGCCACTTTTCAAGGAATTGAACACTCAAATTCATTCATGATATTACTCTTGATTCAACACACACTCAACATCATCCATCACATTCCAACATCATAATAGGTTTTGTATTAGTTCACATACCCAGTGAGGTGTATTCATACCTTTCTCTTCCTCTTACTTATCTATTGTACATTATTATTTTAGATATATCATATCTAGTAAGAACCTATCTACTTTATGTTTTCATCACATATTCATAATTCATAGTGTGCTCTCTCTATGCACATCCAACACCACATAGCTTCATGAGCTTCACCCTTATAGGTAAGTTCATGTATGCTTATTATTTTATTTTATCCTATTATTTCACTTTGATACATCACTAAAATAAAGGGGGCAGGGAAATGTAGTCATGTAATATGTGAAACTATACAACTTCAATATGGCTAAGACACTTAATCTATAGGTCCTCCTATTGGCTCACACAACCCTTCTAGGCTACTTATTTAACTAATTCCCATTCATATGAAGCTTTTAAAACTTATCCCTTATAGACCTAGGCAACCCTTTCAAGCTCAAATGCATCCCCTTAGGTCTCATCCCATTAGGATAATCATTCCCAAATAAGACAAGAACACTGGAATCTAGGGTGTCATGTTTTTGGCATTGTTGTCAAAGTTCACTTTTACCTCTAATGATCATATTCATTCAATTCATTATCTTTTTTCATATTAGCCTCATATGAATTCATTTAACCCATGATCATCTATTTCCCTATAAAATTCCATTATAATTCCATTTAGAAGGGTTGACACTCATTCTCAAGAGAGATGCAAGAATACAAGCAAGTAAACTTGAGCACTCTTCCCTATTCATTATACACAACCTTCTAACATTATTTTAATCCTACTCAAGTCATTACACCCATCCCTATCCATCTGAATCACATCCAATTTCACATTATAGTTACACTAATCATACACAAATTACACTAAGCACTTCAATGGGAGAACTTTATTAGCTTAATCCCTCTTTGGAGTGTTGGTATGTAGGTAGTGTGCCCACACATGGGGTGTGAAGTGAATCTAGCACATACTTTACATAATAACCCATTTTATCTTTCCCAATTTAGCATTCAAGTTTAAGCACCAGGAGATCCTAAGAGTTTTGATGATAAAAATAGGCACATAGAGAGCTCTGTGAGGTCCTAGACCCTAAAATTTTAGTGATAGGGTAATGTAGGAATTTTCGATAGAACCTAGAAATATTTTAGCCTCAGGATAATAATTCCATAATAGGAATATAAAACCAAAAAATAGGGTGTCTTATTTTTGGTGCTCTTATCTAATAAAAAAAATAAAGTCTGAATACCTATTTCCAATTGTTTCTCAATCCTACTCCTCTAGTATCAGACCTTGTCTCAGTCTGAATCAGCTGAAATAAGCTAAGTTCTAATCTCTTTCAATTCCTACTATATTTAGAAAAGGAAAAAATAAAATATATTTTCACAAATTATTAGGTTAATTATTGCATATTTATTTATTGATTTACATTGCTCAACCCTTTTATTATTTAAGAATATAAATCTCATATTATAAAAATAATAAAATAGTTTCCAAGAAGGTAGATGAAGATGACTAGTTTTGAGTTTGTTTAACATCATTTTGCCATGAAACTCTAATTAAACACCTTCCATAACTCCACTTTCATGCTCTAATCCTTATCTATATGGAATAGTCTATATAGTTCTGTATAACTATAGAAAACCCCTGAAAAAGTGTCCTTACTTTCATGTTATATATATTTGTGACTTTAAACCACCTTTTTAGGGTAAAATGAGAGGGAAAAAGAGTTAATATACCTTTTCAAATATGAAATACATAGGATGAAGTGAGAGAGACTTAATTTTGGCATGTGGGGCCCATTTAACTAGTGGAAAGGTGTGAATGGGTCTCAAAAGGGAATTTTAAGGCTATGAAACATATAATGGTGGTAATATGGCATGAATAAGACCTTTCTAAGACCCCTTTTAATGCAATTTCATCAAAAACATTCACATATCTAAGGCCTTTAAAGCAAATAAAATCATATAAAGTGATTTGAGGAGTACATGATTCTTAATAAGGGGTGATGAAGGTTTCAAAGGGCTTAAATGAATAAACCAAGGATAGTGATATTGAACACACCAAAAAACCTTCATGTCATGACTTCAAATAATGCTCAAACACCTTTAATAGGCCTCTAAGACACCTTGACACTCTCTTTACTCACTCCAAGACTGTCATGAGGAATAATACACTAATAATGGACCCTCATATAATTGTGACCTTATGATGACTCATAATCAAACCTAAGCATGGCTTTAATGTTGAATTTTTTTCATTGATGTCAATAGAGTGTTATCATTGATATCAAGAGAATGTTGTGTATGAGCATTGATTTCAAGTTGATTGATGTCAAATTTGATGATGTCATGAGGTGCCTAGTGAAGAATGACATGAAGAAACCTTGTGAAAAGGTGTGAGAATGGTAACTTAGAAGAGTGTAGTGATGGGAAGAAGATAATGAGTGTGGTTATGTTCAGTATGAAGATATATAGGCCATTATTTGATAAATATGACTTGAGAAGCCTAGTAATGGTTTAAATATTTCAATAGTAAGAGCTTGAGGTATAGGTTAGAATGATGATACACATAAAAATATGGTTAATATCTTATAAGATCATGAGAAGTCTAGTCATATTGATATGAAGGTACATATCTAAAACATAGTTAGGAGTATCTCATAAATGTATAGAGCATTATTAAGCCAAGATCAAGACTGATAAAGTAATGGTAGATGTGTGATAAGGTGTCCTAGGCATGTTGGTGAGTTCAAAGGTGTTGGATTGAAATAAAAGATTGAAAATTGGTTTGGAGGTTTACACTTAGACTTAGTCCTTGAGTTTTTCCTAGCCTATTAAGGTATGGGATTAGTTTTCTAAGGCAAGATTACAAAGGTGAGTATGGATAAAGGTCTAAAATATTGTGTCAAGCCTATTCATGTTTTATGATGTTGTTTGAGTATGCATATGAGGCATTGGAGAACTTAGGTGTGTTTCAAGGTGAGCCTACAGGGGTAAGACCTACAGACCTAACATGCAACTAGACTATTTCTAGACTTTACCTAACTCAATGAGGTACCATGAGGTGTTTTCAATAAATATGAAGAATTAAAATTAGTTTTATAACATGTAATTTTTTTCTTGAGCATGTGAGTGAGGTGGAGAGTGCATGGATAGTGGCTAGAAGGTTAGTTTCAAGGCCTAATGTGACTTATAGGTCAAAAGCCTAAAAAGTAAAGAGAGAGATGGTGGGATAATGGGGTATCAATATTAGTTTCATAGGTAATAATGAAAATTTGATAATTTTTATTAGTGTGATAGGTTTTCCTAGGTGTTTTTAACAAGTTTGAGGTCTACTTTTGTAAGAAAAAGAAATAAAACATGTTTCAAGGTCTCTCAAGTACACATAATAAAGGGTTCTCAACCCAAAAAGGAATTTCATGTGTTCATTGGCATGTGTAACCTTTTCATGAGAACTTAATACATTAATGGTATATGGTGAAGGTTCATATTTTAAATTTTTAGGCATTTGTTTCTATAATAAGGTGTGAATCATTATGAATGATCATTAAGACTATAAGGTGGTTTAAACCTCTCTAAAACCCTAACTTTGACTTGATATGGAATCTATTAATGAAAGTGGATCAATATAGATTATATGAAATATTTTTATTATTGGATAATGTATTTTACACTCTTATGTACCTTCAAGTGGAATTGATTTGTCATGTGAGTGAGTGGACCTTATAGGAAAGCCCTTGTTTCTCAAAAATTTGTTGTAGCAGGCATAATTAACCAAGTAAAAGTTGATAAATGGATGGAGGTTAAAGTTTTATAATTTTATTTTATGTCCACGGTTATTTTTTAATATATTATATATTTCATATGTGCTAAACTAGTCATGCAAGTTGACCTATCGTTAAAAGGCCTAATGGTGCAAATAGTGAGAAAAACTAGGTAGAAGTGACAATCAGATTAGGAATGTGTTGTCATGGATAATGATTTAATAAAAATGCATTGATATGTTTTTAAACAATGGTAATACATTTTTAAAATTAATATAAGTGTTGAAGATCATTTTATATAGTATAAAGTTACTCTCAAAGTTGACTTGTCTTGCTCATTGAGGTCTGTGAACATAGAGGTTTAGAGATTTATTTATATGTCTAATATTTACCATTATAACTTAGTATTTTTATGTTTATAGATGTTATTAATATATGTATGTATCATTTTCATGAATCAAGTTTCTTTTAATGTGTGTACATTGGTTTTGGAATGCAAATTCATCATGAATGGTCTTTAAGGGAAATTGATAGATCCCAGTATGCAACTTATAGAAAAGAGTTTGAGACTCTATTCCATGATTTAATGTATATAGTGCACATTAATTTATTTTTTAGGACTTAAATTACTTATCCATTATTTTTAGAATCTTATAATTCAATATAATAGTTTGGATCATTGAATCAAAAATGGCTTGTCTGGCTGAGCAAGGACTGTGAAAGAGGAGGTCAATAAATTTATCTACAAGACTAATAGTTTCCACTATAACCTATGATACACACACACACACACACACACACACACACACACACACATATACATATACATACATATATATACATATACATATATATATGTGTGTGTGTATGTATATATATATATATATATATATATATATATATATATATATATATATATATATATATATATATATATATATATATATATATATATATAGATACATACATACATACATACATACATACATACATACATACATACATACATACATATATATATATATATATATATATATATATATGTATGTATGTATGTATGTATGTATATGTATATGTATATGTATATATATATATATATATATACATATATATATATATATGTATGTATATATATATATATATATATATATATATAGACATACATACATACATATACATACATATATATATATACATACATACATATACATACATATACATATACATATATATATATATATATATATATATATATATATATATATATATATATATATATATATATATATATATATATATATATATATATATAATTTTATATAGGTCACATTTTAACTATTAATTTTCATAATAAGTCTTTTAAGTGTCCTTATAGGATCTAAAAATAACATCCATCAAGACTATGTTTTTTATGATTATAGTAGTTTTCTGTATATGTGAGAAATTGGTGTTCCTAAGTCATTATGTCTATTTTGGAAGTGATTAAATAATGTTATGATGTTATACCTATATCATTTTATTATTTTTATACATTAAAAGTCATGGGAAGTTCCATTTCAAGTGTTGAAGGTTGAGGTGTGCATGATAGGTTTTTGAGGTGTATTGGTAGACTTGAGTAAGCTGAGTGAAGAATTGTTCTTAAACCATTATATTATAATCAAGGATATAAAGGCATGAAATAACTAATAATATGAATTTTAAAATATTTATAAATTGTTCTCGAGTTTTTGAGTAGTCCATTTGGGCCCATGAAGACCAATATGTAGCGAAGACGGTAGACCTAATGCAATTAGGCCTAATGAAGTCCTAATGACCTATAATGTGTTGTAATATTGTTTGGATGTCCTATATGGGAATGTGGAATTACAAAAAAATATATTAATGTTTTTTTAAATATAATTTTTGACCACGATTGTAATGAAATCAAATAGGTTTGTATATAAGCAAGTCTTAATTGACTATTTGAAAATGTTGTGTTGAGAATAAAAAAGACCTATGAGAAAATAAGAGGGCAGATTATGAAGGAGAATGAGGTATTATATGACATAATAATAGGGTAAATATAATATGATGAAAATATAATAGATTTTTTACATGTGGATATCATGGTCAGTTGACCTAATAAGTGTAATAAGAGGCATATTGAGTAAGGAAGCCTAAGAGGTAGACTTGAGAGAGATAGAGTGAAAGAGGGAATAATAGAGAAGAGAGATTTTAAGGTAGAGTGAAGAGTATAAAAGGAGGATAATAATATGTTGTTTAAGCAATAATAAATAAGGTGATTAAGATAAATTAGGTAGTTGAGTTGGTGCTAAGTCATCTAGGGGGTTGATGCCTCCTTGCAAGTGGGTGCTTGGCTAGTTGGGGTTGGTGCTCCATGTAAATTCGGTGCTTCACTAAAGTTGGTTTTTTTATTAGAGGACTATAGTATATTTTCATCATCAGTGGTTTATCTTACCCTTGAGGTTTTTACACCTACATCTATTTTTATTGTGTGGTATGCTCATGTGTATGGTTTTTATGTTACTTTGATGGTTTGAAATTGATTATATAATGATTTTTCAATGAATGGTTAATGAAGATTAAATAATTGTTTTAAGATCTCACTTATTTAACCCCCACTCAATAATTATTCTTCCAATAATTAGTATCAAAGCATGGTCCTTTGAGATAGGCCTAATAACCTAAAGGTGATCTTAAGAAGCACAAGATTGAATTATGATGATGAAAATGTTTATCATGATTATAATAATGGTCTATCAAATAATGATGGTATTGGTAGAGTTGAATAATAAGAAGAAGGATGACAAGATGATTCATGATCAACTCATATAGCAAGGTCATATGCTTGCTACTATAAGACATAAGTCAGATTTGGAAGAATGTCAAAAGTGTTCTTTGCCCATTGATAAGGATTATGTTGAAGATAAGTCAAAGGTCAAGCCTAAGTTAAAAGTCAAGTCTAGAAGGACATTGAAGATTTTTTTATTCTTATGAGAGTATGGATATTTTGGAATCTCCTAAACTTATGTTATTATAATTCCGTATGTAATGAGTGACTCCATTAGGATTTATGGGGACACTCATCTATAAGTGGAAGCATGGTGGATGTTTGTTGAGCTTTGACATGTATTATAGGTAAATAAGGTATGAATAAATTTTGAGAGGTAAGTTTTTGATAACTGGTTATATATGAGTTTGATATATGTTTATATTTGGTATTAGTACCAAAGTACTTGATCTATGCCATATATAATATGTATGGTGAGAAAATTGAGAAGATAAAAGAAGAGCATGATTGTATGATCCTTATTTTTTTAGTTATTGAATTGAGTGATGTATTCTTGGTCTAAGGAGGAGTCCCTAATTATAAATTTGCATCAAGATTTTTGGTTTTAGTCATGATAATAACAAGGAGAGTGTTCTTTATAATATTTAACATGAGCATAAGGGGAACATGATTATGATGTGTGATCCTTCTCTACTGAAGATGACTGACAATATTGTCATTTGGTCCTTAGTATGAAATATGTATGCTCAAATAGAGAGTGATGTCATTATAATTAATACAATATTAATGTATTGTGAATGTCTTAGTGTGTAAGACATGAAGGTGATACTATCACATAGATCTAAGTATGTAGATCATAGTGATATCATGAAAACCTAGTTATCATATAAGAAGATAGAAAAGCTATTCATTAGGGTATTACCATAAATATTTGAGTGATTAGGTGCATGAAAGTATTTTTATGATGAGGTCTATGCCATGGTAGATTAAGGATAATGAAGGATTATATTGATCCCTTAAGAAAATATCCTTGATTATAAACAAACCTAATAGACATGGTGGATAAGTATGAACATCATTCAAAAGTCATAAAAGGACAAATTCCATCAGATAGACAAGATCTGAAGTAGTGTGTAGTTGCTTAGTTTATGAGAGTTATTGAATATGGTTGGACATCAAGTGTTCTTGATAAAAAGCATCAGCTTTGGTATAGTATTGTGTTCTTTGTTTAAGTTCAGGTTCAATGATTAGATAATAGTTTGTTGGAGATGTGATTGTAGAGATGGGTCAAAGTATTTATATGATGACTTGATCAAACTAGTCACATTCAAGATATTGTGTTGTAAAAAGTCTAAATAACTCATGGAGATAGGGGAGCCAATCATATTCCTAGAATAAGTATATAGTGCCAAGAAGGTATACATAGACATAGAAACATATTGGATTCTATTGACAAGATTGAGGACATGATGAATGTTTGAGAAAGGAAATTAAGATGGGTATTATCCATCTCTATGACATCAAGGTACATCAAGAAAGGTAAGTGTTCTTATGTATCTAAATTCATTTAAAATATGTATCAATGAAATCAAGAGGAGCATGTTTCTTGAAGTTTTTTCCATGTATGTTTTCCATTATCTAAGGGAGAGAAAATGTGTTTCTAGTATTTTCATGAGGGATTTTGAGTTCTAAATTTATTTAAAAGAGACATACATGAAGATAGGGGGAGCATGGTTATATAAAGCTTCTTAGACCCATAGTAACCTTTGTCATTAATTCCAAAGGGGGAGAAAATTCATAAAGAAGGAGAGAGAGTTATAGAAGTATTTTTAAGATTGGTTTACATTAATGGTTATAAAGGTAGTTACCATCAATGATAAAGGGGGAGATTGTTGAGGTGTTTCCATTAATGTCAATAGAGTGTTGTCATTGATATCATGATAATGTTGTGTATGGTAATTGATTTCAAGTTAATTGATGTCAAAGATTATGATGTTATGAGGTGCCTAGTGAAGGATGACATGAAGATACCTTGTGAGAAGGTGTGAGAATTGTAACTTGGAAGAGTGTATTGATAGGAATAAGACAATGAGTATGTTCATGGTTAGTATGGAGATCTATAGGCCATTGTTTGAGAAATATGACTTTAGAATCTTAGTAATGGTTTAAATTTTTCAAGAGTAAGAGCTTAAAGTACATGTTATAATGATTTTATACATTATAATATGGTCAATATGCTATAAGATCATGTTAAGTCTAGTCATTTTGATATGAAGGTACATATCTAAAGCATAGTCAGGAGTATCTGATTAGGGTATAAAGCATTGATAGGTCAAGATCAAGAGTGATGAAGAATTGGTAGAGGTGTGAAAACATGTAATAATAATTTTGGTGAATTTATAAGTGATATATTGAAATAAAATATTGAAAAGTGGTTTTGAGGTCTGCACCTAGACCTGGTCCTTGAGTTTTGCCTTGCCTATTGAGGCATGATATTAGTTTTCCAAGAGAATATTGTAAAGGTGAGTATAAATAAAGGTTTTACATGTTGTTTAAAGCATGTTTATACTATATGAGGTTGTTTTATTATTCATATAATGCATTTATCTCCCAGGTATGTTTCATGGTGAGCCTATAAGGGTAAGACCTATAAACCTAACATGCAACTAGACTAGTTCTAGACCCTACATGACCAAATGAGGTACCATGAAGTGTTTTAAAGACATATTAAGGATGGAAAATAGTGTTATAGCATGTGAAAATTTTATTTAGAATGTGAGTGTGGTGTAGAGTGTATGGATACTAGATTCAAGTTTAGTTTTAAGGTGTAATGTGACTTGTAGGTCAAAAGCCTAAAAAGCAAAGAGAGAGATGGTGGCCTAATGGGGTATCAAGATCAGTTTCCAAGGTAGGATTGAAAATTTTATCATTTTTAGTTGTGTGATATGTTGTCCCAAGTGTGTTGACCATGTTTGAGGTTAAATTTTATAATTAAAAATAAGAAAAAGTGTTTTAAGGTCTTTTGATTGTACAAAATGAAGGGTTCTCAACCTGAGAAGGACTTTCATGTATTCATTGGCACATGTAACCTATAAAAGAGAGAATAATCAATTAATTTTATATGGATAATTTTAATTTCTCAAATTTACAAGCATTGGTTTTTTTAATAAGGGCTTAAGCTTTATGAATGATCGTTAAGACTGTAAGGTGGTTTAAACCTCTTTAAAACTGTAACTCTAACCTGATATAGAAGATATAAATGGAAATGGATAAAAATGGATTGGATGACATATATTGATGATTGGATAATGTATTTAACTATACCAATCATCTTTATGTGGTATTTATTTTTCATGTGAGTGAGTGAACCCTATAAGAAAGGCCTTGTTTCTTGGAAATTTGTTGTAGCAGGCATAATCGACCGAGTCAAAGTTACTAAATGGATGGATGTTAAAGTTTGAGACTTTTTTATTTTTTAAATGGTGATTTATAATAATTTTATATAATTTATATGTTCTATACAAATAATTTGATTTGACCTATCACTACAATTTATAATGGTACAAACAATGAGAAAAACTAGGCAGAAGTGAGAATGAGATTAGGATTGTGTTGTCATGGATTAGGGTTGAATCCAAATGTATGGAGATGATTTTAAATATTTGTAATATATTTTCATGATTAATATAAGGAATTTATATAATTTTATATAAAAAATGTCTCTCTCAAATTTGACTTTTCTTGCTCAGTGAGGTTTGTGAACAGAGAGGTTCAGAGATTGATCTATATGTGTAATATTTTCCATTAGACCTTAGTTTTTTTGCATTTAGATATGTTATTAATATATATAAGGATAATTTTCATGCATAAATAGTATTTTAATATGTTTACATAAGTGTTGGAATTCAATGTCATCATGACTGGTCTTTAAGGGAAATTGGCAAATCTGGATATGCAACTTGCAAAGAAGAGTTTGAGACTCTATGCCATGAGTTAATTTATATAGTTCACATTATATATATTTTTATGAATTAAATTACCTATCCATGATTTTCATAACATTTTAAGTAAATATAAGAGGTTGTATCATTGAAGCCAA
The DNA here is from genome assembly GCA_037957365.1 of Torreya grandis. Lineage (NCBI taxonomy): Eukaryota > Viridiplantae > Streptophyta > Pinopsida > Cupressales > Taxaceae > Torreya > Torreya grandis. The sequence continues at coordinate 742,957 of JARHVA010006217.1, forward strand.
AATGGCTTGTCTGGCTGAGCAAGGATTATGAAAGAGAAGGTCAACAAATTAGTTTAGAAGACCAATAGTTGCAACTATAAATTGTGATATATCTATTATAATATGTTATATAGGTCACATAAAAATTATTAATGTGAATAATAATTATTTTAAGTGTATTTATAGGATCTAAAAACAACATTCATCAAGACTGTGTTTTTAAGATTCTGGTAGTTTTCTGTATGTTAGTGAAATTGGTGTTCATGTGTCATATGTCTAGTTTGGAATAAATTAAAGCATGTGATGATGTTTTAAAGAAATATTTGTATCATTTTGATACAATATTATTCATGGGAATTTCCATTTCAAGTGTTTGATGTCCAAGTGTGTATGACTAGTTTTTGAGTTGTATTGGCAGACTTGAGTAAGCCGAGTGAAGAGTTGTTCTTGAACCATTATGCCTTGAACAGGTCTATACAAACATGGAATAAGTAAGAAGAGGACTTGTAAAATATTTATAAATGGTTTTTTATTTTTGGATAATGTCGTGTGGTCCCATGAAGACCAATCTATAACAAAGAAGGTAGATCTAATGCAATTAGGCCTAATGAAGTCCTAATGAGCTATAACATGTAAGCTTGTTTGGACAACATATATGTGTGTGTGTAATTATAAGATAATATATGAATGTATTTTTAATTATAACAGACAAATATTATTGTAATGAAATCAAATAGGCTTGTATATAAGCAATTCTTAATTGACTATTTGAAAAGGTTGTGTGGAGAAAAAAGAGACCTATGAGTGAATAAGAAGGCAAATTATAAAGAAGCAGGTGTTGTATACCATAAAAAGAGGAGAGAGAGAATATGGTGAAAATATAATAGATTTGATGCATGTGGATTTCAAGTTTAGTTAACCTAATAAGCCTAGTAAGAGGCATATTTATTGAGGAAGCCTAAGAGGCAGATTTGAGAGAGATAATGTGAAAGAGGGAATAATAGAGAAGAGAGAGTGAAAGGTAGAACAAAGAGTAGAAAAGAAGTATCATCATATGCTGGTTAAGCAATAATGAATCAATTTATTGAGACATATTAGGTGGTTTAGTTAGTGATGAGTCATATAGGGGTTTGGTGCCTCCTTACAAGTGAGTGATTGCTAAAGCCTAGTCAAGTGGGTGCTTGGCTAGTTAGGGTTGGTGCTTCATGTGAATTTGGTTATTCACTAAAGTTGGTTTTTGTATTATAGTACATTTTATTGAATTATTGATGGGTTTTATTCCCCTTTATGGTTTCCCACCTACATTTGGTGTTATTATGTTGTATGATCATGTGTATGGCTATGTTACATTAATGGTTTGACATTGGTTATATAATGACTACTCAATGAATTTTTAATGTGGATTGAATGATTATTTTATTATCACATTAATTCACCCCCCCTCTCTATAATTTTTCTTCTAATACTTAACTAACATTTGAATACATCCAAGAGAGATTCATGAGATCATAACAAACTTGGACATTATAGATAAGTTAAAGGGGGGTATTATGCATGTTTTTGATGGTAGGGGTTGAGATTTGGCCTTGTGAGGCAAAAATGTCAATAGTTTTCTAAGTGTGTTTTGAAGTATGAGAGAGACTATTAGTGTCTAATATCAGACCTCCTTTGCACATACCTATGGATATGTATAACAATCTACCTCCATGTAGAAACACTTATGTTAGAATAACATTGAGTTGAGGTCAGTTGTAGTAGTCTTATTTCTTATTGTAGATGTAATTGTGTTTTGTGGACTTATCCTTGGTGTATCACCTTATTTAGTTTATGTTGATTTTATATTTCCTTATTTCCTATTTACCCTCAATTTTGATTAGTCTAGTGTAGTGTGTGACCCTAAAAGATAGATCAAGCGAGACATCCATTTCAAATCTAGAGATCTATCTCTTTTAGTATCTTGTCTATGTAAAGATATAGTTCCATGTTGTCCCAAATTTGATAAGGTCTACTTGACTTATCTAGGGTTAAAATTTAGGATATAAAAATTATAGCATGCTTGGTGGGACTAAGGTCCAAAAGAGTGGAAGAATTTTTGGCATGTTCTTCCTACTATCAGCTTTTAAAAGCATTCAAACAAACACCAATGATGACTCTAAATGCAATCATATGGTTATAAGTAGCTCATGTACTTATTTCAAGATATTTTGATTATCTTGTGTTTCATTTGAATAATGAAGTTGATATGGTTGGATATGTTAAGAGTTCCTACTATATACCTCCTTATCAACCTTGTCATGACTCATACTATGTCCCTCAAGAGCCCTATTAAGGTTGTTATTAGTCTTATGATCCATGGTAGCCCTATGATCAACTTATTCCTATTATATATGAACATGATGCTATTGATCAGCCTTATGAATAATCCTATGAAGGATGTTATCAAGAAGAAGTGATTAAGTCTCTAAAAGAAGAATTCCAAGATATTAAGAGGTATATTCTTGGAGGTAATCTTCCTCAAGATATATCTATCCCTCATTAAGAGTATTATTATGTTACATATTACTTTTTTCATGCTCCTTATACTCATAAAACCATTCAATATCCTCGATAATATCCAATCCAACCTCCAAGAGATCCCAATAACTTCCAAAATCTAACTTAGAACCAAGTAGTGAAGTTTTGGGGAAATAAAGATGAAGAGAGTGAAGACCAAAAACCTATATCAAGGAAGAAAACCTTGTGTTTGTTTAAACCTCAATGCCCTCTCCCAAAGAACCTATAGTTTTCCCATCTTGGAAGTCCAACCAAGAAGAGTTTCAACATGTAAAATAAGCCTTAGTTGAGAAGGTGGGAGACGAAGTTACAACTGTTGAAGAGCCTTAAGAGGGATATGATAAAGGTGAGATATTTGTTAAATAAAATGAAGTTATAATATCCCAATTTAACCTTCTCTCTCTTAAATAATTATTCAAAGTATTTCCCATCTCTAAATCCCCAAATTTCAAAAGTACTCCTTCCATCCCCATGACCATCTATGAGCCATCCACCACATCTCATACTCCATATCAAACCCATGAACTTGTTCACCACCTTCCCACCTCATCCCTTTCTGAAAGAAAATGCATCATATGGGATATTGGATAAGAAGATCAAGATCAAGTTGTAGTTGATCAAGAAGATGAATCAAGTGTCTATGATTAAGATTTCACTATAAGGACTCCCCTTGGTGAAGACAAGTACAAGTCAACCTTCCTGAGTGAATAAAGAGAAGATCTAGACTATGTTTTATCTATTCATAAAGAGATTGATAAAAAAGACATGAGAGAGGAGGTGCTTGATAAAGACATCACATCAGTTGAGTTGGCTGGTTTTCATGAGAATGAGAAAAAGGTTGAATCTAAGGATACAAAAGCAAAAGAAGCTATTGATGACTTCATGAAACAAGATGAATTATGGAAAATATTCAATGAAGTAGTGTGTGAATTTGAGGCCCTTTAAAATCTTACACTTCTTGCTATTCAAGTTGAAGATATTGTTGAAGATGCTCTTCTTTTTGGAGTACAACATGAAAATATCAAAACAACAAGATAGAGGTTGACCCCATAAGTAAATAAGTGATAATAATTAAAACAAGCATAAATATCAATAAAGTTCAAGAGAAGGATATTGAAGTGTAATAAGAGCTCACCTTCATAGGTGACATGTTTACAGTTGTCATCATTTCACTTGAGATCATGCCAAAGAGAGTGGTAATCATAAAGGAATTGAAGACATCAAGGCTAAAGCTCAAAAGGAAACATGATCCATGCAATCATTTATATCATGAAGTCAAAAATGGTACAATTTTTTCCTTTGATCTAGGAGGAGAAGTTTGTTTTAGGTTAGTTTATTTTAAATCTAGTTTGCTTGAGTTGTTTATGTGTTTTCCTTAAGTGTTCATGAGAGCACAAGTGTGTATTTTGGTTTATTGCTTTTATTTTTTTGTTTCATATTATGTTTGGTGAATTTTAAAAGGATTTTAAGTGTTAAATTTATCATATGAGTTATACCATTACTCAAGGATAGGAAAAATCAAATGGTCCTTAGCATAACAGGAATGCTACCCCTAGGAAATCACCAAAATGTTGACTAAATTTCACCCTAAGTCAAATTTGGTCAAACCTCTTTGCATATTCAAACTTGTCATAGGGTCCTTCTAGCTTTCAAATGTTTCAAAACGTCTTAAATGATGTTCAATTATAACTTGAGGTCATACGCAATATGTTCTAACCTTGCCATATTTATCATGTGTCTTAATGTCCTTTTTTGGCCACCTTTTTGTCATTCTAATCGAATGGTATGGTTTTAAAATTAATTAAAAGTGTGTTAAGGCACTATCTAACATATTTCATGTCATAGGATGTTAGATGATAGTTTTTGAAACTAAAAGTGGTAGATTTAATGTACAAACAAGAAGATCACTACCAAAAAAGGAGCTCTAGGTAGTTGTATAGACTGAGGTGACTCACTTGGCATGTTTGAGGCTTCATGAAAATGTTATGGCATGCCTACAAGTATTTTTTGGGCTCAATAGTCTTAAACAGGTTTAAAATTGCCAAAAACTAGTTTCTTTCTCCTATAAATCCCTTGGATAGGTTGAAAGAGGTCAGTGGTTTTCCTTTAGTATGGATAGAAGGAAGAGATTTGAAGTAAATGAAATTAGTGGAGGTTAGGGGTCCATGTATACTTCCATTACATGGCCATAGTTTCAATATTGGTGGTCTCTACTTTATGAACAATCACTAATATTATTAGTGCTTCCAAACTACTTGTGCATCCCCAACACATTAGTTTTCTCATCTATTCGAATTAGTTTGTGTGAAAAAGTGGTGTATGTAGTATTATAAGGCATGCTCATTATTTTTATGTTGATTTAAAACTAATTATCATGTGTGAATATAAATGAATAGGTAGAATCATGCCTTGTAATAGGAAGTGAACGTAATGATGGTTTGTAGAGCAATGTTTGGTTAGTTGTAGATGAAGGTGTGAACTTGAGGTTTATAAAACAACTTAGATGAATACCCTCATAATTAAATGTGTCCTCTAAACCTTGGTTGATCATACATGTATCTAGTTTGAGGTCACAATGAACCTACATTCTCACTATCATATGCAAGAAAAGTGCACATTTAATATGTATATTGTAGAAGGTTGTAAGTGTCAATGATATTTGGGAGAACCAAATTTTATGCCCTGATATCTATGATAGGTTTTTATCATCTTCAAACCTTGTAGCATATCATACTAATACAAGAAAATGGTTGGTATTTTAGAATGGTGGTATTATTTACCATAGTCAGACCTAGATGGAGACTTATAGAACTGAAGATACCATAGAGGTCTAAAGCATTAATAAAGTGGGAAAATATTCCAGGTTTGAGAATATTCTCAAGATGACAATAATAGGAATGAGCTATTAAAAAATAATTGAATGGATTTATCAAGTCATTAACATAGTCAATACCCCTTCAGCTCAAGACCTATAATCAATCAAAGTTGGAAGATGAAAATGGGAATACTTACCTTAGATTATCCAAAAAATGTTCTTGTAGTACAATGTGTCATCTATTAGTGAGTGTCTATGAGGTCTAAGTAAGTCTAATGGATTATCTCTTTTATTATAGACCTAAACATAAAATCTTACCACAATAATATATTATTTGGTTGAGAGAGAATAAGATAGGATGGTTTCTAACTCAATCAAGTTTTACTAAAAATACTTAGTAAACTATTAACATTGAATCCAAAATGTGCCTAGAGTAACTTATAGACCTGCAGTACATTGATAGTAGTGGTATTATAGCATGGTCTGAAAGAAGAAATGTGTATATATAGATTTTATATATTCCTAATGATGTTATAGGAAATTAAAGGGGAGAATTATAGTTATCAAACATGAATCAACACCTATATGAATCCCTTGTATTCCTTAAGAAGTACCTAAAGTTTGAAGATAGTTTGTAGAATAATCTAAACTAATGGAGAGATAGAGTTTGGAAGATTGGTAGAAGTATAATGTTGATGAACATGTATAAACCATTTTAATAATGATTATGTCAAATTACACATTATTCTTAAACAAATTAAACAAACCATATATTGGTCTAAATTGGGTTTCTAACTCCATGCTTAATCAAACTGAACCTTGCACACAGTCACATAAACTAGTAGCTAGTATTGGGATTTTGAAGGTTTGAGGGGTCTATATTTATTATAAAAAATTTAAAATGAACATAGAGAGTCATCATGACCTAATAAAAACCTCCATAGTCTCCTTCAAGTCAAAATAATAGGGGAGATGCTCTCTATTTTGTCTCTAACAAGAGGCACTCCAGTAGCAAGACATTTTGTAGACCTAAGACATGGATGTTGAAAAGATGAGTGGGAGAAAATTTAATCTTTTTGAGATTATTTATAAATTATTATGGAAGTTAAAAAAGTGTGGATAAGTACCTAAAATATTTTTGACCTCTTAGAAGTGGTCACATACTTAGAAACCTACTAAATGCTTCTAAGGCCTAAAATTAGAAATAAAACCTCAAGGCTTATAAATTGATTCATATGATCACATGATCTTATAAATAAATTTATAAACTTAAGGAGAGAGTGGGGGACTGATAAGAACCATAAATTTGTAGGTATAAACTCAAATTGGTCATTTTGGCCTAAACTTATGTTAGGGGTAACCAAAATGCCTAGTAAGGACTCAAGAGCCATTTTATTTTGCTCATATATATATAGATGAGATATGTGGTGTATAAAAAAATTAATAATAGTTAACGGGGGTCTTAAAATTTATCTCAATGAAATCAGTTTGAGGTTTAAGCATCTAAATTTTATGAATCATCTCTAACAACCTGAGTGACCTAAAACCATCTTAAAAACTTATTAAAACCCAATGAATAATATATTAATGGAAACAAATAAAAAAGTTGTTATTTATCCTTGGAAGTGATTTGGATCCATTTTTAACTCTCTCAAGCTCCTTGAAATCTAATTATTTGATATTGTCACTTGTAAAAATAGATTTAATTCTATATTTTCTATAGGATTTGAATTGAATTAGAGGTACATAAGGGAATAGGTGAATGAAAATCATTATGTAAGGTGTTTAGAGAATTTTTATAACTCATTATACCCAATTATCACCTTTTTTTTCCATGAAATATCCTATGTTAAGTTGGTTATTGAAGGCAGTCTTGATGGTGAGAAAGTAATGTGAGTACCTAAGTTTGAGATGAGAGTTGTGATGTTTAATATTTTGAGGTATAACTAATGGAATAGAAGGTAAATAGGTATTTAAAAGGTTTCACACACCTATAAAACAAATTTATTTTAATTTTTATAATTTACTATAATGACAAGTGTGAAAGTCTAGGCCTAAAGGGCTAGTGAGTAATTGCAAAGAAGTGAATGACAAGTGGTGTAGAGAAGGATATTATTTGGAGTGGTATAATGACTATCAAAAATAATGTTTTAACTTATAAAATAAGGAAATATGTGTCAAATAATTTTAATGTGGTCCAAGGTAGTTAAGCTAACTCATCATCAAGAAGTTAGTTTCAATAAGGACATGAAGATCTCTATGCCAACTTGAGGAAGATGTCATGTTTGTAATGGATACTTGTCTAAGAGGATCTATTTTATTTAATTTTAATTGGGTTTTAATCCTTCACACTTAGACTTTTAACTATCCAACTTCACTTCTCTCTCTTCTCTTATGCTCTATATATTCAAGCCATTTTTGCATTTGTAAAAATCCACAATTGGTATGGCAAAGCCTTGCTAGTTTGACATCTTGATTTGTCTTTGAATAAAGTTTTTAAGTTGATTTTGTCTTTACAACTCTTTCCTAATTATGTCAATTATTATATTTGGATGATAAGTGATGAATGTCTTCTCCTTGCTTCCATTCTGCTTTTGTATGCATTGTGTTAGTAGTAACATCTCTTCTAATAGGTCTAATGAAGTTTATGTGTTTGTTAAGTGTGTTTCAAAGTTTTAGAGAGACTATTAGTGTCTAATATCAGACCTCCTTTTCACCCACCTCTATAAATTCATATAAATATACCTCCATATAGAAACAATTATGCTAAAATAACATTAAGTTAAGGTTGGTTTTAGTAGTCTTCTTTCTTAGTGCATATACAAGTGTGTTATATGGAATTATCTTTGGTATATAACCTTAATTTTTTTATGTAAATTTACGTTTCATTCTTCCCTTTTCACACCAAATAGTGATAGGTATAGTGTATTGTGTGAGCATAAAAGATAGCTCAAGGGAGCTAGCCCATAATCTAGAGGTTTACCCTTGTTATATACAATCCTTAGGTTTAGGGGTAATCTCATGTTAGAAAAATTTAGAGAGGTCTAAAATAAATCCTCCTAGTTTGAATAATTTGGTTATAATAAGTTCCACTTAATCTCTTTTTTTCCTTATCTTTCATTATCACTCTACAACCTCAATGAGTTTAACTCATCCATGATCAATACAAGCCCAAAAATTTAATGATATATTATCAGCATGAATAACCTTCACAAAATTTTCCCATACATTTTGGTTGCATCAAAACCTTGTAGTATTTAGATTAACTTGGCATAAATCCCCACTCAAAACTCACACAAGAATTCAATATTGAAACCTTGGGGTTGGCATATCTCCTAATCAGATCACTCAAAAACCCAACTGACTTAGATACAAAATATTTACTTTAGTGATGAATGTAAATTATCAAAGAGATGAAGTCAAACCTAACCCTAAAACAACCTTGGGATCCTTTCCAAACTCAAGTGAGTATATTTTTTAAAAATAGTAAATTCAAGTTTTTAATCATTAAAACTAAATAAGCACATGACTGTTTTCAATGAACTACGCAACCTATGTGGAAGTAAAGGTTTTGTGAAGGAAATATGGTAGGTGGTGGTCAAGGGTTTGAATCCCCCAAAACCAAAAAACTTTATTTTTTATCAAAAAATATTTCAATTTTTTTGATGTATTATGAAGTGTAAATATTTTGAGGTCCATTTTTTAAGAAATATTACTTACTTTTTTGCCACTTCAAAGGCCACTCAAACTTCAAATTGTGTTTTTTGTTAGAGGCACTACCCCTTAACCCTACACTATATTTCAATAGGGAACACATGTGGGGTGCTTCCCATATACCCCATAAGGGATACTACCCCTTGATCTTGCTATGTGATAATTTTTATATGCATTCATTTGATGCACTTTTTGACTATGACATACTAGATGTTGAGTTACCCATTATTCCTATTACTCTTATAGTGCCTAATGATATTGCACATTTTATATATCCTACTATAAATTCACCTACATATATACCTACCTCTTTTGAGAAGCATATCATTAATTTATACTCTCACATGATTCATTCCATGGGTCATGGTATTAGTCTTCTAGGAATTGGAAATCATCTCTAGGGTGTATTTTCCCCTATCCATATTATTGTATGGATTTCTTAGCATGACATTGGTTATGATGGAAACTTTACATATTCCTTAGGATCACATGATAAAAACTTATCTTTAATTTTTTTTCACTCTTCTCTTCATGAGGACATTGAGAAACACATGAGATATATTACAACTTTACTCATGATTGAGAATCCTGAGAACACTAAGAGTGTTCCTATCAGGCATAGTTCTCCTAACACATTATTTTATGTTTTATAAATGATTCATATGTGAAATTTCACTATTTGTAACATATTATTAAATGTGTATTCATATGGGATGGACTTAAAATAATTTTTGGTGGTAGTGTAATCATTATCTATAATGGCATTATACATAAAATACCTCCACTATTCAGCTTCATAGTCTTCACACATATCCTATTTCCTTTTGATGCCATATTTTTAAAAGTTATTTTTAGGATAAATTTTAATTTTATTGATGGATTTATTTGATATACTAACAATCTCATTTATATAATGAGCTTTTATAGTTCATAAAGTGTTAGTTTACTCCTTTTTGTGGTTTTTTTTATGGGACAATTTATAGTCATACCAGGTTTTCAAAACCATGAAAGGTTTGATATTTTAGTATACCTTTATATGAGTTTTATCTATTATGATATTATTTATATATAATTTAGCTTATTTCATCTCCAATCACCAGCAAGGACATCTTATTAAGAGATATTTTATTTGTATCTTTGACACTTTTTTGACATGTTGATAATCTCATGTAGTTTGAAGTGTAAATATTCTAGTGAATTTTAGTGTCATATTTTATTATTAGAAAATTTGAAAGTTTAATTTATCTTTATTTTGAGCTATTTTTTGCATAAAGTGTCAACTTGTCCATGTTTGAGTAGTGGGATTCATCCACTCATATAAATTTTTTCATTAGTCCACCCATTCAACATTATGGAGGGGAGGTGTGAGCTAAATAATTTGAGTATCATGTCCCTTGATAACCCTTGGTGAACCAAATTTTATATTTGAGGTAGTTGATCTTATAATTAGTTTTTTAAACTTTTTTATACTTTTGACACTACTAGCAGTCTAATCATTATTTCATTAAATTTGGACATATGTTTAAAAATGTGGAATTATAGTATTGACATTTTTTATTTTATAAGGGATAAAATTATATTCAAATATTGTTATTATTGATTTTTAACTAGTGTGATATTGGATTCTAATATCTCTATTATTGGTTTTAAGTAGTGTATATTATATTCTAACTAGTTTAAAATTAGGTTTCAATTATATCAAAATTATTAATGATCACATAGTACCCCATAGTTTTCCTAGTACTACCTAATAGTTATTATAATGACACCCCCATTTATAAAAGTAACTGAACATAAAATATAAGGTACACAACTCAATAAAGTTTAAATTAGATTTGAAAAAAAATTAAAACTAACTTAGTTTTATAACACTTTTCCGTATAAAATGGGAGAAATAAATCTCAAGTATTTGATTATATTATATAACAACTATTGGATTGGGAAAACCCTAAAATTTTCCATAATCCATAAGGATGCATCACACAAAAGTCAACCTAATATTTGGAGCCTCCTTTGCATCAAAAACAAGGATGGGAGGAGGATAATGAAAGAGTGGAAACGTTTTTTATGGCTTGTCTATCCTCCCACAAACTCCAAAAAATCATCCATGGACCATCTTTCCATGGATGAATGGAGGCATTATAGTTTTAATGTATATTTAATTTCATTAAGGAGTGAATCCCATTATGCTTCACCTAGTGTGTATGGAGATTCCACTTATGTTTGATCTATTTTCAAAGTATGCATTGATTGTTTTGTTTGTTTTAATATTGTTTTATAGGTTCATATACCATATAAAATGATAATAAAAAAATATATAAATAAGTATATCATAAATAAATTTACCCACCATGTTCTAGGCCTATATTTTTTTATTTTATATTTTATAGGTTAACAAAAAGATATCAAAACATTATTAGCAAAAACTACTTTCATCCTATATATCTCTAGTGTATGTGAAGAATAAAATAGTAATGGGATGTACATGATGATTAATTAATGGTCCAATAACTTTTCCATGTGCTATCCATAAAAATATGGTTTCTTTGTTGGTTGTTTTTTCCATTACCCTTATATAAATAAATACTTTTTGCATGGGATTAGGTTTTTTTAGACATTCTACACATTGATTCAATATTAATCAAACAAATTAGACCATTCATTAAAATACCCTAAAATAGGATTTTGGCTCCTCCTCTCACAATGTTTTAAAACAAAAACCAATAAAAAATACTTCTAATCAAACCAAATAAGTTCAATCGACTTGAAGTTTGAACAAACATAGTCCACATTTAGTCAAACCTGATGACAAAAAAATAAAGTCCCTTAAATTTTGTGAGACTAAATGAACTTAATATAGTGAACATAATGACAAATAATTTGATGAAATAAATAATTTAAGGTGATCTTTAGGTACTCAATGATTCTCTTTCCCATTAATGTCCTTGTAAATGTATTAATGAAAAATAATTCAAAGAAATAAATATCAATCTTATATTAATATTAAACAATAATAAACTAATTACAAGGTCTTATTAGAGTGTCTTTTGTAATAAACTCATATTAGGCCAAAATGATATAACACATTAATTTATTATCTTCCATAGTTTCACTAGCTAACTTAACATTCATTACCATGTTCAAGTATTTCAAGGTTTAATTTAATGGACTTGCATCCTATATCAGGTGTACACATACAATTCATAACACCATTGTGTTGAAATTGTCAATCTTACTCAAAATTCACTCAAATACACAATTTAGGCCAAAATCACTTAAATGCACTAAATGGTTATAGCTTATCATATATAAATGTTCATTTAGGCTAATGAATCCCTAAATGGGGTAATTAATTTTATGTGATTATTAAATTTTATCAAATCATTTCAATTTAAAATGGTGAAAATGCAATTTGACACTCTGAACCATTAAATTATAATTTAGAAGCACACAAAATGTGCATGTCTTATTTCATGTCCACAATGCTCTAAATGGAATATTGTTTCATACACAATTGAAACCTTCTTCTAATTATACACCAATAAAATTATGACCTAATAACCTGACATTTTGACTAATTTGATTAATTGAGAAACTAATTTCCAAATAATTGCATAAGATTTAATTAACCTCACTTAAGATAATTAATCCAAATCAAAAGCTTAAGTGGAAAATACATGGAATATATTGAAAACCAATTAATTTTAAATTCATCTCTAATATCTACATCATCTATGGGGTGGCATCCATAAGCCATAAATGGAATAAATATCTAGTTTAACCCCTCTCATGCCTCATGAATGCCCATTACTTCCAAATATTAATGGGGATATTTATGGATTGAGCCTCCAAAATTAAATTTATTCATGGCCACCCTTCTTGATCTCAAGATGGATAGTCATGGTTGATTTTGATCATTTCCAAAAACCTATAAATACAAGGGTTATCACTCATATTTTCAAATTTATTTAGTTTAAACTTATTCTGTAGAATTACCTTCACAAAATCTCTTTGTGTAGTGGTATTATGATTAATTTATAATAGGATAGCTTCAATATTGGCATAACATTGATCAATTTAATCACTTCAGACATAAAGTAAGAATCTCCTTTCCTTTCTACTTGCGTTTCTCTTTGATCCAAAGTTTGTTCGCTCATAAGAAAAAGGAGACTCGTCCTATATTACATGAGGGATCAATTCTAATGATTGAAGGATACTACAAGAATAAGGCCATTGTAATGAATCCTTATTTGTGTAAAAACAAGGACTTATAGATCAATAATAATGAAATCACAAAAGGGAAAGAAAAAGCTAAATTCAAATCCCCTAGTTTCAAAAAATAGCTTACTGATGAGGAAACAAAATGGGAAAGTAATGAAAATTTTGGGGAGGAGAGTGAGGAGGAAGAGGAAGGCACAGAAATTAGGCAATCAAGTTCCAGTGAGGAAGAAGAAGTTCAAGACAAGATTGAGAAAGAAGGATTCACTATAGAGGAAAAATCTAAAAATAGTATTCATGAATCTGAGGAAAACCAACAAGTGTTTGAGGAAACTGATAAAGATCTAGATGATCCTTCTAAGGACCTTGTTTTGATAATCAAGAGGGAAAATCTAGTTCAGGTCATCAACTAATTAACGAAAATGGAAGCTCAAGTTAAGGATGTTAGTAACCAAAATGAAAGCCCTGTTGAAACTAAGGAACAAAAATGAAAGGAAAGGGAGGATCACATTGAAGAAACTGGAAACAGTCCAAAAAAGACCACAGAATATTGGAGTGATAAAAGGCAGAATGATGGAAGGTACTCACCTAAGAGTCTAGCCAATTGTAAATCAACTGTCATCCTTTAATTTGATTTATGGATGCATAAGGAGATAATGGAACTCAACAGGAAAATGGAAATAATGGAAGGTAATCAGGAGGCAGTTTGGAACAAAATCAATAACATGGAATAGTAGATGAGGGATATTCCCATCAAACTCAAAGACTATGAGAATAAATTAAGGGAACTCATCAAGGAAAGTAGAAAGAAGATGGAGGAGATTACATCTACCATATGTGCTACTATTGTAAACATTGGTAAAAGAGCAAATGAGGAAACCAAACCCTTGGAGGGGCCTAGCAAGAGAACTAGATAGAGCTCAAGAAAGAAAGCAATGCAAGAGCAAGCTACGTCGGCAGCTATTGCCATTCAAGACACTGCTATGAAAGGTAAGGAAGTAGTGAAGATGATTTTGGAACTAGAAGAATAGATCCTTGTTCTTTCTGTTGGTTATGATAACTGGTCTCATTACCTAGTATTTTGTTTTCTCTTTACAATGGAGTTTACAGGTCTCTGTAAAACCTGGGGTCTTTCTTTTGAATTTCTTATCCAGTGGTTTCAGGTCCATGTAAAACCTATTTTTGATACTTCTTGTAGTAGTTTTTAGGCTTTGCCTATGGTCGTTACTATTTTATCCTTCTCCCTTTGTTTCCAGGTTTCAGGTCCCTTCAAAACCTATTTTTACCTTAATCTAAAACATTAATCAATTTCATGATCCTAGTTTCGTTGGTGCATTGAGAGATGATGGAGGATCAAGCCACACATCATTGTTAAAGACTTGGAATACCAAATCAAAGGGAAAAATAACGTTTTTGAGCCACACTTGGAGGAGGGAAGTACTTGGCAAGGTTTTTTGGTATATTCATTCTTTCAATAGCTCTTATTGTTCATTTTTAAAACCCCATTAAGGGAATTGGCTTTGTGAGTGATGTTCTTTATGCTTATTTGAGTTATCTTCACTAACTCACGATCTAACTCATTTTGGAATCCATATCTACATCAAGTATCTTAATTAATCTCCCTTTTTATGTTTTGTTTGGTGTCCATGTCTGAATGACACTATCCATATCAATATCTTGTTTAATTTCATTTGATTTACTCCATGTTTTATTTGACCTTAAATAATAATGCTACACCTTATATTCTCCCTAAATGTTTATAATATTGAGTATGTTGATGAGGGTTTTAACCACACCAATCTCATAATGAGGTAGCCTCTAACATTATAGGATCTCAATGAAGGTGAACTCTACTCTAGGGCATGAGTTGCAGGTATGTGGTCTTAACAACCAATTGATGGAATAGCAAGTAGGGCATGCAGGTTGTTAACAAGGTTTTTTTTATGGAGGGGTGGTCTCTAAAAATGAAGTAAAAAACTATATGAGTTAGTTGATATATCGTTACTAATACAGAGTGGGTAGATCTTAAAATAAACTCAAAAAGGAGGGAAGGGTAGCGTAGAAAGTAAAGGTTCTATGACTTTAGGATTCACTTCCCTAGTTGGTTTCTAAGTGGATAAGTGCTTTCAAAACCTATGCCTATTATTAGTAGCTACTACACACACATGGTTAGACATGGTTAAGTAGTCTAGGATGATATTGATATAGGAAACACACATGCCTCATTCAACGGTTAATCTATTTAGAGTGATATTACACAGCCTTAATCAAGAGATTATGTCTCAGGATAGTGAGGTATTTGAGGTAGATGTTTCACACAAATAAAAATATATCAAATGAAAGCACCTCTACACACTTAAGAATATGAATAAATCAACTTAATTTAGAATAATCAATGTAATTTACTAATCCTTAAATACCTATTGTACATCTAAGACTAACATATCAATAAAGACAAAAAATATTTCCTTCACAACTTTTGCACATTTATAGTTATTGAATCATACAACCAAAGAAATAATCCTAATTACAAAAACATCGGAAAGAAGATACACAAACACATGAGTTGACAATTGAAATTTATTTTCTCTTATACATTGAAAATTTACTAACCCTTCAAAATTTTAGATTACAAGTATTTACATAAACTTGGGGAAGGGGTTGCCTCATCCTCCAAGTATATGATAGATTTATTACATGTCATAGTTAGAAATTTAGTTATAATTATGATCTTAAAAATCATTTAGAATTCTCCTATAGTTGTTAATAGTCTAAGTTAGCATTTACAAAAATCATGCAATGTGTATATGTGTATAAATATGAATTAGTCAACTTTACAATATGATCAAACTATAAGAAACTATACATATATAAAATATACACCAAAATATAATATTCACATGAAAAATCTTGGACTTTAAAGTCTATGTTAACATCTAGATGGCTGCAAGGAATTTATTTAGTCTAGTGAATGTAGCTATCGATGTGGAACTAGAAGTAGCATTTTGAGTCTACTTCTTTGCCTCTATCTCGAGCCAGCACTTATGTGACTTATCATGATGCTAAAAAATTATTTACATGTTTAAAAGAGGGGGTATATTCTCCTTGGAAACCTTTCCTAAGATATTTTCATGCTCTACCTTAGTTGTCTAGAAGTTGATCTTAAATATCTCAACTTTAGTCACTTTCTTTCTCACAAATCTCAATTCTGCCTCAATGTCCTCCAATGGTAACCCTTTTATAATTTGTTTGAAATTTTTTTATGCCTTATAAATGAAATTATCAAATTTAATCTCATTGATTAGATTCCTTGTAGCATATTTTACCTTGGACAATTTTAAATAATTCAAAATTTAGAGAATGAGGGCCTCATACTCTTGATACTTGGGAAATAAAGCCCTAACAACTTTCAACATTGCTTATCCTCTTTCATCCTAATGACCACCAAGTTGAGTGAATTGGATGACTCTAGTGGTGTCATGAGATCAAATGGATATAAGCCTTATAAGTTGTATGAACAATTAAAATTTTTAGTTTATTGTCATTATATTTTAAAAAATTAAACAATTCATGAGTAATAGTAACATAGGGGTAAGTTCAACCCTCATAAATTCTAATGCTTCAAAAGAATTATAACACTTGGATGTTGCTTATTGCACCTTAGCTTCAATGCCAATTGGGATATGAAAAGTTTTTTATTAATATTTTAGTTACTCTAACTTACCCTCTAGTTCTTTTCTATATATCTTTATGCCCTCATGGATTTCCACCATGGCATCCTTTTATACTTTAGCCAGAGATATAAAGTCTTTATTAAATGGGGATTTCCCAAATTGTCTATTTTATCTTTTGGTCAAGGAGAATACCTTTTACCTTTCTTGAAAAATTAGTTCCCTACCGGCATCATCTTCCAACTTCATCTTCCTCATCCTTCGAGTACTCCTAAATAATTTATCAAATAGAGTTGTGATAGAGGGGAACTCTATTATTTTGAAGTTGGGAAATAGAGAGTTTTTTGTTCTTAAGTCTATGGCTCATAGAGGAATTTTAAAATAGTTGGGGTCTATCTCCTTTGTGCTTTTGACCACAACCTCCTTAGTAAGCTATTACTTCTTTGTTACCTTGACAATAGGGATAGACAAGGTAGGCCAAATAATTTTAGACCAATCTAGACCTCCATATTGGGGAAGTGGATGGACTATGATAATTTATGTCTTTACCTTCTTTCCATTACCTAGGCTAGTGACAATGGTCTCTTGTGATGAAGTGGTAGATGGTATAGGGATAGTGATTTAGGTGGATTGGACATGGAGATGGGGTGTGGCCATGAAAATATCAACCTTCTTGGATGCCCTTTTATTCTTCAATGATCTAACTGTGGTAGTGATAGAAGGAATACTAGAAGTAGTCATGATGGAGGTGGATGGTATGGTGAAAGATTGAGCAATGGTGGTAGAATATGAAGCAGTAATAGAAGCATCCTTATCAATATTTTGGGTGAGTAGGGGAAATACAAGAAAGATGAGGATTTGAATTGATCATTAGAGGTGGAAGTGACAAATTACACCTTAGGAGTTTTTAGGATAGATTAAATTGACATATAACCAAAAATAGGAATAAAAGAAGAGATCAAGGAAGTGGTCTCTAAAACCTTTGTACATATGGGGTCCTCCATAATTGGTGATTTTACCTTGTCACCCTCAAGGCTCAAAGCCTTGGCCTTTTCCAATTATTCTTCTTCATTAGAATATTCTCTTCCTCCTACACTTCTACTTATTTTGGCATTACTAGAAAACTTTGAGATTGCTCTATTGTAGGACTGCTTATATGGGGAGTCCTAGGATTCCTCCTATAAAAAATGGTAGTCTTAGGCTATGATGAGGAGGCTTGCGAAATTGAGGTAGTTGATTTATCTATGAATACCAATGAAGATTTATATATTTGTATTTGAGGTGTACATGTAGGCATTTAAATTATACTAGCAGCTGGGGGGTTGTTATTCTTATCCTTCATCCTTAGAGGAATCTAAATTGATGGGGTCCCCTAGAGCTCTCTTAGGTTCATGTTCACTTAATTTCAGATCCTTCTTAATTTTCTTGAACTTGATAGGAAGCTCTTGTGATGGATCTCCTTATTCCTTGGATTGCTATGTGGGCTAGTCCTTCCAAAAGTATAAGGATGTCCATCATACAAAGATTGGCATCCTATTATGCAATTATTTCACAATGATTGAAGGTTATTATTAGATCACCCTTAGATGATCTTCATTTAATCCAAGAACCCTTTCCTTTCCATCTAATGAATAGTAATTCTATTATGAATAGTCTCTTAGAGGCAAATAGATTTCCATCCAATGAAAATATATCAATATAATCAATAGCATCCCATAATTCAGTGTAATTCACATACTAGTTGTCGAAAATGGAGACATCAGAAGTAGTGTCTATGAATTATATTGAGTCTTTGATATAAAATGGTGATGGTGGTCATGTTCCCTTGAATGTTTTGGATGAAGATTCCATTGTTATGATGTATACTTCTCATAGTCTTTTTATGTGTTGTGTGAAAAATTCCTATTTCTATTAGTCACTGGTTCACTTGTAATAGTCTCTTAGGTAGCTAGGTGTTTTCTCATGTAGGTTAAAAGTTAATCTTGAGTTCATTTATTTGTAAGAAATGAAGACTTCAATGGCTACATGTATCATATATAGCTTTAACATTGAATTCTAGTTCATGTGTCGTAAAATCCAACATTCACATATTTTGTATTTTATGCATAGTTTAAATCTCTTGTTATTTTTAGTTGGTAGGTAGAATTAGAAAATATTAAGAAGTATTTTGATTTAATAGCTAAGTATATCAATAGTTTAGCATTCAAGGGTTATGAATCGGGTTTTATGTTAGGACTGAGCATTATAAAAAATTTAAATAAATCCTTTGAACACAAATCCTAAAAAAAATATCAAACAATGAAATACGTTTGATAAAATGTTCAAACAAAAAACTTGAAAATAAAGTTTGAAGACCAAAATACATTAGACAAAATGTCTAAAAAAAAAAGCCAAAGATTGAAATCCATTAGACAAAATGTTTGAACAAAAATCTTGAATAAAAAGACTAAAGATTTAAATCTATCAGATAAAATGCTTGAAGAGCAAAATCCATCAGACAAAATGTCCAAAAAAAAGGCCCAATAAACAAGTCTCTAAACAAATTTCTCTAATTAAACTAAGTCCCAAAAACTTGCATAGTTCAAAAAGCTCACCAAAAAGGTATTCATAGGGGTTAGTTAATAAAACATATAATACCATGCTCGATTCTTGGAAGTATAAATATTAGGGATCAATCCATTGAATATTTTTCACAAACATATAGAATAAAGGCTCAACAAACAAGGCAAAAAACTTTTGAATAAGTGGGTTCCCATTTCTTAAAGAAGAAAAGGGGGATGTTGGGTACAATAAATCATGACTTATAGGGGGAACAATCATGAGTATTTGAGAACCTATGATTTTTTTTAGTAATATCAAATCAAACATGAACTATGCCATATAAAAATATTAAAATTAGAAATATGAAAGAGACTCCTAAGCAAATTCACACAACATACTTGCCACCTTATTTGTGGATCTATGTGTGCTGAAATTGAAGTTCATTTAACCTTTGTTGTGATGAAATTTTCAAAGGCTTGATGAAGTTGTAGGTTTCATTATGTCTTATTTTAAATCTCATTAAATCAAGGGAAGCTTAGGCATTGCTCTGATACCACCCAGACATCTATCTCCCTGATAGAGATACCTTGGGTTCCTTCTCTTCCCTTTCCTTCATTTTCTTGATCATGATGCATGGTACATTGAACTTATTTCATCATGTGAGCCTTTTGATTTTATTTAGATATTATTTTAGATTTATTGACTTATCTTTTGAACTCATTAGTTATTTATTTTATTTTATTTTTCTTTTGATTGAATGGAGAGAGGAGAGTTGGAACCCCTGTGAGCTAGTATAGTTATAAAACAAAATGATTTATTAGAACATCCCTACTAGCTACACTTGTAATAATAATTTGTCATTTCAAACAAGAAATTAATGTAGTAAGTGTGATTGATATAATGAAATAATAAAACTTTCTAAATTTATATGAAGTACTTTGAAAGCAATTTCCATGTTGTAGCACAATCTAGACTAGTTCATGATTACATACCTACATCCTAAAGACTCTAAACATAGAAATATACCCAATTTGTGAATAGGTACCAAATTATGACTCTCTTTTCAATTTTTCATTTTTTACTACAAGTCTATTTAAGCATAAGACAAGGGGCTCAACTGATCAAATTTTATCTTTGATTATGCTCGAATGAAAAAATTCAAGTTGTCATAGAAATAAACAAAAAAATAATAATCTAGAAAGCATTAAAACTATACTCAGTAAGAAACTAATCTATAAAACAAGAAGTTAATCTAGGAAAGTAATAAACCTAATATAAGAAAGTAGGAAATCTAATCTAAGAAAGCAAGAAATCTAATCTAAGAAAGTAGTAAATCTAATCTAAGAAAGAAAGAAACCCAATCTAATCCTACCTCTACCATCCTTTTTTATCAGTTGAGGATGTTAATAATGGAAAAAATCAACCCTTTCACCTATCACGAAGGTCAAATTGGAATCATACTAGTGTAATCATGAAGTTCTAAAGGTTCATCTAAGATCCTAAAGATTTGAGGGGTTTTATTATAAATTTTGAGAAATAATAAACAAATTATCAAGGAAACTTATTCCATTATAATAATTATAAATCCATTTATTGAATTATGAATCAATTAAGATAAGAATTTGAATCTATTTTATCTGATAGAGAAAACCTATAAGTTAGATAGTCTCTTGAATAATATAAATTTGATTCTACAATATATATGTATTTGGATAATATCTTTTCTTCTTTTAATTTTTTCCAAGTTAACTCTAAATAAAATTATAAATAGAAGAGATAGATTAAAGAAAGAGAGGGACAAACATGTAAGCAAAAGAGAAAACAAACTAATAAATAAGGAAAATAAATAATCTTAGAGTAAAGAGAGTAATTATAACAAGCTAGTGAACTAAGAAAATGATCTATTGTAAAAAAAATAGAAAATAAAACATAAGAATTAACTAAGGAAACACTCCTAATAATTAAAGAACCTCTAAATAAAATAACATAAATTAATCTAAACTAAGAAAGAAACTACACTCAATCTAAAGTAAGCAAAACTATAAAATCTAATTAATAAAATTAGTCTAAAGAAAACTAATTAAAGATAAATAAATATTGAAAGACAATATTGAATCTGAAAAGAAGAGTAGTTAAGGAAAAACTATAACTAGGAAAGCAAAGAGAAGAGAATTAATCTACTAATTAAAAAAACCTATAAATTATTTGATTTAAACTAAAACAAGAAAACTATGAGGAAAATATCAAAATATTAACTTAGAAGATGTAAAAATTATTAAATTAATAACAAATTGAAATGGTTATAGATCTAGATACTTAAAGATATCAACTTATAACAAAACAAAAAAAATAATAACTTGAAAAAATCTATAACTATCTAAGATAAATAAAATAATAAAACCAAACTAATAACTAATAAAAGAGACAATCTAAAATAAAATAATTAAAATAGAAAATAACTAAAGATTAGAACTATTTCAAAGATAATCAAAATGGAAACAAAAACTAGATTTAGAAGAAATATAAAAGATCTATTTGTATTAAAGTTAGAGTCAAATAATTATAAATATGTGTGAGTCTCAAAAGGAGAGTCATCTTAGTAGAAAAAGATAAATTTCATTAAGAAAACTAACATATTTTCTCTATAAAACTTTGAATGACAAATTTGCAATCAAAATATATCAATGAGATATCGTAGAATAGCAAAATGATCATCATTATTCAGGTTGAATACTTAAAATTTATGTATAAGATTGTAAATAGTAATCATCAAAATATATTAAGCTTAGAAAACTTTAGATCATCTGTAATAGATGATAAATAAAATTGGATATACATGTGTTGCATAAGAGATTACTCAACCTTCAGATAAAGTACCATTGGGTTTATCTGCAAAAGTTGTACTATCTTAGAGAAGTTACATAAAAAGAAGAGATAAATGATTGACTTCAAAAAATACTTAAGTCTTCAATACCTTTTGTGCTTATGTCTTCAAATAAGTGCTTGATCTCTTTTTATACCTTCAATTTAGTTGTAAAATAAGTTATATCTAGCTTTAGTTAGTTATTAGTTAATGTTAAATAATTGACTTTCAATGAATTCAATTAATTATAAAATAAAATTGGTTAAAGATAGATTAATTTATACTTAAAAATTCTTAATTAGATATTAAAAATAATAGACTTGGGGTTCTAACCTTAATGGGTGGGGACCTATATTAATTAATAATATAATAGAATACATATCAATCATAAAATAAATAAGTCAAAAATTGATAAATTTTATTCATATTAAACCATAACATATATTTAATTAGCTTAAGCATATATAATTATATCAAACTTCAAAATTATTGTATTTACCAAAATTATCAAAATTTATCAAAGTCTAAAAATCAAAGTGTCAAACTGAAATATCAATGTATGTCATATAAGCTCAACAGTAAACAAAAATTATCCTTTAGATGACTAATAGCCATCCAAATTTGATAAAACTTCAATCAATTATTTGTCTTAACCTTGAAGACAAACATTGTACCCCATTTTAGTAGTAGGAAATGGTAGTAATCTAGTTCCTAAATCAGTCATATTGTCATCAACCTCTAGCTTAATTCTTTCTAATCTAACTTCCTTTAGTGCTCCAAGTTCAATTTGAATAGCAATCCTCTTTTTAGTAGTATTATTTTTAGTATTCTGATGTGGAATATCCATGGTCTTTCTTCTACCAAAATAACCTTGACTCCCTAAATTCAATCTCTTAGACCACAAAAGGGTTTCACTATGGGCACCTAATAGATTTAGCTTTATACATTTATTGCAAGGTCTCCATGATAAAGGGAAGGTACATCTAAAGGAATAATCATATTCTTAAGATATTTGACATTTTTAGTTTCTATTTCAATCTATGTGGACTGGTTAGTCATTAAAAGATCACCAATTGGTTCACCTCTAAAATTAGTGGGATAAATAGGCAAATGACAAGGATCATGTTCCAGATGATGAAATGAGCTACTTTGGCAATGTGCATGAGCTCCAAATATATGGACATGGAAAACCTTATAACCTCTATAACCTCTATTGGTTGGATTAATAGGTATATTACTCAAAATATTCCAAAACTTAGGATCATAGGCATCAAAGTGAATTGACATTCTTGTCCTTATATGAAACCTAGGTCCAAAACATCCTACATGAAATCCACCTCTATTAAAACCTCTACTATAATTTGACTAACTAACAACTCTATTGGAATTTTATCCCCATCCTCTATCATCATTATTTTCTCCTAGCTGGTCCCACCTAGACATAATGAATAATTTGAAATATAATAATCAAATCTAAGATTGGATAAAAACAAGTATCTAAAGAGATAAAACTACAAACTAAAATAATTCAACAATCAAAGCTAAAACTACATTACATTATATCCAAATCTAAAACTGTATAGTTCCCATAAATTAAACATAAGGTTTTGATATCTATTTCAAAGTATCAATGAATCTTAATCTCAATGTCCATTTCTAAAGAAAGGTTCAAAACCTCAACATTGAGATTAAACTTCAAATAAAACCTCATGTTCTTCAAATTAGCTTTGCATCCATTCAAAAATACCCATATTTATTTATTGAGATTCATGCCATTATCATTTTCAATACAACTAATTGGTATAATTTAGGTTTTCACATAATGATCTCAATTTCCAACACTATCAATCACATGTTTTTAAATATTGAAATTATAATAGATTCTTGGGATGATCACTATTATATTAAATCCATAATAGATAATCAATGGAAACTAATCATTTTGTGACTACATGAATGGTGACATCCAGATCATATATATGCATGAGCTTAGAATCATCGATTTTTAAAACACATGCTAATTAAAAAATGTGATTGGTGAAGATTTTTATATGCATGCATACTTCATAGATAAACCCTAACCTATACTTGATAAAAATTTAAGCAATGTTGTATCCTATAACTTACATATTTATATGAATCAAATGACCCATTAATACAAATATATTTGATAACTAAAATTTAATAATATATGTAACTCATGCACTAAAATTTATAAACATTTTTTGGGTCCATTCCATCACTATTTTAAGACCCACTTGTCTCTTTATCTAGGATTTTACCTAATCATTCATCAAAAATTGGATTAAGATAAAACCCTAGTTCTAACATCATCTTCAAATATAATATATATGTATACAAACCTTTTCAATCATATTTCAAAATGAACACAATAGCTTTGTGTATGGTGACATCAAAGAAAAACTTGAAAACCTTCCAATATTTATTCAAAATTATCATAAGAATATAATCATATCAACCCAAAATAAACCAACAAGGCATTAAAACATTTACACACTGGAGGGTTACTCCTACATATGCCAAAAACTAGAATTCTTAAAACCTCTAGGCTTCAAACATGATACAAAAATTATCAAAACCCTCAAAAATTGTTTGTAACCAGGCTATGAATCTCTCAATTTATTCTATATTCAAATTTGAAAAAGAAATGGATTCATCTTTTCATTACCTAAAACATGTAAGTGACTCTTCATATTGAGACTAAAAACCATGCACCAACATCATAACAAAATATTATTTGAAATAGTTTTTTGAAAGATTCATTCAAAAATATATATAATATATATCTTGTACTTCGACATTCAACCAAAACCATCGACTATCATTTATTTAATTCTCAAAAAGACATCAGATATCCATGTACAAAACCATATCACTTATGCATAGCATAATAATATCCCTAAGACTTCAAAAACCAAAAATCCAACTGAATGCAAATAACATCATAAAATATACAAGAATAAAACATTTTTTGCATACAACTAACTAGAATAGCTTCATAAGCATATCAACATATTTTCAAACTTTCCAAATAAATAATACTTCTTTCCAAAATTTTGCATGCATAAAACCATACATATTTTCACACTATATTTTTGACCTTAAACATTTAAATAAACCCATTAATAATTGATAGCAAATTTCAACCATGCAAGAAATAAAGTACCAGAATACTTAACAAAAATCAGCACAAACTTTATGCATCTATAAATTCAAACCACAATCCATATTCCGCCATAATTAATAAAAATAAATGCTTAGAACTTTATTTAATATAAGCCAAAAATCATTAAAAACTTTTTTTCTTCGCTCCAAACATTCATACATCACTAAATTTTTTTTGAAGAAAGACTAATCAAAATTATCATGGACATACTTAATATTCTCACTTAAATCCTTTGCCAAATATTCTCATTAAACCTCATTTTACAAATCACCCACTATCTCTCCAAGGCTTTGGTCCCACATAGAGATTGCAAATAAAAGATCAATAATAAAGAAAAACAAACATTTTATTTACCAACTTGAGTCTATAACAAATTGAGTGACATGGTTAATCTTTATTATTTTGAATTAACTAAATGCATACTTAGTGTTCTTACGAATTTACTTATCATAATTGATAAGTTTATATAGGACTATCTCTTCATACTATCTCATTAGACAATTACCAATTTTGGAGGAATATACTATTTCAATTAATGACCTTATCACAAAATATCTAGGTGATCTCAAAACATTAAGATTATGCTTCGACATTTAATACCTATGCCAAATCATATGCCACAACAAAATGAATTCCAGTCAACCAAGTTGAATCACATTTAATATGCTTCTTGATCAACCAAAATGGGTCTTCGATACTTAGGTGTTAAGCTAGTCCCACGAAAACTTTACATAATGCAAACAAAATATGATCTAGAATCAAAATTATGCCATGAATGCTAGGATAGGTCCCCTTATATTTAAGCAATTTTAATGTGAATTTAACTAAAATGTATTCTTAACATTTCTATTTTATTTTATGCATAAGCCTAAAGTAGATATCCAAATTATAAGTCCATGTCCAATGAAATATGAAGGAATGGTGTATATGTCTTGACATTATATTCACCAATATTTAATACTTATTCAAACATCAAGACAACTAATATTTATAAAATCCTTTAAATAATCATAAAAAGAACAAGCCTGCAAAATAAATGAGATATCAATGAAAATATTGCTTAGACCAACATTAGTGAATGAATCTAAACCATACATGAGATTTCATATCTTTAGAACATATTTTATATGTATCAATTTCAAATTCAATGTCTTGAAATATTCCATCTCACCATTATCTATCATGAACCATGAATCAATTCAACTAATGAAGATCTAAACATCACCATAGATCAAAAAAATGATTGAAAACTAAAAATCTAACTATTAATTGAAACTATCAAAAGTGCATTGAATTTGAATTAGTATAAAAACTAATCATATCTATAACTATATATGCATATTTTATTCATTTATCCACCATGCTCTTCAAAACTACTTAACACATAAATAAAACTTATCAATAAATAATTATAATTTCATAATAAAAAATGCATCTAAAAATACTATCAATCAATATGGTCCTCAAAATAGTTTTAGGTTTTATGACAGAGTCATATTTATGGCAACAAGTATAAATTTTGAAAATTTTATGAGGGTTTAGGAAATAAGCATACCACTAGTGACCTTGCTAGTCAATTTTGTATAATAAATTTGAGTAGTAAAAAATTATCTATTATAAAATAGATTTTTGCCTTGAGAGTGTGATCCAAGAAAATCATTTCTCAAGTAGTTAAGAGTGAACCCCTTTTATAATGGATTCAAACAAGGGATGGATTGTTTGGTTAGTGTGTCATGAAGAAAGGGAAACGAATAACAAGGATGTTCAGGATGGATGTACAATCAATTATAAATGTCTTAAGCATAAAATCTTAAAATTAATTAATACTTGTATAACCAAATATAAGTCAGCCATATTACTCATTTATTATGAAAAAAGAATTTATAAGAGTAATTTTTGAAATGAATGATACTTAGATCACTTTCATAGATTCTTTTCACTCCTCCTTCATAATGTGATATTCCTCATTCCACAATATTTCATTGATCATTTTTAAAACAAAGAAAATCAAAACAAAAACACAAGATAAATACAAAAGAAAAAAAAACCAAAAAGAAAATAAAAAACAAAGCAAAAGAACAACAAATAGACAACTAATCATGAAATAATTTCAAGTGATGGCCATTTACTGGATAACGTAGCTAATTTCCTTCAAGATCTTTAAGATGAAAAGAATCATTTCAAAGAACCAAGTTAATTATATAAGGTCTAATCCATAATTTATCAAACTTATGATATTTTCTAAGGTCCTCATGAGCTTTGTCCCAATATAAAACTAAGTCACCAGAATTATTTTTTTTTACTAAAAACCTTTTCATTAAAAAATTTCTTTAACTTTTATTTAGCCTTCTCTAATTTATATAATGTTGTTGCCTTGGATTCATCAAGAGCTAAAAAATCATGAAACCTTTGTTCAATTAAATTTGTATCTTCAGCTACATATTATAAAGTAGTCCTAGTTGAAGAAATATGAATTTTTATTAGTAAAGTAGCTTCAAACCCATATGCTAACATAAAATGTAATTAACTAGTTACTAGTTTAACAATAGTCCTATTAGCCCATAAAGCTTCAAAAATTTTAAGAAGTCAATTATTTTTGTTATCACATATTAATTTTTTCATAATAGAAATCATTTTTTTATTAGTGGACTCAGCTTGTCCATTTCCTTGTGGATAGTACTTAGATGAATGACTAGAAATAATAGAATATTTTACTAAAAATTCTAATAACTCATTTGAAATTAATTGAGATCCATTAGCTAAAATAATCTCATATGGAACTCCAAATTTATATAAAATATGATTTTCTAGAAAATAAATTACTTCACTTATTATTAAACTTTTAAGTGCTTTGGCCTCAGGTCACTTGGTGAAATAATTTATGGCTATCAAAATGTATCTATGACTTATAGATGAAGATAGATAAATATATAAAATAAAGTTAATGCCCCATTTAGTAAAATTTTTCTCAATAATAACCATATTTAAAGGCATTGTAGGTAGTTTATCCCTCCCAACAAATAGTTGAAAAGACATACAAGAACAAACTAGATTATAAGCATCTTAAAAAAAGGTAGACCAATAATAACCAGCCCTCAAAATCTTATAAGATGTTATTTTTTTAGCGTAGTGTCCACCATATTTTTTTTTCATGACAAACCCTAAGAACTCTCTGAATTTGATTATGAGTAAGACATCTTGATAATACACCATCATGATTATGATAAAACATTAAATTTTCTAGTAACCAAAAATTTAATGCTTTTAGCCTTAAGGAATTCCTTTATTTATTATTTAAGTTTTTATGGAAATAATAATTCTAAAAATAATAAACTAAGTGATGATACCAGTCATCTTCAGCCAATAAATAATTCTATTTATTTATTTCGTGACCAAACTTAAAATTATAAAAAAAAATCAGTAGCTTTCATAGTTTTTAAGTGTGGTTTTACATTTAAATTTTCACCAACTAATAAAACTAAGACATTTCAAAGGTACCATTTTCAACTAATTGATTTTCTAATTCTTTAACTTTAATATTTTTAGAATTTCCAAATTCTTAAATGCGTAAGATCCACTTAGCAAGCTTTCTTTGAATAGTTGGCTATTTTGAAAGATATGACAAACTAGGTACATTAGATTACTTTATTTCACATTAATAAATATTGTAATTTAATAAAAGAGGAAACAAGTGATAAAATGAATTCCTCAATAAGGGGATACCTATTTTATATATCTTGTAAGACATGGCTCATATAACCAATATGTTTCTCTTCATTATTTTCAAATTCCTGAGTTATAATAGCTCTTATAGCCTTTTCATTAGTATTAAAATAGAGAATAAATGATTTTTTTAAATTAGGCTTAGAAAGGATAGGAGCACTTGAAATTTCATTTTTTACATAATTAAAAGTTAACTCAACATTTTCATCCCAAACATATATTTTATCTTTCTTACGTAGCAATTTTAAAGGATTGGATTTATTAGGGAAATCAAAAATGAATTTTCTAAAAAAATTAATCTTCCCAAAGAAAGATCTTAAACTTTATTGATGCTTGGAAAGAGGTAATTTATTTATATATTTTACATGTTTAGGGTCAATGAAAATACCTTCTTTAAAGATTAGGTGACCCAACAACTTTCCTTCAGTCACACCAAAAATATACTTTTTTGGATATAAATAAATGCAAAGCTTTCTACATCTTATGAATAATTCATGAAGATGGTCTAAGTATTTTTTTCTCTTTTTGGAATAAAAGGTGAGATCATCTAAATAAATTTGAATAATAATGCCTATCAAATCATCAAAAGCAATATGCATAGCCCTTTTAAAAGTGGTTCCTACATTCATCAAACTAAAAGGCATTCGATTGTAAGCATAAGTACCTCTATGAGTGGTAAAAGTAGGTTTATGTATATCATCAATATTTAAAAATATATTATTATAACCTAAAAATCCATATAATAAAGACATCATTTCAGATCCTACAACCTATTATAAAATGTAATCTATGCTAGGTAGAGGAAAATTATCTTTTATACTTACTTTATTTAAATCTCTAAAGTCAAGACAAAGTCTAATATCACCATTTTTCTTTCTGATCAGAACTAGATTAGCTACCCATTCTAAATGTTATATGAAAAATGACACCAACATATATCATTTTATCCAGCTCTTTGTTAATGGTGTCCTCTCACAAAGGGCTAATTATTCATATTTTCTACCTAACAAGTTTAATACTAGGCTTAATAAGAATGCCATGTTCAATAATAATAGTACTATAAACTTTAAGGTCCTTGTATGACCATGCAAAAATGTCAATAAACTCTTTAAAAAAATTAATGAACTCAAGCTTTTCATTTTTAGTCACCTAAATTCCTAAATAAACATACCTAGGATCATCTTTAGTATCTAGATTCATGGGAGTGGTTTCACTTATTATTCTTCTTGATGGATCTTCTATTATAGATATTTTTGGCTGATCACTAGGTGAAAACATAGATTCTAAGCTTACCAAACCAATAGGCAATTTGTTAGTACTTAGCTATAAATAATTTCCATAATTAAGTACATAGTCATCATGATCAAATTAATTGTCTTTAAGAACTAAATCTATATGTTCATCACATTTAAACACATGTCAAATATCATTAAAATTACGATTCTTAGGATGGAAAAGTTAAACTAAATAAAAATCAATAGTGGGCTCAATTTCACTCAAAGTTAGATTATAAGCATAAATTGCAAGCTTATCAAATCTTACATTGAATTCTCTAAGAATATGTGTGATATTGAAAGCTTTGAAATGTTCAAGTAATGACCAAATTTTTTGTATATAATAATGCAAACAAGTTTGATTAGTCTTATAAATCTTGTGAACTCATCTTACTACTAGCTCTAAATCTCTAAAAACTTATAAATGTTTAACATTCAATTCTATGATTTTTTCTAATCCTAAACATAATGTTTTAAATTCTAATTTAATATTAGTGTTTTAAAAAGACAATTTGAAATAATAATGAAATATTTTACCATTCGGAGATATGAGACAAATTATAACACCACTACCTTGTGAAGAGCAAGCCCCATCAAAGTAGAGAGACCATAAAATGTTTCTTTTAAATATTTATTCATATTGATTTTATAGCTCATGTAAATTCAACAATTTATAAGTTGTAATACTAGTTTCAATGTAATAAATGTTAGATGGAAAAGGTGATTCAATTGGAGTACCAAAAAAATCTTTCCTCTTAATAAATGTAATCTCATTATTAATAGAAACTCAAGTTATATCTTTTATAATGAAATTTCTAGTGAATTTATACCAATCCCTTCCTAACAACATTGCATAACTACTAGGAATATCTAAGACTTGAATATTAATCATACATCTAATATGTTCATCATCCTACATAATTTTAATAACTATGTCATGAACTTACCACAAATCTTAGTTTGTCTAGCATCAAAACTAGTAAGTTTCCTATTGTCTGCTTCATAAAATATACCCAATTGATCTTCAATGCATCTAGGCATGATATTATTTAAAACACCTATGTTTAAAATAAAATTATGAATTATTTTATTTCCAATCTTAAATATGACATAGAGAGGAGGTATATAATCAATAGGGGATCAAAATGTTGGGCATAAATATGTTCAAAATTATTTTCTTCTTTCAAACTTACATCAAATCTTAAATTTTTAACTACTTCATTAATATTATCTAAGTATCTTGGAAGACTAATAGCCTATAGTAGAGAAAATATAAATTTAATTTTTGACAAATCATCAATTATGTTATAAGTTTTAGCATTAGTTTGTCTAAAATTCTTTGATTTGTAATGTTGATACTAAGAGTTATTATATCCAGTTACAAAAGGATTACTTTGATTATTATTATTATTATTATTATTATTATTATTATTATTATTATTATTATTATTATTATTATTATTATTATTATTATTATTATAATATTGAGTTGATTTGCATTTATCATCTAAAGTAAACCTATCATTTATTGTTTTCTTATTTTATAGAGGATTATAATCTTTATTCCTAGTATTTATAGCATAAATATTCTCATTTTTTGAAGGATAATCAAGAGTATTTATGTTATATGCTAAATCTTTAGTTATTTCATCTTTCCCTTGAAGAAGATAATTTTTGAATTTAATAACATATTGACATGTTTCAGAATTATAATCAAGTTCACAAACATTGAAATAGTAATCAATATCATCATCTTTCATGACTTTATATAAAGAATAGGGTTTATCATTTATCTAATTTTTAACAATGACCAACTCATTGTCTAAACTTTGTATTGTTTTTAATATCTCTACATTATCTAAATTTAAGCTTATAGTAGACTTATATTTTAAACCTATATGATTAAGTTTATTTTCATATTGAATACAAAATCTTATGGTTTCATCATATTTAATATTATCTTTATTTTCTAAAGTTATTTTGTATTTCAAAGGTAAAACATTTCAAAGATAAAGCCTAGACAACCTTTTTAAAGGTCTAAGATCACTTGGGATAATTTGACATAGTTTGGTGAATCTAAAAATGAAATGATACATAGTCTCACCAAGATATGAAAAAATATTTGAAATATTATTGACTAAATCAAAATATTCCTTGGCCTTAAGAAAAGATAACTCTAACCAATCTTCTACATCTCTCCAATTATCAATAACTTTAGCAGGTAGACTAACAAATACTTTATTATCTTTTCCTTATAATTTTTATATAAAAAATATTAAACAAATATTTTTAATATTTACCCTAAGAGTGACACAAACTAAAATAAAGGCTTCTAAGTGATCTTCAAAAGATTTTTTAGTAGTACTATAAAAATTTGGTATATTCAATCCCTTAAGAGAATGTAGCTTACTTGGATGATTTTTTATATTGATTAGATTATATAAATCCATGGCATTATATATATTTAAATATATTCTTGAGATTATAATTCATCTTCACCTTTAGTTGTCTCTTTTTGTTCTCTATTATTCTGAAATCCATGGAGTAGATCTTCCAATCTCCATTCTAGTACTTGTTGTTATTCCACTAGGTGATTTTTGGCTAACTAATTTCCCACTGATTGATTCCTCACTAACTGATCTACCATTATAATATTCAATACTTTTTACCTAAAAAAGTGATTATCTTGAACCTATCTTTCTTGACCTAATTACATATTTGTCAAAGTAGTTTTAGTAGGTACAATAAAATTGTCAAATGGAAATGAATCAAAAAGAAAATAAGTTATGGGCCTAGGATTAGCTGCTAAAAGTATGCCTCTATCCTCATAAATTCTCCTATTTAAGTTTAAAATGTCACATTGAGTCTCATGTGTAATATTTAAATACCAATTAATTTTGAATTTAACAATCTCTTGTTGATTTATGACTTCAATAACCTGATGAAGATTTTTAGGATGATTATACCATGTGTAACACATTAGATTGAAAAAAAAATCAACTTAATCATCTTATAAATATATTAAAGGTTTAATTATAAGAGGTTATTGACCTCCAATAACCATTATTAAGAAGAAAATAAAACATATAACAATTTATATTTTTGAACAATTTTTCCTAGTGAAGTCTTCAAATTTGTTGATGATGGAAATTATACCATAAATGAATCAACCCTTTCACCAATCATGAAGGTAAAATTAGAATCATACCACCATATCATGGGGATATAAAGGTTCATCTAAGATCCTAAAGATGTAAGGGGGTTTTTAATATAAATTCTAAGAAATAATCAACAAGTTATCAAGATAACTTATTCTATTATAACAATCAAAAATATATCTATTGAATTTTGAATCAATTAAGATAAGAATATCTAATCTATTCTATCTGATAGAGAAAACCTATGAGTTAGATATTCACTTGAAAAATAGAAATATGATTCTGTAATATATATGTATTGAGATAATATCTTTGCTTCTTACTTGCAATGTTTTCTAAGTTAACTCTAAAGAAAATTAGAAATATGAGAGAGAGAGAGAGAGAGAGAGAGAGAGAGAGAGAGAGAGAGAGAGAGAGAGAGAGAGAGAGAGCAAACAAACTAATAAACAAGGAAAACAACTAATCCTAGAGCAAAGATAGTAATATAAAAAGATAGTGAACTAAGAAAAGGATCTATTCTAAAAAAATAGAAAATAAAACAAAAGAATTAACTAAGAAAATAATTCTAATAATAAAAAAACCTCTAAATAAAATAACAAAAATTAATCTAAACTAAGAAACAAGCTACCCTCAATCTAAAGTAAGCAAAACTAGAAAATCTATTTAATAAAATTATTCTAAAGAAAGCCAATTAAAGATAAATAAAGACTAAAAGATAATATTGAATTTAAAAAGAAGACTAATTAAGAAAAAAATATAAACTAGGAAAGCAAAGAAAGGATAATTAATCTAAGAATTACAACAAACCTATAGCCTATTTTATTTAAACTAAAACAAGAAAACTAAAGGACTTAAACTATGAGGAAAATATCAAAAGATTAACTTAGAAGATATAAAATTATTGAACTAATAAAAAACTGAAATGGATATAGATTTAAATACTTAAATATATCAACTTATAGCAAAACAAAGGAAATAATAACTTGAGAAAATCTATATTTATCTAAGACAAAAAAAGAAGAAAACCAAACTAAGAACTAATAAAAGAGGCAATCTAAAATAAAGTAATTAAAATAGAAAAAAACAAAAGATTAAAACTATATCTAATATAATCAAAATGAAAACAAAAACCATATTTAGAAGAAATCTGAAAGATATATTTGTATTAAAGTTAGAGTCAAATAATTACAAAGATGTGTGAGTCTCAAAAGGAGAGTCATCTTAGTATAAAAAGATAAATTTCATCGATAAAACCAACATATTTTCTCTAAAAAACTTTTACTGACAACTTTACAATCAAAATAGATCAATGAGATATCATGTAATAGAAAAATGATTATAATTATTTAGGTTGAATACTTGAAATCTGTGCATAAGACTACAAATAGCAATCATCAAAAAATATTAATCTTAGTAAACTTCATATAATTAGTAATAGATGATAAATAAAAATAGATATACTTATGTTTCATAAGCAATTACTCAACCATTAGGTAAAGTACCTTCGGGTCTATCTACAAAAGTTGTACTATCTTAGATAAGTTGCATAGAAAGAAGAGATAAATGATTGACTTCAAAAAATACTTGTCTTCAATACCTGTTGCATTTTTATCTTTAAATGAGTGATTGATCTCTTCTTATACCTTTAATTTAGTTTTAAAATAGGTTATAACTAAATTTAGTTAGTTATTATTTAATGTTAACTAATTGACTTTTAACAAATTCAATTAATTATAAAATATGATTGGTTAATAATAGATTAATTAAGACTTAAAAAGTCTTAATTTGATCAAGATATTAAAAATAATAGACATGGGGTACTAACCTTAATGGGTGGGGATCTATATTAATTATTAATATAATAAAATACATATCAATCATAAAATAAATAAGTCATAAATTGATAAATTTTATTCATATTAAACCATAATGTATATTTAATTAACTTAAGCATATATAATTATATCAAACTCCAAAATTATTATATTTACCAAAATTTGTCAAAGTTTGAAAATCAAAGTGTCAAACTAAAATATCAATGTATGCCACATAAGTTCAACACTAAATATAAATTATCATTTGGATGACTAATAGTCATTTAAATCTAATAACACTTCAATCACATGTTTGTCTTGACCTTAAAGAAAAACATTGTATTCCATTTCAGTAGCAAGAAATGGTAGCAATCTAGTTGCTAAATCAGTCATGTTGTCATCAACCTCCAACTTAATTATTTTTAGTAATCTAACTTCCCTTGGTGCTTCAAGTTTAGTTTGACTAATAATCCCATTTTTATCAATGTTATTTTCAGTATTCTAAGGTGGAATATCCATGGTCTTCCTTCAACCAAAATAACCTTGACTCCTCAAATTCAATCTCTCAAACCTCAAAAAGGGTTCACTATGGGCACCTGATAGATTCAACTTTATACATTTTATAGAAAGGTCTCTATGAGAAGGGGAAGGTATATTTAAAGGAATAGACATCTTCTTAAGATCTTTGGTATGTGCAATTTTTATTTCAAGTTATATGGATTAGTTAGTAGGCAAAGGATCATCAATTGGTTCACTTATAAAATTAGGGGGCTAGATAGGCAAATGCTAAGGATCATGTTCCAGATGATGAGATGAGATACTTTGGGAATGTGTACAGGCTCCAAATATATGACCATGGAAACCCCTATAACCTCTATAACACCTATTGGTTGGATTAATAGACAAATTACTCAAAATATTCTAAAACTTAAGATTATAGTCATCAAAGTTAATTGACATTCTTGTCCCTCTATGAAACCTAGGTCTAAAACGTCCTGCATGAAATCAACCTCTATTAAAAATTATGCTAGAATTTGATTGACTAACACCTTTATTAGATTTTTTTTCCCATCCTCTATTATCATTACTTCCTACTAGTTGGTCTCACCCAAACATAATGAACAATCTAAAAGATAACAATCAAATCTAAGATTCAATAAAAATAAATATCTAAAGAGACAAAACTACAAACTAAAACAATTCAATAATTGAAGTTGAAATTACATTATACTATATCTAAATGCAAAACTATATGTCCTTATAAATTAAACATAAAATTCTGATATCACTTTCAAAGTAGCAACGAATCTTAATCTCAATATCCATTTCTAAATAAAAGTTCAAAACCTCAACATTGAGATTAAACTTCAAATAAAACCTCATGTTCTTTAAATTAGCTTAGCATCCTTTCAAAAGTATCAACATTTATTTATAAACATTCATTTCATTATCATTTTAAACACAACCTACTGATATAATTTAGGTTTTAACATAA
This sequence comes from Torreya grandis, assembly GCA_037957365.1. Lineage (NCBI taxonomy): Eukaryota > Viridiplantae > Streptophyta > Pinopsida > Cupressales > Taxaceae > Torreya > Torreya grandis. The sequence goes on from JARHVA010006217.1 coordinate 779,962, forward strand.
TGATCTCAATTTCCAACACTGTCAATCACATATTTTTAAATATTGAAATTACACTAGATTCCTGAGATGATCACTATTATATCAAATCCATAATAGATAATAAATAAAATTATTCATTTTTTGACTTCATGAATGTTAAAATCTAGATCATATATACACATGAGCTCATAATCATTGATTTTGAAAACATATGCTAACTGAAAAGTGTGATTGATATAGATTTTTATATGCATGCATACTTTAAAGACAAACCCTAAGTTGTACTTCATCAAAATTCAATCAATGTTATATCATGTAACTTACATATTTATATGAAAAAATTGGCCCATTCATATAAATATATTTTAAAACTAAAATTTAACCATATATGTAAATCATGCACTAAAATTTCTCAACATTTTATGGGTCCATACCATCATTGCTTTTAGACCCACTTGTCTCTTTATCTAGGAGTTTACTTAAGCATTCATCACAAATTAGATTAATACAAAACCATAGGTCTGACATTTTTTTCAAACATAATATATATGTATACAAACCTTTTCAATCATATTTAAAAATTAACACAATAGCTTTGTGTGTGGTGACAACCGAGGAAAACTTGAAAACCTTCCAATATTTTTACAAAATTCATGTATGACAATTATCGTATCAACCTGAAAGAAAACAATAGTGCATTAAAAAATCTATAAATTGGAGGGCTACTCATGTATATGCCATAAGATATAATCATTGAAACCTATAAGCTTCAAACATGATAATTTTTTTATCGAAACTCTCAACATATTGCATGTAACCAATCTATGAATCTCTCAGTTTATTCTATATTCAGCTTCAAAAAGATAAATAGATTCATATTTTTAGTACCTATAACATGTAAGTGACTCTTCATACTAATTCTAAAAATCATGTACCAACATAACAATAAAATATTCTTTGAAATAAGTTTCTAAAAGAGTCATTCAAAAATATATAGAATCTATGCCTTGTACTCTAACATTCAACCAAAACTAGAGATTATAATTTAGTTATTTCTCAAGAATATGTCAAAATTACATGAACATAACCATATAACTCATGCATAGCAAAATAATATCCCCAAAAATTCAAAAACCAAAAATATAACTAAATGTAGATAACATCTGAGTCATAAACTATACAAGAAGAAAACTCTAGTTGCATGCAACTAACTAGAAGAACTTCATAGGCATATCAACATATTTTCAAACTTTCCAAAAAAATAATACTTATTTCCAAAATTCTACATGCATAAAACCATATATATTTTCACACTATAATTATGACCTTCAACATTCAAATAAACCCATAAACAATTGATAACAACTTTCAACCATGCAAGAAATAGAGTACCAAAATAATTAACAAAAATCAACACAAACTTTATACATCTCTAACTTCAAACCACTATCCATATTCCTCCAAATTAATCAAAATAAAATATCATGACTTTATTTCATGCAAACTAAAAATCATTTAAAATTTTTCTTCTTTGATCCAAACTTTCATACATCGCCAAAATATTTTCAAAGAAAGACTGATCAAAATTGTCAGGGTCATACATGATATTCTCACTTGAATCCTTTGCCAAATAGTCTCATTGAACCTCATTCTAAAACTCACCCACTATCCTACCAGGGCTTTGTTCCTACACAGAGCTTGCAAACAAATGATCAATAATCAAGAAAAACAATATTTTTATTTTCCAACCTAAGTTTGTAAATAACTGAGTGGCATGGTTAATCTTTATTAGTTTACATTAACTAATTTCATACTTAGATATATTTCTAGGTTACTTACTAGCATTGAAAAGTTTATCCAGGACTATCTCTTCATAGTATCTCATTATCCAGTTAACAATTTTTGAGGAATAGACCATTTTAGTAATGATCTTGCCACCAAATCTCTAGGTGATCTTAAAGCATTGATATTATTCTTTGGAATTTAATACCTATTCAAACTCATATGCCAAAATGGATCAAATTATAATTAACCAAGTTGAATCACATTGAATATGCTTCTTGATCAACCAAAAGAGGTCTTCAATACATAGGTGTTAAGATAGTCCCATGGAAACTTTATATAATGCAAACAAAATATGACCTAGCATTGAAATTATGCCATAAATGCTAGGATAGGTCCCCTTAGATTTAATAAATATGAATATGAATGCAAATCAAATGGATTCATAACATTGTTATTTTATTTCATGCATAAGCCTAAAGTAGATAGCCAACTTATAAGTCCATGTCCAATGAAATATGAAGGAATGGTGTATATGTTTTGACATTATATTCACCAATATTGAATACTTATTCAAACATCAAGACAATTGAGATTTATAAGATCTAATAAATAATTATAAAAGGATAATGCTACAAGATATATGAGATAGCAATGAAAATATTACTTAGACCAATAGTAGTGAATGAAGATGAACCATACATGAGATATCATATCTTTAGAACATCTTTCAAATCTATCAATTTCAAATGGAATGTCTTAAAAGATGACATCTCACCATTATCTATCATGAACCACCAATTAAATCAACTAGTGAAGATCAAAACATCACCCTAGATCAACAAAAATGATTGAAAACTGAAAATCCATGTATCAATTGAAACTATCAAAAGTGCATTGAATCTGAATTAGTAGAACAATTGATCATATCTATAGCTATACATGTATATTTTATTCATTTATCCACCATGATATTTTAAACCACTTAGAACATAAATAAAACTGATCAACCAATCATTATAATTTCCTAATAAAAAATGCATCTAAAAATACTATCAATAAACAAGGTCCCTAATGTAGTTTTAGGTTTTATAATAGAGTCATCTCTATGGCAACAAGTATACATTTTGAAAAATTTAGGGTTGTGTATATAATAAGCATAATAAAGGGTACCTTTAGATGGTACAACATGAATTAATGCATTAGAAACTATTCATTGACTAGATATATGAGTTCATTGCCTTATATGTCCTCTAGATGAAATACATTATTGCCTAGGATCTCTAAGATTAGATATGGCCCCATTCATAGTGGTGAATTTTTTTCATGATGTCCTTTATTTTCATGGGATTCAATCCATATCAACACCAAATCTGGGATCCTAAATGCTTTAACCTTTGCTCTTTTATCAAACAACCTCATGACTACATCTTAGTGCTTGTTAAAAGTCTATAAAGCTTTAATCCTTGAATCTTCCATTTTTATTATGTCTAGTAATCTAGATTCTACTTTGTCATTAGGTTTGATGTAGTTCAACATAAATTGATAAGTCAGTAGTTTTAGCATGACTAAAAATACTAGCCTACATCTATATATCAACAAGTAGAGTGAATATTTAAGGGATTGCTTAAATCTTGTTTGGTATACCCAAAGAGCATACTTTAATATATTGTGTCAGTCCCTAGGCTTATCCCCTGATGATTTCTTAATTGCATCTATCAAGTTCTTATTTTTTCATTCTACCAGTCCATTTCCCTAAGGGTAATGTTTAAAATATCCAAATAGTGATATGGTTATCATGAGCCCAGTCAATGTATTTAGTTGATATGAATGTTGGTCAATTGTCACAAATTAGAGAAATGGGAGTGTTAAATCTAGTTGTGATGTGTTCCTCAAAGAATCTAATCACATCTTGTGCTCTATAATTTTTAGAGACCATGACCTCAATCCACATACTATAATAGTTTATGGCATTAAGTAAAAAATTATGGCCTACTAAGTAATTTGGGTTAATGACACAAATTAAGTCTAAACCCCATTGGGTAAATGGCCTTCCTTCAATAATAGGTTTCAAGGGCATCACTACATATACTTTTCTCTTAGCTAAATCTTTGAATTCATGACATGTTCTCACATGGGTATGATCATCTTTGAAAAGTGTTGGCTAGTAGTATCCAATTCTTAAGATCTTATTGGTGACAATATTCTTAGATGGATGACCACTACCTATCTTTTGATGCAAGTTTTACAAACTCTCCTAAGATTCTTCTATAGATACAAGTCTAAGATATGTGCTTTCATAGTTTCTTCTATAGATAACTCCCTTCTTGATCATATAATGAGTACGTTTGAGCCTCAAATATATCATTTATTCTCTATTTAGTTCTATAAAATAGGTACATGTAAGAAAATATTGTATTATGTCAATATACCATTCTCCTTTAGATACCTGGGCTTCACATACCTCTTCAATAGTGATATGTGGATCAGGTTCAATCATGAGTTGGATGATGCATTGACCCTAAACTATCTTGGTAGGATTTATTTCAATGTTTAATTCTTATAGATCTGACATTCATTTTCATATGTGTTCTCCCAATTCATTCTATGATAAGGTGAGATTGATAGCAGGATCAGGTATAATAACAATAGTCTTATTCCTCAAGATGTAGTATCAATATTTATTTACTAATTTACAAAGATAAAAAATATAATTATCAATAATGGAGTACCTAATTTATGAAACTTTCATATTTGTGCTCATAAATGCAATTAGATGTTCAGTCTCATCTTTATTCTATGATATGGCAACAACAATTTTATGTTTTGAAGAAAATGTGTACAAGTAGAAATCATTCATGAAGTCTGGACTAATTAATACTTGGGCCTAAGATATTTTAGCTTTAATATCTTGAAAATACTTCTAGGCATCATCTATCAAATCTATTACGGCATCCTACTTGAGCATTGCATTTAGGGGTCTAACAATCTTCATAAATCTTGAGATAAACTTCCTTATAAATTTAATCTTCCCAAAGAATGACTTGTGTTCCTTATTAATATTTGGTAGTAAAATCTAAAAGATTACCTAAGTTCTATGTGGATCAATGATAATCACCTCTTTGGTAATGATGTGTCCTAAAATATTGCCTTTAATCACTCTAAATATGATTTTCTTTAGGTTTAGTGAGATATCAAACCTTTTGTATCTCTCAAAGATTGACTAGATGTGGCCTACATGGTCATTCATATTCTTTGAAAATGTAGTAAGATCATCCATATAGATGATTTTGCAATTAAATTTAAATCCTTTAAATGCATGATCCATGGATCATTGAAAGGGGGATCTTACATTTATTAATCCTAATGGCATCCTCTTATATGCACAAGTACCACATTTTGTATTAAATGCAATCTTCATCTTATCTTTTGATTGTACCAATACCTAATTATAGCCTAAAAATACATCTAATAAGGACATAATTTTAGAACCACTTACTATCTATATGACCTCATCCAAAGAAGGCATGGGATAGGTGTCCTTTTTAGAATATTTGTTCAAGTTCTTAAATTCAACACAATCTGATCTCACCATTCTTCTTTCTGACTAGGACCGAATTGGCCACCCAAGTAGAATGTCTAATTGGGAAGACTATTCTTGCACTTAATAGCTTCTCCACTTCTCTTTGAATGAGAGGCTCTAGGATAGGATTCACTAGTATTTGTCTCTATTTGAATGGCTTATGGTCTAGTTTTAGAGGAATTATATGAGTGATGACCTGAGGGTCATAAACCTTAAAGTCTTCATAAGTCCAAGTAATGACATATCTATATTGAGTCATTAACTCCTTCACACATTGTCTTTATTATTGAGTATATCTGAGGCCAATGTTTACATAACAAGGGATATATTCATCTCTTAAATTTTCTCTTTTAAAGTTAGATTCATTGACCTTATGTTGCCTGAGCTACTGAGCTTAAGGATATATTTCAAAAGGTCTTTATAAGGAGACTAAACCAATTATTATCTGATTCTCTTTGAGCTAGAGGATACCTTATTTGTTTTAATCCTATTTATAAAGATGATTGAATTCCTTATCATCAATGATTTGGGACTCAAATTCCCCCAAATTAGTTAGAAACTGAATGATCTATTGATCATAATTAAATACTTGGAAATTTTTTATATTGTTAAGAGCATAAGGAAAAGACACTAATTCAAAAGAGAGTAGATATACCTTAGATTCTTGGATGTGCTCAAAATTAGTAGCAACAACTACTAGTGCATTTGTAGATTGATTATGCTCTCTTGGAACTATTACTATGTTGAAAGCTTCAAAGATTTCAATCAAGTCCCATGCTTTGTGTCTATACCTTCTCAAATAAGACAACTTTCATTGATATTTTTTTCTGACCTAATTAACTACCATCTCTAAGTCACCAAAGATTATCACCTAATTTAAATTGTTCTTGAGTGAAAATTGTAATCCCAAAATTAAAGCTTCATAGTCATCCTTATTGCTAGTGCAAGTGAATTTTAATTTCTATCCTACTAAGAACTTATTCCCCTATGGATCAATTAGTTCGGTTCTCACACCTGATCCTTTCTTAGATCTAGAACCATCAAAGTGTAAACTCCATATCTTATTAGAACCTTTAGATTCTAGATTTTATATAATGAAAGTGTAAATACCAAGGCTAAGAGATTCATACTTTACCTCTTCATTCTTCACATTATATTTCATGATACTATACTTTATCCTAGGTTCCCTATAGATCTATATTTGATTTACAATACCTCTCTACGGTAGCCAAATGTGAGAGGAGTTTGTAGAGAGATACCCATTGAGCACATTGGACTAGTCCCTACTTAACAATAGTCCATAGCCTTCAGGTATATATAATATTAGGATATCAATGGTCATCTAAAATCATGGTTTAGATGCTTATTGAATATGTACATTTGTTAATTCTCCAACTACTATTGTAACCATTTTATCTAATTATGAAAATATTATATTTAAAGGGCCTAAAGTTAGACCAATATTTTGACATATGGAAGTAGGAATAATAGTTACTGAAGCTCTAGACTCAATTAAAAAATTATGAATATTCCTACCAAAAGCTCTGATATTCAACAAAAAGGATAGAAATTTTGGATTGATTTTATAGATGACATTAGTATAATTTTTTTTTTCTTTATCTATAGATGATTTTGTTCTTTAAATAGAGGCCTTAATTGTGATAGACTTCCATAGTAGTTCCTTCTGTTTAGTGATCTAAGCTAATTCATGAAGATATATATTTTCTTTGATCTTCCTCATATCTTCAACAATTTTTATCCTCCTTTTCTCTATTCCTCCTTATTCTGAGACTAATCATTCCCTCTTAGGGGAAGTGAACTATTTTCAACTTTAGGATTAGGAGGAATAATTGTGTTATTTAGAGGAGTAGATTTTGTGAATGGCTTCATATTCCTTAGATTATAACCACCTTTTTGGAATTACTAGAAAGCATGAATCTCATCAGTGTTGTCTTATGGTACATTGTCATCTTCACTTGAAAAGGGAAACTTGTGAGTCTCAAAGAACATAGAGGTACTTAAAGGGTCAGTATCCTTATGGGATTCTAGTGGGTTGTGTATCTGGTCCTACCTTACTACTTCTATTTGAAATATTTCAAATGTTGCATAAAATTCAACACAATCAAGCTCACCATATTGGGAAGTATTTGGATTCTACACCAATTAGGTAAATCCATCTCTACCATGTTGATCTCGAAACTCTTGTTAGGCTTATCTACATTGTTTGTAGGCCTATTGTAAATTTAATTATATCTCTAAAATCTATGATTCTAATTACCACTTGGGGCATTAACATTGACCATATTTATTTGCATATCAAGGAAGTCATTACTCATCCTTTGAACCATATTTTGAATATCATCTAGCTCCACCTTTATATATTTTTACAGATAAATAGTAGAACATGTGGCCAATTATTAATTTTGGTGATAACCATTACCTTGTGCATAGTTCAATAAACTATAACTTGGTTGTGTTGCCTATGTTAAAGGAGGTAGCATGTATAACTAGTTATAATTGAAGGTATGAATGCTTTGAATTACATGTGGTACTAGATTTAATGTTGTTAAGTCACTTTTGATGTTAGGTGTGCCAGGCACCTAGGGATTGAGCTTCTTATAAATGTTAATGGCCTCTTTGTATGCCAATGGAAATATGGTAGTAGTAGCTACTCTCCTCAAGAATACTAAAATAATTAGGTCTAGATCATTCTTGTACATCTCCAATGCTAATGTTGATTTTGGTTTATACCTTGAGATTAACCAAGTATACATATTTTGAAATCTTGCATTGAAAGCATAGATTGGTTCATTAGAATCCCTCTTCATACTAGTAAGGTGATGATATATCAAACTAGGACTGATGGCCTATCCTAATTGTGTCAAAAAAGCTACTTGACATGGATCCCAAGAAGTGATGGAATTTTTTGTTAGATTTAGATACCAATCATAAGCAACATCCATTAATGTAAAAGGGAACAACCTACATGTAAAATATTCATTGATAAAACTCATTAATCTTAAATCAAATTTAAAGGATTTGATGTACTCCTATATTTTTCTTGTTCCTCAATAAAAAAAGGATGGTAGATACTTTTTAGGATTCTTGGGTAAATCATGCACGTCTCCTAGGATGGTAATAGCAGATCTACTAACCAAGGTGGTTGAGCCATTAGATTATTAATAGGGGGAGTAATCCTTAATAGAGAAGGATTCTTAGGTTTTTTTAGGATAGTTAGTACAACTCTATATTTTTTATGATTTGACAAGAACAAGCCTAGGAATTAGACCTGGTCACTCTCGTAGGTGACTCCAATGCAACTCTATGTAGAAATTAAACTATTTTATCATAGGTACTAGTCCTCATTATATCACCAAAAATAATATGTTGAGGATTTTTACCACACCAATATCATAATGAAGTAGCCTCTAACATTTTAGGATCTCAATGGAAGTGAACTCCACTTTAGGGCATAAGTTATAGGTATGGGGTCTTAATAGCTAGTTGATGGAATAGTAAGTAGGGCATGCAAGTTTTTAACAAGGTTTTTTAGATGGAGTGGTTGTTTATAAAAAATAACTAAAAATATATATGATTTTGTGGATGGATGGTTACTAATCTAGAGTGGGTAGATCTCAAAATAAACTCAAAAAGGATGGAAGGGTAGAGAAAAAAAGAAAGGTTTTATGGCTTTATGAATCACTTCCATGGTTGGTTTCTAACTGGATAGGTGTTTTCAAAACCTATACCTATTGATATTAGCTATTTCACACACATATTCAAACATGGATAAGTAGTTTAGGATGATATTGATATAGGAAACTCACATGCCTCATTCAAAGGTTACTCCCTTTAGAGCAACTATTACACATCGTTAATTAGGATATTATGGCTCAAGCTAGTGAGGTATCTAAGGAAATTATTGTACACACACATACAAATATATTGAATGAAAACACCTCTACACACTTAAGAATATGAATCAATCAACCTAATTGCCAATGATTAGTGTAATTTTCTAATCCTTCAATAATTGTTTCACATCTAAGAATACCATATCAATCAAGACAAAAAAGAACTCATTCACATCTTTTGCACACAAAGATTTATTGAATCATACAACCAAATAAATAATCATAATTACACAAACATTGAAAGAAGATTCATAAACATGAGTTGTTAATTGAAATTATTTTGCTCTTGTATATTGAAAATATATTGACCCTTTAAAACTTTGGATTATAAGTGTTTAAATAAACGTAGGGAAGGGATCGCCTCATCCTCAAAGTACATGAAAGATTCATTACATGTCATAGTTAGAAATTTAGTTTTAACTATGGTCTCAAAAACCATTTAAAGTTATCTTATAGTTGTTAATAGTCTGTGTTAACCTTTACAAAAATCATGCAACATGTGCATGTGTACAAAAATGAATTAGGAAACTCTATAATATGTTTCAAACTATAAGAAACTATAAATATAAAAAATATACACCACCATAGAATATTCATGTAAAAAAACTTGACCTTTCAAGGCTATGTTGATGTCTAGAAGTCTACATGGACTTTAGTCAGTGTAGTGACTGTGGATATCGACATGGAACTAGAAATAGTTGATTGAGTCTACTTATTCTTTGCCTTTGTCTCGAGGCAACACTTATGTGACACATTATGATACTATATAATTATATCAATGTTTAAAAGGGGGGTCTATGTACCATTTTGACCTATCCCATGAGCTTTACATGTTGTGTCTTAGTCATCTAGAAGTTTATCTTAAAGATCTCAAATTCACTCACTTTCTTTCTTGTAAATCTCAATTCCACCTCAATTTCCTCTAATGACAAACCTTATACACTTTGTTTGAAATTTTTTGAGGCCTCCTAAATGATTTTATTGAATTTCATATTATTGATCATTTTATCTATAGCATCTTTTACCTTGGATAATTTTAAATCATTTAAAATTTGGAGAATGAGGGCCTCATGTTCTTGATACTTGGGGAGTAAAACCCTAATAACTATCAACCATTCTCTAGCCTCTTCCATCTTGATGGCCACTAGGTTGAGTGAATTGGATGCCTCTAGTGGTGTCATGAGATCCAAATGTCTATAAGCCTTATTGGTTTTATAAATAATTATAATTTTCAATTTATTACCATTAGATTTCAAAGAATTAAGCTATACATCAGTACTAGTAATATCAGGGTGAATTCAGCCTACTTATATTCTAATGCTTCCAAAGAATTATAACACTTGGATACTACTTACTATACCTCATATTCAATGCCATTTGGGATATGCATAGTCTTCTATTGATCTAACTCCATCTCTAGTTCTTGTCTAGTTAGCTTCATGCCCTTGTGGATTGCCACCATGGTGTCCTTTTATTCTTCGGCTAGAGATCTAAAGTATTGATTATAGGGGGATTGTCCCAATTGTTTATTTTATCTTTTATTCAAGGACAATACCTCTTGCCTTTATTCAAAAATTGGTTCCCTACTAGAATCATCTTCTAGATTCCTCTTCCTCACCCTCTAAATACTCCCAGATGGTTTGTGAGTGTTGTGTTAGAAGGTAGCTCTGTTACTTTAAAGTTGGAAAATTGAGAGGTTTTAGATTTTAAGAATATGGCCCATGGAGGAATTTTCAATTGGTTGGGGTTTATATAATTTGTGATTTTGACCACAATCTCTTCTTTAATCTCCTCAACAAGTTATTGTTTCTTTGCTACCCTTATAATAGGGTCAGCCAAAGAATGCCAAATAATTTTAGACTAATCCAAACATCCATATTGGGGGAGTTGATGGACTATGATCATTTATGTCTTTAACTTCTTACCCATGCCTGAGCTAGTGATAATGTTCTCTTGTGATGAAGTGAAGGATGGTATGAGGAGAATGAATTAGGTGGATTATACATGGAGCTAAGGAGTGTCCATGTCAGTCTCAACCTTCCTAGATTCCTTTTTCCTCTTAAATGATCTAATTTTATAGTTATAAAATAAAAACTAAAAGTGGCCATAGTTGAGTTGGATGATATGGTGGAAGATGTATTAATGGTGGTGGAAGATGGAGTAGTAGTGGAAGAATCATTATTAACCTTTGGGGTGAGTAGGAGGAAATATAAGAAAGAGGAGGAGTTGAATGGATCATCATAGGTGGAAGTGACAACTTCCACCTTCAATGTTCTATGGATAGATATAATTGACATAGAACTAAAAATAGGAATAAAATAAGAGAGTAAGGAAGTGGTCTCTAAAACCTTTGTACCTATGGGGTCCTCCACAACTAGTGATTTTCCCTTGCCGCCCTCAAGGATCAAAGCCTTGGCCTTTTACAATTCTACCTCTTCATCAAAGTATTCATCTTATTCCTCTTTCACTTCTACTTATTGGGGCATTACAAAGTAAAATTTGATATTGATCTATTGTAGGACTGCCTATAGGGGAATCCTAGGCTTACTCTTGCATTAAGTGGTAGTATTAGGATGTTAGGAAGAGGATTGATAAACTAAGGCAACTAATTCATCTATATATACCCTAAATATTTATATCTTTGTATTTGAGGGGTATATATAGGCATTTAAATTATATTAGCAACTACAGGTTCCTATCCCTATCCTTTGTCATTAGAGGAATCTAAATTGATTGGGTCCCTTAGAGCTCCCATAGGTCTAGGTTCACTCACCATTGGCTTCTTCTTAACAACCTTTAAGTTGAAAATAATCTCTTGTGATGGATCTCCTTGTTCCTTGGACTACTCTATGGGTTGGTCCTTCCAAAAGTTTAAGGATGTCCATCCTGCAAAGAGTGGCATCTTATTATGCATTCCTTCAAAGTGATTGAAGGTTCTTATTAGATCACCCTTAGATGATCTTCCTTTAAAACAAAAATAATTTCCATTTCCAATACTCATCATAATTTTTTGCATTCATGAATAATAAATCATAATCATAATGGATGTGATAGTAAGGGATACCAAGGCCCTAAATACATTTTTGTATATAACCATGTGGATCCTAGTCCTTATGTGGTATTGTGGGAAAATGAAAACTTTTCCTTCTACCACCCACATCTGCAAAGTATTTTCCCATTGTGTAAACCATCCTACCAATAACCATGTGGTGTTTAGAGAATGTACTTTTCTTATTCTTGATCAAGTCCTCCTTAGTGCTCCACCAGAACTGGAAAGCAATTTATTGTCCCACCAATTTGTCAAGAACATACTTTGGGAGACTTAAGGGATTAACCTTGTGCTTGATGATCATGATAATATTTTAATCATGATACAAAAATTAAATACCTTTTCTAGCTAGCATATTTATAATGCTTACTCCAACCATGGCCATAAGAGACCCATGAATTGCTTACCATACCTATGGATAAACATCCTCATCGGTCCAAACCATGTTCTTGGTGTGAATATAGATGTGTAGGTATTGAAAATGATCACAAATTCAATTTTTGATGTAGTCAGTGGCCAAGATCCATAACTTGTTGAGGAATTTATACACTGTTCCCATAATAACATATAATCTCATGTAGGGTAAATACTACACCACTAGTTAGCATCATGTGTAATAATGGTACCTAGTTCAAATTGAGGAAATGGATGTTGGGCATCTAATATAGTCTATTGAGTAATGCCATGAAAATCTACATTCCCATCCTAAATTTTTTGATAAGAGTGGTATTTTTAGAATTTTTACCCTTGAATGTCATGGTTTCCTTAGGGAGAAGCCATGAAGTTAATACCTTTTCCATTGTATTATCCTGATTCCATGAAACCAACTTGTGTTTGTCAAAATAAGCATCTGGTGTTGGTAAGGACAAATACCTCAAAAAATCTTCTCTATAAATGCATGAAATGACCATTTGATTACCCATGGTGAAAAAAACATCTTATGTAATTTTTCCTACAAAGAATAGGTCTCTGATGAGGTCAATATAGGGCATCACCTTGAGCTTGGTTTTAGTTAAATGTAATCCTTATCTCTTGAGTTATAGTAAGTCTATGATGATTAGTCACTCGAAGGCAGATAGATTTCCATCCAATGAAAATATATCAATAGAATTAATAACATCCCATAATTTAGAGTAATTCACATATCTACTTTTAAAAATGGAGACATCAAAGGTAGTGTCTATGAATTTTATTGAGTCATTAATATAAAATGGTGATGGTGTTGGTGCTTCCCTAAAAGGTTTGGATGAAGACACCATTGTTATTATGTATATTGGTCATAGTCTTCTTACATTTTATGTGAAAAATTCCCCTAATTTATAATTATTGGTTCAATTTCAATAGTCTTGTAGGTATATATGGATTTTCTCATATAGGATAGCAGTTGAGCTTGAGTTCTTTTATTTTCAAGCAATGAAGACTTCAATGGATGCATGTCTTGTATATAGATTTAGCATTGATTTTAGTTCATGCATTATAAATGTCCAATGTTCACTTGCTTTATATTTTTTGCATATTTTAAATATCTCTTAGTTTTAGTTGGTGGGTATCATTAAAAAATATTAGGAAGTATTTTGCTTTATCGGTTAAGTATAACAACCCTTTAGCATTTGAGGGTCAAGAATTAGGTATTTTATTAAGATCAAGATCTACAAAAAATCTAAATAAATCCACTAAACATAAAGCCTAAATAAAAATCTTGGAGAATAAAATTCATTGGTCAAAACATCTAAACAAAAAATCAAACAAAATCCCAAAGACTAAAATTTATTAGATAAAATGTCTGAACACAAATCCCAAAGACCAAAATCTATCAGATAAAATGGTTGAACAAAAATCCTAAAGACCAAAATTTGTTAGACAAAATGTCTAAAAAAAATTCCCAAAAATCAAAACCCGTCAGACAAAATGTATGAACAAAAGGCTCAATGAACAAGTCTCTGAATAAATTTATATGAACAAGTCTTTGAATAAACTAAGTCTAAAAAACCTACATAGTTCAAAAAACTCCCAAAAAATGAATTAATAGGGGTTATTTCATAAAACACATAATGTCATGATCAATTCTTCTAAGTATAAATATTAGGGATCAATCCTTTCAAAAATTTTCCCAAACATATGGAATAAAGGCTCAATAAATAGGGATAAAAAATCTAAGAAAAAGTGGGTCCCCATTTATTCAAGAAGAAAAGGGGGATGCTGGGTACAAAAAAATCCTCACATTTTTAGCCACATTATCACCTTTAAGTTTATGGTAAATATACTCATCTACATTTCATGTCCATGTATTTATTCTTTTTCAATTTTTGGTCATACTAAAATAATCTATCTAACATGAACATCCATAAATCGATTCAATGCTTCTTTAGGCCTTTCACTAACAAGCCCAACATAAATATCATTATTACTTGGGATATTTTTATCAATATGATCCTCCATATTATTTTTTTGGTCCCTAATTAATATTTTGTTTTGTACATATTTATCTTAGATTATTTTTGGAAAATAAAAAAAATCTAACATCCTACTACAATTTATAAATGGTCTATATAAATCACATATAACATTTTACAAATACATTATCTTTGGAAGCCAATATTCTCTTTTTCCACTCAATGCATATTTTATTCAATGAATGATTTTAGTCCATTTTTTAGATATTCCATTTCTTTGATTTATCTAAAAGGAGATAAATAAGGTCACTCTTTTGACAAGTCTAGATAACCATTATCTTTTGTATGCCAGATTGGTTTTAGATGAATCCATTGTAGATAATTACTTGTTATTTTATATTCCTTCACTAGTATGCCATCTAAGACATAGAACCTGAACATCTTAGGTTTGTTAATATCCACTATCTTATGGTTTCCATCCAATAAGTGTGGCTCCACAAATGCATACACATAATCAATAGGGTAATATGTGAACATATTTGATCCCTCTTAGCATGTTTTGTGGGTGTCCATGATATGTGATAAATAAAATGTGTCTAATTTCCATAATGATGTTTCTATATTTTAAAAGTATAATCTATATCCTCATGAGTATGTTCTACTGGAAGGAAACTGACATATATAATGTTTAATACCCTTCTTGTTGTTAACATGGATATAAATGCATATAGGGCATGATTCTTATTGTCACTTGAATAAGTATCTATTGAAAGTAGATGATTGGTGGATATTTTTAGAATGAATTATTTGTATTAATAATACTAATTACTTTAGAAAGGAAAATTTTATCTTTGTATCTTTTAAATTTTTCATGAACTTCATTTTGTAATAGTTCATCATGTAAAGGATGTTTTGATGATACAATACTAATGTAAAATAATTACCCATATTCATCAAATACAATTTATTAAATATTGATGGGACATAAATCTAATGGTGTCACTATGTAATTTTATCCATGTTTAACAAATGATAGGTAAAAGTGGTAAAAAATCTAGTCTTGTGTCCATGTGTGATTATACCAGTGAAATTAATTAGGATTTGCATAACATTATTTATTGACTTATATTTATTACCCATCCTTAGTATGGGAGTTTTCATTTTATCCATTTTATCATGCATAATGCATAAGAATCCTTTAGGTTATTCATCTAATTATAATATGTGGGAATTGTAATTTTCATGACAACTTTGAATGTATTCATTATGCCATTTTTTTCCTATTCAAGTTCTGAGAGTGTTTATGAGCATGTGGTGGATATATGTTTGTTTTATATATTTATACAATCATCACACTTATTGAAGGAATTATCTTTGTAATCAAAACATTTTTAATTTTTTTGTTCATTATCCTACTAAATTTTGGCTGTGAAAAATTATTAATCTTTAAAAAATTAGTTGCATATTACTATAGTATCCTAAATATGTTCACAAATACTTGATCATTCATATTTTATCTCCTTTTACAGTTAATTAAAATGTGAACTTGTTAGAGTAGACCACACTTTAGGATAAATAACTAAATATGATATAATTATTGAAGGTTAATATGTATGTAGTACTAAAATAATGAACAAATGAGAGGAATAAACATCATCATGTGTAAAGTATTCAAAATCAATAACATCCTAGTTGATTCTAGATTAATTATCTAAATAGCTTTAGGAAAGGTACATATATAGGTGGAAGATAGAAATGTATTCACATATTCATGAATTTGGGTTTATATTACTCAAAAAACTTTATTAAACACATATGTGACACCTTAGTAAGCTAGATAAACTATGCAGGTGAAACCACATGGTGGAAAAAATCCTACCAACCATAGCTTAGGTGGGTAAGAGAATTGAGTCTCAAAAATGAGGCTTGATGAAGTACCCAAGTACATATAAAATAGAGAACTAAGATGTCCCCATGGAAGATGCCAAAGCTACCTACAATAGAGATCAGAAAATGACCAAAGTTAATGATGAGATCCTTTGCCTTAAGATTGAAGAATCTCCATCTATATTAAACAATGTTTCTTCCCTTTATAAGAGGAAGAACACAATGAGTGTACTAAAATTATGCCCATTCCAAAATGGAATATGAATATTTATATGTATGGCCCAAAATTGATGTACAACATAGCTGTTTAAAGATTTGGCACAAGAACTAAATCTAATACCACTATAGAGAACATGTCAAAATAATGGCATAGAATAGTTAATGAAAGAATGTCCATGTGAAGTGTAGAGCATGGGTAAACAACTCTTGAAACTAAATAAGAGACTATAAATGAATCACATGTATCTAAAAAATGAATATCTAAAGGAAAAATGAGTCTCTAATTCTCCCAATAAGTGTACTATAGTATACTCCTCCAAAATGTAAATCTATGATGGATCTAGAAGAGAAACATTATATATAGGAAAAAATGTGGATTATGTATTAAGATATTTAAAGACAAGTAGAATCTCATCCTGTAGTGATGGTTTGATAAAATGAAGAGCACTATCCATCAATAATGTCTCATCATAAGAAATAAAATTAGGATGAGAAAGTATAAAAATATCTAAAGAGATAAAAAAAAATATCAAAAAGAGGAAGAGTGATATAAATCTTAGTAGGATATCCAAAAAGAGTCTAAAAAGTTATCCAAATAGTGGAGGGACACTCTTTATGCTCCATATGGTAGTGTAAATCCCATGAACCATGCATTAATAAGTGACCATAGACATAGTCAAAAGAATTGGCCCAGCCATTGTATTGACTTGGGTCAATGGGAGTAGGAACATATCCATATAGAAATAAAATGACTCCATGTTTTGTGAGAAAGTATTCCATGTACACCTACCATGAAGCATAGTTTGTATTTTGAATAAGAACTACTAGATTAGAATTAACTATCCTCATATGGTATCTCCCAAGTGGATATAAGTTAGTAGACATGACCACAAGTAACCATGCATACTCAATGTGATGGATGTCAGACTAAGCCAAAAATGTATCAAAATGAGCAATATATGCAATAGTCACCAAATTCCCTCTTAGATTGCATAGGTTGGCACTTTATATTTGAGTGTGTATACAATCAACACATTTAAGTTTGTATATAATCAACATGTATATAGAAACAACACAAGTATATAAAATAGAATAAAAACACAACCCCCTAAAACTATATAAGATCAATTTTACATGGCTCAAGAAAAGCATAAATGCATAGAGCTAAATAAAAAAACTCACACTATTAAAAAAATTGCACCTAAATAGGAGATACATGATAAAAATTTTGAGTTTTAAATTCTTAAAAAAACTTCACCTTATAAAATTAATACTTTTGGGCTTGCAAAATAAGCCCCCTTGGGTTGGTTGTACTAAGGGATTAATTTCCATGTGACAAAGGATAAAGGGTGAAGATGAGTATGCTTTAATTGATTTAATTTGAATTCCTCTTCAAAATTATAATCCAATTAAGGTGTTATATACAATGTTATGAATAGGTACAGTCATGACCTAAAGCCACAACTAGTTATAGTCAGTGATCACCAATAGGTGTACTCTGTATCAAAAGCTAGTGAAATCAACACTGACTTAGGAGATTATATAAAAAATGTAGTAGGTCATAAGTATAGATCTAGGTCAATTACTATAGATACATATCATAATTAAAATTATTCATTGTTTTGGTCATGGGTATAGTCCAATTGATCGAAACTAAAATCCAAATGAAGATTGTAGAACCTGCCAAAATGCCAAACCTACACAAAACGTCAGATCTACAAAAAAATGGTATGATTTCCTCTAAAAAAATAAATACCCATTAGGGTTTTTGAAAACCCTATTAAAACTGATATATTTTTTTTCTCTTCACCACCTAATGGTATGTAGATGTGTTAAATCTAAAAAATTGCCTTCAAACCCTTTAAAATGGTAAAATGCGGCCTATCATGAAACTAAGTCATGTTTATAGCCAACCTTAGGGTTTTAGTACCTTATGAATCCAATGGAACTATCTTTTTTTGTTTGGAGACACTAAAAATACATATATGTATGGAGTTTATAGAAACTCCACTAAACCCTAGAAAATTGAAATCATAAAGAACACCAAAAAGGAGCTAGAATGTAAGTGAAACAATAATAGAATCGATGACATTCATCTATCAACATAACTATGATACCATGTTAGAGTGTTCCACACTTATGGGTTAATAAATAAATAGGATTTAATTCACAAAGGTGAATTTATATCGAGTAGTGAAATCATGAACACATGAGAGGAAGAAACTTCACAATGTGTGAAAGCATTCAAAAATAATAACATTCATGGTTGGTTCTAGATTAATTATCCAAATAGATTTAAGAAAGGTACATATATAGGTTCAATATAGATATGTCCTCATACCATCATTAATGTGTAATTATCTTCCCTAATGACCTTTATTAAATGCCTATGTGAGATCTGAGTAGGCTAAATAAATTGTGTAGGTAAAACCACATGGTGGGAAAATTCATACTCCAGCATAACTTAAATGAGACTTATTTCATTGTTTTGACCTATCTTAAGCACAAGAATAGACTTAATTCCATTAAAGGACATCTACTATCACCTTTAAAAAATTATCTTATTGTTGAAAACATCTTTATGAATATGAGTGCCTTTACTCAAACCCAAAAATTTGTTCTTTTCTTTAAGGGACAATATTATTTAATAGGACAAGAGTAGATAGTGCTCTTTTTCCTATCTATCTATTCTATACTTCACTCTCAAAATGTCAAAATTAAAAAAGGAAAGTATCCTTAGGGCCAGTCTATATATTTATCAATGCTCCAATGTATTTTTTTCCCTCTTCAGTCACTATAAAAATGCAATCAACTAATTCATTAAGAAGATCTTAGAAAGGTTATCAACCTTATCACAAGATCTTATTCACTCAAGTTCACAAAAGATAAAAGTTCTATATTATTTCTAAAATAGATTACAAAGACTTCAAGGAGTCATGATCCAAGTCTAAATTTAGTCTTGCAAAAACCTAGTGAAAACATGATAAAGTGTTCAAGCTAATTATAGATGCATTCATATATTCAAAGGAGAAAAATTGCATAAAAAACTTAAGTGGGAGAACTACATGGATATTTAATCCCTCTTCAAATTTTTGGTATCAGGTAGAGATTATCATAATGGGGTGTTGAGATCTAGAAAAACTTCAACCACTAACCTCATTTACTTTTTCAAATTCATTTATCTCCTTATGGCACAAGTTAGGATTTTGAGCTTTGAGAAGACATCTGTTAGTCTCACACACATCAAATAAGACAAATTTATCATAAATATGCATATTTTACATAGTATTATAGGAATATTACCTATTTTTTATCATTCTAAAAAAGGATAAAAATCTTAGCCAAGGGCAACAATGCCCATCACTATTGACCCTATTGGGTACTCCTTTATATATAGATTTTGAGGATAATCTTCTGGGAAGATTTTAAGTTTTTGTATTCATCAATATTTATACATTTTCCAAAATGACACGATCATCCAAAAACATCATAAAGATATGTATATATCTATTTTACATAATTTATTCTTGTTCATATTCATTCTATTTCATTAATTCTAATTTCTTGATTTTCATTTCCTATGTATAAGTGTATTTATGCTACCATGATTTACTCAATTCAATTGATCTAATTAGGAGATACTATTGCATTAATCAATAATTTAGATAAAACATTTGGTAAACCCATGTTTTGATTGATCCTTTTATAATCCTATGTTTCCCTTCGGTTTCAACCTTCTATCATTTCAGATTTTTATTTATTTTATTCAATCTTTATTGCTTCACGATTAGAGCCATAGAAAGTGATAAAAGCAAAAAATCTAAAGTCATTTACAAAATTTGTTTTGATAATAAAAATGATAAAGAGTTTTTTCAATACCTTGATTCCAATAAGAGGACATTGAGTCATTATTAATTGTATCATGTCAAGAGAAACAAAAACATGTAAATGCATTTCAAGAACATAACGATTATATTGAGCAACCCATTATCAGCCTTACCACATGTTTGGGCACTACTAGTGTTGATACTACTATCCCATCCATATCTTTATGTTTGATAACAACCCATAATAAACCATTTATTTATATGCCATGCCTAACAAAGTAAGACATTCCAATATTTTTATATCTACACATACTATATCACATATCTTATCTACTATAAAATCCATCAAGAAAGAAGTTATATTTTTCAAGCTAAGGTGTTACAACTAAAGCAAGGTACCCCAAAAGGTATCAAATAATTGGATTACCGTATCTTACTTCATAATAATTTAGCACGTCATATCACATACTTTAATGCACCCACTATATTTTGAACTCCTAAGATTTATTTATATGAGGGTAAATAATATCTTGAATAACATTTATGATCCTTTCATGTAATATGTTTAGATTTTGAATCTAATGATAATTACTAACTAAAATATTTCCAAGGAGCTTAAGAGACTATGTTTTTCATTGGTTTTATGATGTACCTACTCAATCTATGAAATCATTCAATACTTTAAAAAACTTATTTCTCAAACACTTTTTTATCAACATTGATGAGAAACTTTCATATTAAAAAATTTCCAAGATTAAAAAATGAACTAACAAACCTATCAGTGAGTATGTGATTCATTGCAAGACTATGTTGACCAAAATGACTAATGTACTAGAAGACAATTAACTACAAGACATATTCAAAAAAAAAATTGCTTACACCCCCATATGAGTAAATAATCTTTAATAACTTTAAATCATTTGAATATCTTTGTCATACTATAAGAGATAGAGAGGTCAAAATTCTCACTTTGAACAAGCTTAAATACACATATTCACCTTCTAGGACTAAAAACGAATTTCAAATAAACCATATTACAAATCCAAGGCACAAGACACTAAAGTATAAGTAAATATAAAAGTCAATGATATTTGTCAACATACCAATAAAGTTTTTTTTCAAATAACCACAAAGGAAATTTTATAGATTAATACAACCACCTTATAAACTTATACAAAAATTTATCTAATTCCATTTAATCACTTTAAATCCTCCATATGGAGTTGACATGAATAAACAACAATGTAAATCCTTTGATAATAATCAATTTTGTGATTGTCATCAATACAATGGCCATTTTAAAAAAAGTGTTTCAAGATCAAACATCTCATTTAGGATCTTATGGACAATAATGTTATTGAGATAGATGATACTATAAAGGAAACAAAGACTCCACAAAATGATAATGTTAAGCTCAAAATTTTAAATTATCTATGTCCTAATCATGATAAAAATAAAGACACTTAAAATGTGCATTATACATACAGTTTTTACCCACATCCTACATCATATGATCACCCTTTGGATGTATTATTAATAATTACTCCAAATTTTATACCACATACTATGATCACTTTTGATGATAGTTAAATATTTTATGATGATATTGATTTTCATGCTTTGTGTATAAAAACTCATATTGATCATCAACATATTCATATTATACTCATTTATAATAGATCAAGTGAAAATGCATGGATAATTATATTGATTCATTCATTACATTACATACAAATTGACATACAATCACTTATTCAAAGTGTTGGGAATTTCAACGGTAAGAAAAAAGCCATTTTGGGCTGTAGTATGTTACCTCTTCAAGTGGGACTTATTAAATTATTGACTCATTTTGTTTTTGTACAAAAAAATTAAATTTTAGAGATGATTTTGGGATTTCCATGGTTGTAAAAAGTTTGTGTTGTTCCTTCTATGCTTCATATATTATTTAAATGCCTTTATTTTAATCAATTTGTTTCAAAGATAAAGTATGAGCATCCTATAGATTCCATATTACCTCCTCCTCCCCATCCACAACCATAGTTAAATAATTTATATAAGCATAATAAAATCATATTTTTTACATCTAATCAAAAGGATTATAATCAAGAGGTGTAAAAGGTTCAAAATCCAACAAAGAAAAAATAATTTTATTGAGAATAAAACAACTCCTTTGCAACAATCCCACACACTTGCACTATCTCCTAAGATGGATATTCATACTCTAAAACATATTCCTAAAAATATAAAACAATTGGAATAATATTCTAAATTATCTCAAGTGGTTTTAGGTGGTCTTACACCTCCTTAATCCATATATCCTACCCAAGCTCACATACATGGTCATTCATATAACTTTATTATTGATTTTGATACACATTATGATTATGATATTGACACACTATATACTTTTAATTCAACTAAGGTAAGAAATTTCCCTCTCATTACTAATCTGGCTAATGATAAAATTTATGGAATCGTTGAATATCTTGTGCATTTAAAAAAAACTCAATCAAAAAATATAAAACATAATAATTTGATTATACATAGTCTCTGATTGGTTGCATCTTATTCTTTTATTTTCTTTCACTTGCAATCACTTGATCCCTTATTCTATGCGCTTGGATTTCATTGACTTATTTGACCTCTTGTCTCTCCTATTTTCAAGTCCCATTTCTAATTAGATCAAAACATAAATCAATTATTCTCAAACATTCCATGTTTATTTGTTACAGTGCACTGACATAACCTCATTTTTCATTTGAAATAGAAATTTTAGACTCAGACATAATTTCCTAACACTACTTTCCTAACTTGGTTATACTTTCCTTTCTAATTTTATGCCCACGTGTTATATTTTCAAATCCTTGAGCCTTAATAATGCCAATTTTAGTTGTCTCAGTAATTTTTAATATGAAACACACTATTGTTCATGCAAAATATACTTGTTTTCAAATCATATTTTTAACATATGCAACATATATTTGAAAAATATACATTTAATGAAATGATAATATACATTCAAAAGAAATTTATACTCTTGAAGTTCATGAATGATTACTAATATCACCACGGGGGCATCTTTTTCATGTTTTAATTTGTCAATATTTCCTTGTACATTATGATCATAAAAACATATTGTGATTTATTTAGATCTCCTTCATATTATTATATGTTATACACCTTGATTAATTTTAGTTTCATCCTTTTCTATTTTAAAAAAATGTGGAAAATATTAAAAAATTCATATATTATACAAAATATAAAAATATTGAAAATATAGAAATATATAAAATCAATACTTGGGAATGATTTGTAATCTAGTTAACATATTTACAATATGTTATTTATCTCATGATTAGTAGATATCATACTCTTGCTATATCACACATATATTTCATGGGTATATATTAAGTGTTGTACATGGCATATAGACATTTTTAAATATTAATATGTTCTACTCTCATCCACCCATTGGCCTTGCCAAGCTAGGGCTATATTATTCACAAGTGACAATATGCAGGTGTTATCATTCTATAACCCCCTATACTACTGATATTTCAATCCTATAAAAATGTTTTGATAGCATTTATATCATATATAATGTATATTAAAATTATATTTTATAATATATGATCACATGCCATATGCATAGATTAAATTATCTTTGCTAATTATATGTTTCGTTGATGTTGCTTAATTGTACATAGTAGATTAAAAAAATTATTTTCTATTATGTTGGCCATTGGCCCTTGTGCAACAATCTTTGTTTGATTTATCTCTATGAGATCTTATGTGTAATTTAAAAATGTCATTACTTTGGTCCTTGTACTTATGTATGGTGTGTGGAAATTGAACATGTCCTTGATTTATCCCTCATCACTTGTGTGTGTGACATTTGAACATGTCCATTTTTTGTGACATTCACCA
Source organism: Torreya grandis (assembly GCA_037957365.1). NCBI lineage: Eukaryota > Viridiplantae > Streptophyta > Pinopsida > Cupressales > Taxaceae > Torreya > Torreya grandis. The sequence continues at coordinate 804,522 of JARHVA010006217.1, forward strand.
TGTGTATGAATATTTTATTAGAAATTTGAACATGTCCTTGATTTTGGTCATTGGCCCATCTATGATAATTTTATATTATTTGTTATTGTTGTTTGTGTAATTATTGAGTTTGATTATTTATATAAGTGTCATTATCCATATCATGCATTTATAACATACTAACTCCATGAGTTTTAATGATACATTCTATAATCCTTTACTCTCACATTATATACAAAATTAAAAACTTTATATGCTAAAAAATAAGCATATGCTACAATTTTCAATGATAATATCTTACCATTCATGTTTCAAATTAACTTTTATTTTGAGATAAATTAATTTTTAGGAGCATAAATACCCTCACCTCAAAATGGGGATAATTTAGTGGTAGTTTCATGCATGATATAAGCCTTTTTCAAATATAAAAATTTAGTTATGGACACAATCATAGTTTTAAAAGTTGAAACATTCATTTATTGGCAGAATTTTGTGGCATATGCCATTGCATATGTACCCTTATTTTAGTTTCAAGGATCAAATTAACATAGTTAAAAAGTTACAATAAACATTCACATATATATTCAAATTATACTATTATAGTGGGGGAATAATAGCAGGTTTATGTCAGAGGATTGGATATGATAGGAGTTGGGTATACTCCATTATCTTGTGATCATGTTTTCATATGACAAGATATATCAGGATAATAATAAGATGTTGAATTAAATTTACAAATAATCTAAAAAAATTGATTCAATTTAGTTTCATAGTACATGAATTGAGTCATTGAACACTATCAAATTATGTGTTTGAATCCGTTTATACTCCAACCCATTTGCATTTTGGGGTTACAAATATTGATAGACATAATCAAGTTTCTAATATTATTAAATGAAAAATAGTTTCACCAAAAAAGAGAAAATGTAAGTTGGTTTTTGATGACCCCAATTTTCTCTAATGGTTTTGCTAAGGAAATATATTATCCAAATGGTTCATGGGAGGTACCAATTCTCAAATGCTTTAAGGAAACATCATCCCAATTAAAAGTCACAAAAAATAACATGGTTTACTGTTTAGATGTATTAATCCTATACTCTCATTTCAATTTTAAAATTACTCAAATACAATTAATTTTAAATTTATAAAAATTCATTTCAAATTAAAGTTTTCAAAGATAAAATAAAGTATCAAGTTTTCAAATGAAAAAATAAACATTTCATATGTTTTGAGTATTTTCAAAATAATACGGTGCCTTACATGATTAAAGTATGTATCTTAATGATAAAGTGTGTCTTAAAAAATAAGGTGTTATTTTACTATAATCTAGTAATTGAATTCTTAGACTAAATTGGAGGAAATGTAGAAACATAAACCTAGTAACAAATACTTGATCATGCCTATTTTATCCATTTTTACCATTAATTAACATGTGCACTTAATTGACACTTATTTCACTGATTTGACCCGTCATAAGCATAAGAAGAGACCAACTTACATTATAAGGCCATCCATTGTCACATAGAAAAATGATCTTACTATTAAAAACATCTCTATGCATATGTATGTCTTAACTCATATACAAAACTATGTAATTTTATTGAAGGTAAAATAGTGACCAATAGGATAGGAGCACTCAATACTCTTGAGTCATATCCTCATTTTGACCTACCTTTAACCCAAAAGAGAATAAAAAATAGAAGCAAGATATTTAATTTAATGGTTTCTTACTCTTTTCAACCATTAGGGATTTGTCATTTTTTTAGTAGCCTTCATTGGCATGTAGCTAATTGTGATAGCTACATTGGCATTTAGGTTCTTTGCTAATGTGAAAACGGTTCTAGTTTCTATAATAAAGTAATATAAGATTTAAGCTATTGCATGTGTTCATATTATCATAATGGTTAAATATAAAAATTATAAGTTTTAAATATCTTGTTATGTTGATAATCTTCAATGGTGTGTTGACCCTTGATTGAGGCAATAAACACATTATATTCATAAAAGAGACTAGATCTATGACATGGGCCTAAGATTTGTACATTTTATTAAGAACCCTATGTTATATTAATCTATATGTTTTAATTAATTGATAATAACATAATGATTATTGCATTTAATTTGATTGGTTAAACATAATAGGGTCTTTAGACATAATTCATGATAATGTGAAATCATTATTTAAATTTATTTTGATTGATCGAGGTTATAATTGATTGAAATGATATTGTGGAAATATAAAGGTAATTTATAATACCTTGGAAACAAAATGAAAATGTTGATTTGATATTTGGTTTGTAAAAATTACCCAATCGTAGGGTTTGGGGAAGACACTATGACTGACCATTTAGTCTTTTGGGATTGGATGGAAAGTGGGTTGATTAGTTGGATAAGAACGTAGAGGGAATGAATGGATTGTGTGTAATCTAGAAGCAATAATGGAGGATGTGAAAACAATGTTGAGACCCATAATGGGAGTTACATTAATATCATTGGTAATGACCATGGGATCCATGGAAAGATAGAATGGTAATTTGTGACCCTCCCCAAATACACCAAAAGAAAAGACTATATAGAAATGAAGCTCAAATATATTATATTTAGATTTTTATGAATTAAGGATTTGAAACTAAAAAATACATGACTAAATTTTGAGTGTCCATGAAGACCCTTTGAATCTTAGGGCATCTTGGAGAAAAAATAATGAAGAAAAAGAGAAAATATGAAACTTGGTCTCAAATTCAGGTATGTTAATTCTTCTCCTCATAAAGTTTTTTGTACATTAAATATTAGAAAAAGTATATAAATATCATTATAGATTTAACAATCCATTTAGGGTATAAAATCCTATATGTATACTTAGGTATATTTATAGGAATATATACCCTAGGTAGAACCTTACCGGGATAGTTGTAGTGTCCAGTATCTATAAAAGTACACATTTTATTAAGGAAAATAGATAAACCCTATTAAGACCACTTTTATGGAAGAATACATTTTGATTGGATAATATGGTTTTATATGGTTTAAATGTGTTGTCTATGTAAATATTATTATGTTGTGGCTATATATTTTTGGTTATGTCAGAAAAATGGTTAGCCATATCCTTTGTATACAAGAGTAGATGTGTATCCCATCTTGGTGTTTAGATTTAGATATTTGGTAATATTTGTATCTATATAAATATTAGTCCATTAAGGGACAACATTGATTTTTTAGTTTCATTCCTTTTGTTTTTTAATTATACAAATGGAAATTATTTTAGTGTTAGTTTTTTATTTTGATAACATTTTAGTTCCATGCATTTAAATTAAGGGTGTAACCCTTTTTGAAACAAGGTACATAATTTGAGTTTTGTGTTCTATATTAAATACCATTTGTTGATTTTGATGAGTTGTTTAATGTTATATGATGAATAAAACTATCATTCGTTATTATATTATATTATTTAATTCCATGAATGGAGATTTGATGGTTTTATTATCACTTTTACTCTTTATATATGACTAGAAAATGACTTTTAGAGGGACCCTCTACTTTTTTATAGTAAAATTATAATTCTTAAAGATTATACACATGATTCTAACCTTGAAACTAATAAATAAATGATCTTGACTCTATCATTTGAGGTTATATTGTGTATATCTCTAGGTTTTTGGTGTGTTTTATGTATTACCAGTCTCTTTTGGCCTATTTCAAGGTGAATTATAGACATTTCATCCCTTTTATAGTTTCATCTCTTTCCCTTACCTATATGTAGTTTTTATGTGAATTTTGTGTGAGTTTTTAGATTTTCTAAGAGTTTATTACATTGTTCAAAAATGTTAAAGAGTTATCTGAACTTTATAACATCATCATTTGTGATTTTAGTTTACCTCTATCCCTTTTTCCATGATAAGAAGCTTGAAAATAACTATAAATAAGTATTTTTAGTGGTATTTTTAGGTTTATGGGTTGATCTTACATCAATTTCACATTTTTAAGGTAGGAATTAGCCTTCTCTAGAGTTTCATCCCAAGGAGCCAAGATCCCACAACTTGGGGATGTTTCCATTGTTACAAAGAGTGAAAATTATTGATCAAATAGGTTTGAGATCCATGTGAAAACAATATTTATATCATGCTAATGGAATAGAAAAGGGAACATCAGTTTTTATTATAAGCTTATGCTAACTAAAAGTGGAAGATTCAAGAAAGATTAAAAAATGCATCCTTTTTATATCACCCTAATCATTGGTAAGCATCTTATCCATAATTTTATGATAGATTCTAGAGCTAGTAGTTCTATTATTGCCCAGAAAGATTGTTGATTTATTAGGAATAGAGTATACACTAGTCATTAATGGGGTTGTCCAATTATATTGTACTATCATTAATAGATCATGATTCATTAAGAATATAAACCTTACCCTTCATGCATGTCCATGTCTTTCCACCTTTCAAGATATTTCAGTTATTGATCTCCCTCCCTATTTTTACATATACCTTTCTAGAGAATTTGTTGTAAAAATATGGGATTTTTATATTTATATTTGTCACATATTTTAATCACCTAAAAGTGGTAATTAGATGCTAAGAGTTTCAATTGAGTTAACCTATTCCTATGTTAGCCCTAGACCTATCTTAGAGCCTTATATACACTTTTCCTATCATTGTATAGACCACATTTACCTACAATTAGTCAAAACATAATCCTAGAACTATATTATTAAATCCTAACCCAAATTTCTCAACACTCTACCAAGTGGACTTTAGTGCCACATTTGGGACACTAAAGCTACATGGTGCTTTTTTTCCCAACTAGGTCTTAGTGTCCTTAGCCCATTCTCTTCCTAATAGATAATTTTTCAAACATGTACCCCTATTAAGGTTGAGTTAAGAATAATTTATTATTTAAACAAAAAAAAACTCTATAAATAAAAGTCTAATTCACCTCTATTCACTAGATGGAAAATAAATACAAAAGCACATTCAAACCAAATACAAGTCAAACAAAATTAAGGTATTTGATCCCTATTCTACCCTAATTCTACATACTACCATATACAACAACCCTAAGCCTATATTTAAATATTTAAAAATTCAAACACATTTAAGGCATCAAAGTCTACTCTCATTATAGCATTCACTTGCACTTACATCAATCACTAGGTAGGAGAGCTACATCAAGATTTATCCCTCTTCAGAGTATTTGTATGTAGAAAACTCTCTTCACAATGGGGTGTTGAGGATGCCCATCCTATCTTAATAATGAATGCATAAATATTTATCATTCCATACTTTTAAGGAATATTAGGATTTGGACACTAAATCAATTTTTTTAGGCACAACATAGAGCTCTAAATTTCATACATACAAGAATATGACATAAAAACATAAGCACATGTGGTCCTAGAAAATAGGAACAATCCCACAAAGGGGACACTTCCACCACCTATAAGACACTACACAAACATGGTGATACTATCCATATATGGTGATACTATTCAGTGAGTAGATGAACACCAGAATCCTATTGATGACACTTAGAACTACCCAGATCTCAACTTTTATAACCCAAATCATCCATGATAGTCAATTTTTAGATAAGTCTATATTTATGTATATTTATTTCTATTTTTAGAATTCAAAGTAAGTCAAATTATATAAAAAAATATTACTTAATTATTTCATATTTATTTAACTAATATAGACATCTCACCCCTTTAATCTAAACATATGGTTTTACATAGTTAAAACTCTAAAAGGTTAACTCATTTGGTGAACATGTCTTACTTTGAATATTTCTTCAAACCCTAGCTTACATTCATCAAAAAGAATTGTAATAAATTTAATGTTGCATACTTCAAATTTTATGATGTTTTAGACAACCTAGCTAAATTAAATAAATTTTACATTAGGGTTTCAATTTATTTTAGATATAATTTAAATTGGTGCAAAAGAAATCCTGGATTCAAAAATACTAACCCTAGATGCTCTTAGGGTATGTATTCTTTTTATCCTATTTCCAATCTATATTCTAATTTGTTTACTATATGTCACTAAAAAAGCTATCTCTCTTCCATTAATAAGAAGAGAGACTAGGTGGTAATCCTATAGAGCCTATTTAGATTCCTACTATACAAACCTATAGCAATGAAAAGGAACCTCTTACAATTTTAGATATTAATCCTTCACACCCTAGTTATGTGTAATTTAATGATAATGCATCTACAGATGAATAATATAACCAAGAGTAAGATGTGGTCCACATTGACAATCAAGGCACACTACCTCCAGTTAACAATAATGATATAACTATGAAAAAAAATGAAGTATTATAAGGCTTCATATATAGAATTTAGGAACAACCCCTTGATCATGCATAAATTCTACATGTCATCTTATAAATCAAGAATAAGAAAAATAATGGTCAATCTTCAACTTCTCTAGTTAATAATTTTATTACACCTTCAGTGGGGCCAACTCAACCAATTTAGATATCACAACCCAAGATTTTTATTCAAACATTAGTTATAGCTACACCACTTATGGATAGTTCTTCTACTTAAAATGTACAATACCTTATGCATGAGGTTATTACACTACATTCTAAGGTCTTACATCTTAATAAAAGAGAAAATAGTCCATAACATACCTTAGATTCACACATTATATTGCATACACCTTTAACACATCACATAGTGGTAAATCCTTTGACATTTAGTTTCATGGCACCCAAGATCAAATTATATGATGGAAATGGTGACCTAGAGAATCACCTCAAATATTTTAACATAACATGCTTAGACTATGTGTCTAACAATTGGATTATTGCAAATCTATTTCCATGTAGTCTCAAGGATTACGTCCTACATCAGTTCTATAATTTTCCAAATCAATCTATCATAGAATTAAATCCTTTAGCTAATATTTTTGTAGCACACTTATCTATAAACATCAGTGATAAGATATCATATGCACAATTGGAACAACTAAATCAAAAGTTAAACGAGCCTATTTCTGGTTATGTCTTACGATACAAGGCAATATTATCCAAATTGACTATCCCCATGGTAGATAGAGATATTTAGGATATATTTAAGCAGAGCCTATTACTAGCATTGTACAAGGTTATCCTATTCAAGAAGTTTTGGGCATTTATTGATATGTGCCACATAGTAATGGAAAGAGAGGTTAATCTCTTAGTAATTGGAAAAATCAAGTACAATAATGGACTATAATCCACTATTAAGATTGTAAAAAATCCTCCATACAAGGTTCAGAACATGGAAAACAAAAATGATTAAAAGGCCAAAGTCAATATAGCTTCTAAGCCTTTTCCTAGATTGATTTTATCCAATCCTCATTGTAAATTCTTCACTAATCTTTTAGAGTCATGATCATGAGTAATAAAAAACTATTAGAATTTAATGTCATATCTCTCCCTCCTATTAAATAAGTTTATAAGACATGGCCTCTTCCAAAGAGTTATGATTCAAATGCATTTTATGAGTATCACAGTGAACTAGGCCACACAATAAAATGTTGCAATAGCCTAAAGCACAAGATACAAGATCTCATTAAGGCTAACATTACTAATGTGGGAATACCCATATAAGAACTAAGACAATAAAAAATAGAAGCAATGACACTAAATATATTTTGAGATCCTTCCCCAAAGCATATAACTAATGAGGTAAGGGGTACATCATGTGTTCACTATACATACGATGTGCATCCACCACTAGATTCCTATCACATAGTTATAGAGGAGGCACATCCATTACATAAAATTATTGGCATGTATCACACTATAATTACACTTATCAAATTTTTAAAATATGATATAATGGATGATGACACAAATTTATATGCACTCTTCATATAAGCATATATAAACCACCATCCTATTCATAGTGTTATGGTTAAAAATAGGTCAATCATAAGTATATGAACTATGATACTCTTACAACACTTAGGATAAATATAGAAGGATATATTCCCCATAGATATAGTCATTATTGGTTTTAGTTTCCATGTTCAGAGCTCCATAGAGGAGATTTTGATTTCATTACAAGTTGGAATAGCACGCGTAGCCACTAAGTTCTTAGTAGTACCTAGTGTGGCTGTATTCAATATATTATTAGGCAAGTCATGGTTATAGTAGATATGAGACATCCCATATACAATATATCTATATCTAAAGTATATAAATTCTAAATAGGTAGTTATTATTGAAGGTGTCCCATATTAGTATACTCTTCCCATCCCATAGGAAATGGTAGCATAGTTTCTAGCTACAGTTACAACACTAACACCAGTTATAGTTCCAAAACCACTACCATATATTCTATAGTTATTAGTTATAATAGATAGTATAGATCCTAGACACACATCACAATATTTAATAGAGTGATCTATGTAGGCTAGGTCTACTCCTATGGTATCTACATGCATTCATACTCTCCCTCAAATATCATTACTATAGAGACCATTGCATCAAAGATATGCCATGTATTCTAGAAGACCTTCCTCTAATCAATTTATGCTAAGATTAGTTATATTAGGTTCTAAGGGTTCTTGGCATAGGGCACCTACATCACCTATAGCTTTTACTTTACCATATTCGTCCCTAAGACCCCTAAAGTTTATAGGGCATCATATTCAATGAGACACCATCATAGCATCACTACTTAGGAAACTTCAGACTTAGTTTATAGAACATAGTATATTATAGGATCACATTTTCCATTTTACACAACATGCATGATCACAATTCCCCTATTCAACATAGGTCATAGTGATGGTGATTCTCCCATGAGACTCATTTTTTATTATGGTTCCTACTCTTATACATACTTTTGTCTCTTTCTCGATCCTTATACATTCTAAATAGGTAGTTATTATTGAAGGTGTCCCATATTATTATCCTCTTCCCATCCCACAATAAATGGTAGCATAATTTCTAGCTACAGTTATAACACTAACACTAGTTATAGTTCCAAAACCACTAACATATATTCTATAGTTATTAGTTACAATAGATAGTATAGATCCTATACATAAATCACAATATTTAATAGAGTGATCTATGTTGACTAGGTCTACTCCTATGGTATCTACATGCATGCATACTCTCCCTCAAAGATCATTAATATAGAGACCATTGCATCAAAGATATGCCATGTATTTTATAAGACCTTCCTCTACTCAATTTATGATAAGATTAGTTATATTAGGTTCTAAGGGTTCTTGGCATAGGGCACCTACATCACCTATAGCTTTTACTTCTACCATATTGGTCCCTAAGACCCCTAAAGTTTATAGGGCATCATATTCAATGAGACACCATCATAGCATCACTACTTAAAAAACTTTAGACTCAGTTTATAAAACATAGTATATTATAGGATCACATTTTCCATTTTACACAACATGCATGATCACAATTCCCCTATTCAATATAGGTCATAGTGATGGTGATTCTCCCATGAGACTCATTTGTTATTATGGTTCCTACTCTTATACATACTTTTGTCTCTTTCTCGATCCTTATACATAGTTTATTTTGATTTACTTGTACATAGATTATACTAAAGAAACACAAAAATAATATAACATGTCAAAAGATAAAAACATTCCAATGTTTCAAAAATAATTTTTTTACAGATTGTATGCATTGTTATGTTTAAATTTATAATACTTTTTAGATATTGCATATTTCTAACTATCCTAGTATAGTCGGTTTTATCATACACATATGCTTCACTTGTTCTTGTCAAGTGATTTTATATTCCAAATAGGAATCTGATCCACAACATTGATCCAAAGTAGCTATAATATACCCATTAGGGGAATTTACATTGATTCATGCTTATACATTTGATACATCCACCCACTTAGGGGAATATCCTACACAGTTGATATAACCATGTTCTATATTACATACTATAAATTATAGTTTAGGCACTAATTTATCTTGATATTGATCATTCCCCTTCATTGCTCATATTGTTTCCAACTATCACTATTTACACTCAGTATATATACATCTTAGAATCTACATAGATTTGTATTACATAGTTCTACATGATTTCATTTCTATTTATCCTAGATTAAAATTGATTGTGTTCCTATTCTTATTCCATCTTCAAGGGCATTTTAATATGCCATTATTATTTGGATCTATGTCATTTCTCTATTTGTATACCTAGGACATGTGCCCACGTCCCTTGTGTGTGATTTATTATTTATATATGTGGACATTTGAACATGTCCTTATATGTGGCTCTAAGCCAAATTAATTGTTTCTTGCATATGTCGAAATTTAAAAATATCCTTATATGTCTTCATTCTCATATTTAATGACATATGCCCATGTCCCTTGCATTGTGTTCCCTTGGCCTAACTTTTACATTCCTCAGGTGTTTGTATGTTTGCTTATTTGTATGCTTCTACGCCATGACACTTATATTTGCTTGTTACATACACACACAAGTTTTTGATGCCATGAGGGATCTCATGCATCTACCCTTCCTACTTGGGTGTCATTATGGACATCATGCACCATCCCCCTAGGTAGTTACTCAAATTTTATACTATATCTATACACATAATATGTTCAAACTATATCAATTAATGATGTTTTCTATCTTGTAAGAACCTGTAGAGTCTCAATCTCTTTGAGTGCATGTATTAAGAGGTTCAATAATAAAGGGATGGGCATACCATTTGTACTTCATATGATTATTATACCTATACTACCACTTGTTATCTACATAATAATCTCCTAAAAGCATTCCCCTAAGCTTTGCCTCCTCTTTTTAACCCTTCACTAGTCATTTTCTACCTTCATTAGCCCTTCCCTAACCTAAAATCTTTTTAAACAATTTACATTACAATGTCAGCCACATCGACCTTGTAATATAATTAATAAAATGTATTTAGGTTCTAGGTCAGTTCCTGGCCAACCTAAGGTGAGGCCTATTTTTTTTGTCAATAATAATACAAGGTCAATTGGGTTGACCTTGTCAGCCTAAACTTTAGAAAAATATTAGGTTTAAATCCACCTATATAAACACATCCATTTCATAATTTATTAGAGAAGAGAAGAAGATGAGATATATATTGTGCATATGCTTATCCACCATTTTATTTGAGGAACATAACTTAGGGTTTGATACATTTTTTGGATATAAAAACCTTATCTTGTGGAGAAGTCTTTTAGATGCATTGATAAGTTATGTAGCCTAGAAATGATTTATCATTGTCATCCTTACATACCATAACAACCTCTTAAAAAGCACCTTGGCCTAAGGAGAGATTGAGGCTCGATGAGTTTGTCTTCAAAAGTAAGTATTCTTAATTTTATTGCTCCTTTGTAAGAGTAGATAACTATGCATTTGTACTTTTATCCAATGTATTAGGATTCCATATACATTGATATGAGGTTATGTCTTCTATACATGTTTAATTTTAATGTTTATTACCCAAAATTTGTGCCATAAGATTTGGTGAGCACTATATTAGATTTTGATTTATATTTTATTGGTTTAGTGAATATGAAAACATGGGACCTAATTAGGGTTATTACGTAGTTTTGATTGACTAAAGGTTTTAGAACCCTCTCTAGTGAATTTATTATGGTAATAAATCCTCTGGCTAGGTCTAGTAGTTCCATCTTGGTCATGACACCAAATATCTAATGTATCCACAATTGAAAGTGTAAGTAGGATTTATCTTCTCTGAGATAAGATTGATTTATAGATCTGTTGCATTTACCATTACATACATTCTGGTGAACCTGATGTGAATCTAACCCTTGTAATTTTTCTTTTACATTATAATTTTCATAATTTTATTATATTTTTCCATATTTATACTATTTTATCAAACCAATCGATATAGTTATAACTTTATGTGTGTAGGTTTAACACACAATCACATTGAAATGAACCTAGTTTTTTGGTGTAAGTCTTCATCAGCTATAGGCTACTAGATTGAGTAGGTCAACACAATATCCTTATTTAGTTCTATATTATCATAAACTATAGAATAAATCAAATTTGTCTTTTAATTCTTTCTACCTGCATATAGGTCAATAGACACTATCGAATAGGTCAACCCCATTCCTTATTCTTCTTTAGCATACAAGGATTTGAAAAACTTGGTTAAACTAATCGACCCAATTTTCAGAATTTGAAAGTAGCAACTAAGCCATGTTGGAATAAAATTTCCAATATAAATCATCTTCAAGCCCATAAAGGTTCCTTTCTTTCCTCTTTCTATTATTTTAGTACATTTTTAAATTTTATTTTTCACAAGTTAGGAGTCTTTAAAACTACAAACCTACAGCTAACTAGGTTTACTTGGTCAACTTATATTTGTAGCCTGTCTTATATGTGAGAGATATAGTCAACCTGCTCAACTCTATTCTTAAACACCTTTCATCTACAGAACATCAATGACCTATTCAACTCTATTCTATAATATTTGCATATAATGTCACCTAAATTGACATGATACTATTATTAATTAAAGAATTAACTACTATTTTCTAGTAATTAATTCACATTTCATTTTTAGTTGTTTGCATTCTTAGAGTAACTCATATAGTATAAATAGGTGGGTTTTTCAAATTACCATTTTAGTTACACTATTTTACTATTTTACACACACTACCAAATCACATAACATTCAGAATGCATTTAAACACTTGTCTTCCCAATGACTACCTAATTGGATTTCATCCCTAAGGGGGAAGACAACTTGGTTTTCTATCCAAGTATAAATACATGGTTAATGGTATATATTGTTTAAGCACCCAACACCCTTATCACCATAAGATAAAGGGGGTAGGCCCCAATATCAAGCTAGTACTATTTCCAAGATAGATCTCTTTCAAGCCAATCATCCTAAAACCATCCATAAATTACTTTTCTAGTTACTTATTTTATCCAACTCTCTTATCACATTTGGATCAATTTTTTTTAATAATATAATAACACTCAAGATGACCACCTAGCTAGATTTTATTTTTGAATTGCTTGCTTGTTCTTTGATCATTCATGTTTCATGGAAGAAACTTGCATTGGACAACATTAGTGCAAGGTTTTGTGTTATGTTACATAATTGGATCAATAACATTGATCCAATTATTTATTTGTTTTCTATCATTCTTTCTTCAAACTATCTTATAGTTTTTTCTACTATTTTAATAAACTATCATCTTATTCAATTTAGTCTCTTATAGACTATGTTTTTCACTTGCCTATCTACAGTACACAGTCAAGCCAAATGATTGTGTATTCATATATCTCTATTTTATCCCCTATATAGTAGTATATAGTTGACCCATATGACTGTGTATTATTTTTATCCTATATCTTAGCATTACTTGGTTGACCTAGTCAATGCTTTACCTTTTGGCTGACATAATTCTTTGTTGGATGACCCTGTTCTTTATTTGGTTGACTTTATTCTCTATTTATCCAACTATACCCTTGATTATCCTTATTCCTTCCTTAATTATATTTCATTCATTAATCATAATGAAATCCCCTATTAGAATGTTCTTAGACAAACTAAATTTATTTAAACACTATATGAGGTGTTCTTTTCTTCCTATTTTCAACCTTTAGGACATGTTGACTAATTTGACAACATGTCAAATTAGGTCAACCCCCTATATGGTCAAAATTTATATAGGAGTCCCCTAGGGTGTAAAACACATCCTATGGTCTCTGATAAGGTCAAACATGTGTTTTCATCTTTGTCACCTTTGTCTTAGTTTATCCTAAGTCATTTTAAGGTCATTTTGAGTCATTTATGGGACTAGTATAGTTTACATAGGAGAAAAAAGTTCCAAATTAATATTCAATGTCCCCCATGTTATAATATGTTAGAGGAACTATTGTATAAGTGACAAAATGCAGGTGTAATGTTAGAACAAGAAGAATAGTAGGAAGAATGGTAGTTTTATGTGATTATGGGTAGTTGTATGACTTGTGAAGTAGTTATGACATGTGTGGATGTTTCAAAAGTGTATATTTAGGTCCATTTAACTAACTTACATTCTTGGGAATCCTTAAAAATATAAAACATGGAAAAAAATTCCCTATTTCCTTTATTGCTCTCCTTTTCATGCAAAAATGGTAATCCCATTTCAGTCTAGTACTGATAATAGGAGGTGAGTTGGATCAAGTGAATTTGGTGGATGATAACACTCATTGTATAATTAAAATCCATGGAAAATTTTATATTATTGGTTACTTGTTCTCTATGATCCATTTCTAATGTCTTCCCCTCTTTTATGCCTGCACATCCCCATGACCTTCAATTTTCTCCTTTGTCTGGATTGAATTTTGTAAACCAATGGTTATACATGATATTGAGGATTATGAAAATCCTTTTAAAAATATTTTAAAATTATTTTCATGTGTGGTGTGAAGGAATAAGGCATAATCATCTTATTCTTTCTATCAAGGACTCCATTAGCAGTCTGTAGACAAGGTTTTCACTCTTATAAATCTTACCTTCCTATAGTGGGTTTAAAACAAAGATGGAGTGTTGTTTCCACTATCAAATAGCATGGTGATCAGATACAATTCATTAAAATCTTTATATCAATAATTTTACTTATAGGAAATAAGTCATAATGCATTATATACAATCAACTTCCCTTATGACTACCACCAACAGTCATATAAAACTAGGACTGAGTAGTCATGTACATGGAAAAATTATGATTCAATATGGTGAGGAGTTTAAGGTGGAAACACTAAGTTTTATTATATTCAAAACGTTATAAATTAGTTTTGAGAACTAATCTAACACTTACTGTCTTATACCATATCTTCACATATAGGTTTCATACAGTATCACCTATAAGTGGCCCCAATAGAGGACTAAACATATTTGAATAAAGGACTTAGAACTTATTTGAAAACTTATTGAGGTAGTGCTAAACCCATCACTCCATAATGTAGACCTAAAACCTTTCCATTAGTTTATAAATTTACATAGAGAGACATGTTACCTTATTTTCTATGAATAACATATTTACTCGTATATAAATGTCACATCTTAAGGAGTATCTTGAGGAATGTACAGGTCTTGTGGTCCCACTCATCTATCCAAAGAATATTTTAAATATCTTGACATAATAAATTTATTAATTAATTATTATAATTATTTTTTAAATAGGTTTCCAACTCAAGCAAACTCTGATTATAAACATTCAGTGAAATCTATAGCTCTTAAAGACTGAATGAGCTTATAATCTAATAATGACATAATGATGGAATATCTCAAGGCATAGTGACTTTTTTGGTTTGGAATGGTTATATAAGGGTAAAAAAATATGACATAATAATTTTAAAACATATATGATCACCTATAGGAGTCTTGGAATCTCCCAAATGATTACCTATAATTTGACTGTAGACATATACATATTTGATAATAAGATAGAGGTTGATAACCCTATAATCACAGACATTTAATCAAGGGTAAATTATGTAATGATCCTATAAATAAAATGATATATTAATTAATCACTCATAATTTAATCAACATTAAAAGAGACTTTTTGAGTTGAACCTTACTATCACCTAAAGGTGACACTGTCTGCTATAGTAGACAGACCACTTATAAACAAAGGAAAGATGTAGATTGATAAAGTTGGTAGAAAGTTTTGGATTGAAAACATTTTAAACCAATATAAAAGTTTTGGAATTAAATTCATGATGATATTATAGATAAGAAATAGATAGGTTGAACTAAAAATTAACATACAGTCAATCCCAACCCTGTATTCCTGCATACAATCACCAATGCTATAATCTAGTCTTAGGTTTTTGGATTGTTAAGATACTTTAAAAGATGGTCTAACTTTTAAATTTTGTGTATAAGGTACTATTAACCTAATAAAACCTATTATATTTTAATTTTGGCTGAAAAAATAGGGAATATTCCCTCTATTTTATCGTAGATAGAGGGCACTCCCAATCATCATGAAACTACAGGCTTGGTGAGAAGATGATAAGAGGATGACATCAGGAGTGTTATAACACTGATGAAAGATTTGGGATGTTATTTTTAGAATTAAAAATTATAGAGTAAGCTTTAAATTCCTAAAAAACCACTCATGTGTGGTTATGGGAAATTAGAACACAGTCTAGCCTATTAGGCCTAGACTAGGCCTATACCCTAATGAGGTTCAATTTCATTTATAACATAAAATGAACCTTGTAATGAATTTGCTTACATTTTTTAGGAATTTTATAATGAATTATAACCTATAGTTTGTATGAAAATAACATAGAATGGTTAAATTCACTTGAAACCATCACAAGGGTGCACACAATGTAAAGGTAGAACTCAATAGGACAACATTTCTTGCTCACATATGCATAGAAACCAATAATGGTTCCCTATGGAGTTATTAATGGTTTAATAATGTCCCTAACTTATTCTTAGTGATTTTTTTTATGTTTGAATGTCTAATTTTTGTAAACTATAACTAAGAACCAAATCTTGCTAAAACCCTCTTAAAACCTAATCTTTGACCAGATTGAGAATAAACTAATGGAAATGAATTTAGTAGAGTTAGTTTAGAATATAAATGGTTTTTTAATTATAGATTAATTTCTTAGGATCCTTCCCATATAATTGGTTTCTACCTTACTTGTATGGATAGGTCTGAAACATGGTTTCTTGTAAGTTTTTGTGTGTTTTATAGGTATGGAGTAAATTTGAAGGATGATAATCTTTTTGGGAGGTAAATTGAGACTTTTAATAAATCCCTATACCTATATATCTACATATAAAATCATGAAAAATCTTATCTTGACTCTTTCATCTCATTCAGTCTTTAGCAGATAGTGGAAATGGAGAGTGACTGCCAAGTGAGAAGATGAGAAGTCCAATTAGGGATATTTTAAGGTCTAATTCATGGAGTGGAAGGCCAAGAGACTCTATATAGGTGTCTTAACACCTATTCCATGGATTTGGTTGAAAAATTGAAGTCCACTTGGATGATAAATGTGAAGAATGAGGCCAAGAGGGTTAATGAATGATTGCAAATGGTGAGTACAAGTGTCAATAAGATGTCTAGTAGTTAGGGTTGCATTTATTGGATATCATGTCATGTTTCCAACCCCCTAATATATTTCACATGTTTCAAATCTCCATATTCTAGTTTCAAGTTCTCAAAAGATGCCTAATCATGAAGGTAGTTTCAATAAGGCCATTTGAGGACCCTAAGCTAATTTTGGAGAGTTTTTATGCTTTAGATGGACACTTGTAAAAGAATACCTTCCAAAAATTTATTATCCATTTAATTATTATATAATGTAGCTATTATTCATCACTTGACACTTGTTATTTTAACCTTTTAGCTTCATTATTTTCTCTCTTCTCATGTGATCTATAAATGTAAGCTATTTTGGATCTTGTTTTCTAAATCCACACCTGTTATGCCAAAGCCCTACTAGTTTGATTATATATTTTGAATTTGAAATAATACTTGAAATATGGTTTTAATTTCATGAATTTTTTGGCTAAGTATGTGAAGTGAAGTATATTGAAGTGTCTAGTGATAATAATCTATCCTTGCCTTCTCTTTATCCTTTCATGTTTGATACAAATAGTTCTCACTTTAATAGGTCACATGAAGTGAAACTAGTGTGTTCAAATATATTCAAGATTAAAAGTAGCCTCTATTTCTACAATTTGACCTCTAGTTCACTTAATTTAAGTATTCTAATGCATATCACCTCCATGTTTGAAATACTAATGCTAGAGTAATTCAAGATTTTGAGACTAGTATTATAGGTCATGTTTCAAGTGCTCAAAAGATGCCTAATCATGAAGGCAGTTTCAATAAGGCCATTTGTGGACCCTATGCTAATTTTGGAGAGTTTTTATTCTTTAGATGGACACTTGTAAAAGAATACCTTCCAAAAATTTGTTATCCATTTAATTATTATATAATGTAGCTTTTCTTCATCACTTGACACTTGTTATTTTGACCTTTTAGCTTCATTATTTTCTCTTCTCATGTGCTCTATAAATGCAAGCTATTTTGGATCTTGTATTCTAAATCCACACCTATTATGCCAAAGCCCTACTAGTTTGATTCTATATTTTGAATTTGAAATAATACTTGAAATATGGTTTTAATTTCATGAATTTTTTGGCTAAGTATGTGAAGTGAAGTATATTGAAGTGTTTAGTGATAATAATCTATCCTTGCCTTCTCTTTATCCTTTCATGTTTGATACAAATAGTTCTCACTTTAATAGGTCACATGAAGTGAAACTAGTGTGTTCAAATATATTCAAGATTACAACTAGCCTCTATTTCTACAATTTGACCTCTAGTTCACTTAATTTAAGTATTCTAATGCATATCACCTCCATGTTTGAAATACTAATGCTAGAGTAGTTCAATATTTTGAGACTAGTATTGTAGGTCATGTTTCATAATGTAATGGTATGGTAGTCATGTTTCAAGTGCTCAAAAGATGCCTAATCATGAAGGAAGTTTCAATAAGGCCATTTGAGGACCCTATGCTAATTTTGGAGAGTTTTTATTCTTTAGATGGACACTTGTAAAAGATTACCTTCAAAAAAATTGTTATCCATTTAATTATTATATAAAGTAGCTTTTCTTCATCACTTTACACTTGTTATTTTTACCTTTTAGCTTCATTATTTTCTCTCTTCTCATGTGCTCTATAAATGCAAGCTATTTTGGATCTTTTATTCTAAATCCACACCTGTTATGCCAAAGCCCTACTAGTTTGATTCTATATTTTGAATTTGAAATAATACTTGAAATATGGTTTTAATTTCATGAAATTTTTGGCTAAGTATGTGAAGTGAAGTATATTGAAGTGTCTAGTGATAATAATCTATCCTTGCCTTCTCTTTATCCTTTCATGTTTGATACAAATAGTTCTCACTTTAGTAGGTCACATGAAGTGAAACTAGTGTGTACAAATATATTCAAGATTACAAGTAGCCTCTATGTCTACAATTTGACCTCTAGTTCACTTAATTTAAGTATTCTAATGCATATCACCTCCATGTTTGAAATAATAATGCTAGAGTAATTCAAGATTTTGAGACTAGTATTGTATGTCATGTTTCATAATGTAATGGTATGGTAGTCATGTTTCAAGTGCTCAAAAGATGCCTAATAATGAAGGTAGTTTAAATAAGGCAATTTGAGGACCCTATGCTAATTTTGGAGAGTTTTTATTCTTTAGATGGACACTTGTAAAATAATACCTTCCAAAAATTTGGTATCCATTTAATTATTATATAATGTAACTTTTCTTCATCACTTGAGACTTGTTATTTTGACCTTTTAGCTTCATTATTTTCTCTCTTCTCATGTGCTCTATAAATGCAAGCTATTTTGGATCTTGTATTCTAAATCCACATCTGTTATGCCAAAGCCCTACTAGTTTGATTCTATATTTTGAATTTGAAATAATAATTGAAATATGGTTTTAATTTCATGAATTTTTTGGCTAAGTATGTGTAGTGAAGTATATTGAAGTGTCTAGTGTTAATAATCTATCCTTTCCTTCTCTTTATCCTTTCATGTTTGATACAAATAGTTCTCACTTTAATAGGTCAAATGAAGTGAAACTAGTGTGTTAAAATATATTCAAGATTAAAACTAGCCTCTATTTCTACAATTTGACCTCTAGTTCACTTAATTTAAGTATTGTAATGCATATCACCTCCATGTTTGAAATACTAATGCTAGAGTAATTAAAGATTTTGAGACTAGTATTGTAGGTCATGTTTCATAATGTAATGGTATGGTAGTCATGTTTTAAGTGCTCAAAATATGCCTAATCATGAAGGCAGTTTCAATAAGGCCATTTGAGGACCCTATACTAATTTTGGAGAGTTTTTATTCTTTAGATGGACACTTGTAAAAGAATACCTTCCAAAAATTTGTTATCCATTTAATTATTATATAAAGTAGCTTTTCTTCATCAATTGACACTTGTTATTTTGACCTTTTAGCTTCATTATTTTCTCTCTTCTCATGTGCTCTATAAATACAAGCTATTTTGGATCTTGTATTCTAAATCCACACCTGTTATGCCAAAGCCCTACTAGTTTGATTCTATATTTTGAATTTGAAATAATACTTTAAATATGGTTTTAATTTCATAATTTTTTTGGCTAAATATGTGAAGTGAAGTATATTGAAGTGTCTAGTGATAATAATTTATCCTTGCCTTCTCTTTATCCTTTCATGTTTGATACAAATAGTTCTCAATTTAATAGGTCACATGAAGTGAAACTAGTGTGTTCAAATATATTCAAGATTACAACTAGCCTCTATGTCTACAATTTGACCTCTAGTTCACTTAATTTAAGTATTCTAATGCATATCACGTCCATGTTTGAAATAATAATGCTAGAGTAATTCGAGATTTTGAGACTAGTATTGTAGGTCATGTTTCATAATGTAATGGTATGGTAGTCATGTTTCAAGTACTCAAAAGATACCTAATCATGAAGGAAATTTCAATAAGGCCATTTGAGGACCCTATGCTAATTTTGGAGAGTTTTTACTCTTTAGATGGACACGTGTAAAAGAATACCTTCCAAAAATTTATTATCCATTTAATTAGTATATAATGTAGCTTTTATTCATCACTTTACACTTGTTATTTTGACCTTTTAGCTTCATTATTTTCTCTCTTCTCATGTGCTCTATAAATGCAAGCTATTTTGGATCTTGTATTCTAAATCCACACCTATTATGCCAAAGCCCTACTAGTTTGATTTTATATTTTGAATTTGAAATAATACTTGAAATATGGTTTTAATTTCATGAATTTTTTGGCTAAGAATGTGAAGTGAAGTATATTGAAGTGTCTAGTGATAATAATTTATCCTTGCCTTTTCTTTATCCTTTCATGTTTGATACAAATAGTTCTCACTTTAATAGGTCACATGAAGTGAAACTAGTGTGTTCAAATATATTAAAGTGTACAAGTAGCCTCTATGTCTAAAATTTGACCTATAGTTCACCTAATTTGAGTATTCTAATGCATATCACCTCCATGTTTGAAATACTAATGTTAGAGTAATTCAAGATTTGGAGACTAGTATTGTAGGTCATGTTTCATAATGTAATGGTATGTGGAGATGTTTATAGTGTAAAAAATTATTAAATAGGTTATTTTAATGCCACTTATATCCATTTTCATCCAAGTAAATAGTTAATTTAGGTGATAAGTATTTAAAGATCAATCTACAGAGATATCCCTTAAATTTACAATTTTACCTCTATGATAGGCAACCCACAGGCCTAGAGGTATTCAAATGTTGGAAAAATCTTAGATTGAGATTTAGAAACCAACTCTAGAGTGAAATATTTGGTGAAAATAATTTTATCACACCTAGTGGGACTGTTGTCTTAAAGATATCTTGTTAAGGTGAATGTTGGTATTGACAACATCATAGTTGCATATGGTATTCTACCCAGCATATGGTGACTCCATTAAAGGTAATATATGGTTGTAGACCATTTTATTATTAGTTATTATGTTCATACTTCATGCTCCTTACAAGGTCATCTTCTATTAGAGTTTTAAACCCCATAAACCCACTCCTTCAACCTAAAATTCCTCTTGAAGTTAAACATCCTCATCCTATCTTGACCTTTGAAGAACAAGAGGACTTTTCAAGCCAATAATGTCAATATAGTGAAGAGGAAATTTAGGAGAAGAAGGATAGGAAACATGCCTTCCTAGCCTTTAAATATAAAAATCCCATTCACCTTAATTCATATGATGATATACCCCCTGATGCTACAAAAAGTTTTCCTACATTTAATTGTAAATGTCATGTCACTCCTAGTGAGAATATTAGGGATATATTAAATTTATGCATGTATCATAATGGTACTAAGGTCAGTATTTCAATTAGAGTTCTTGCTACGTCCCTTAGAGGGAAAAAACTTAACAAGTACAGGACATTGCCTGGAGGGTTTATCACAACTTCGAATGATTTTGGAGAGTTGTTGACATCAATGTTTGACAACAAGAGTGATCACACATAAATTATCCATTAAATTAATGAAAATTAAATATCCCCCAAAGAGATAATGCATGATTTTAATGAGATATTCTAAAGGACTTGACATTGGCTTCTTCCTCCCATGAGACCACATACAAGATTTTTGTTTCCTACATATCTAAGGGATATTAGAACTAAATATCCATAATGTTTCAGTCCATAGGTGGTTACACCTTACTTGAATCATATGGCCTTTCCATTAGAGATGAGAATGGCCTAATACAAGCTAGGAAATTACCTCTAACATTTTATATGACTCTATTACCTAATATGTTTATTACTTTTTCAAGTGTTTCTCAAGTCCCTAATGAAAATAACATGTCTAGAACTTCCCCTAAGAAGGTAGAAGATGATTGGAAGCCAAAATATGAAGCCTTAGAGGGTCAAACTAGGAAACTCAATCTAAAATATGGTGTTAATAAAAACTATTCTCCTTATCCTCAACAAATAAATAGGTTCCCACCTCATAAATATGTTCAAGGGAGAGGTAAATTAAAACCTAACTTTAATAGGCCAGCCAATTAATATAACCCAACCTTTACTCCCAATACAAGATTTATGGTCCCAGTGTATAGTAACTTGGTACAAGGAGAAGAATGGTAGTAAAGATAGTTCATGGATGTAAATGAAGCTGGGTAATAATGTTTGGTTATCTTAGGAGGATTTAATCCTTATTTGTTAAAAAAATGATGTTCCCATGCAAGAAAATGAATGATGATAGCTAAAAAAGGTGAACATTGCAAACTTCTTAGTGGAAGACACATATGGTATCAGTTAAAATTGTTTAATTATATAAAATACTAGATCAAAGAATAAGGCCTTGGGATATTCCCATGGTGTTCATATAAGTTCAAATATATGTCTTAAAAGGTAATAAGGTGTGAATACAAGTATGGTAGTCCCTAAAACTTCTGCACCTTTCTCAAATCATAATGTTGGAAGGGTGAATCAAAGTGTTCTATTGTCTCAAGATCTAAACACTTCCTTGACTTTAAGGATACAAAAAAAGGTAAATACTCCTACTCTAAACATTGCATATTATTTGAAGAATGCTAAGATTAGTCTCTCTTTTTGGGATGTTCTTCATTTGCTTAATTAAAAAGAGCTCCTTCAAGAGAAACTATCTCAAATACACCTAAGCCCTCAACCATCAAGTCATGGTAATGTTTCACTCACTAATTAACCTAACCATATTATGGAACCCTCTACCAAATCTGAGAAGCCTCCACCCTTATACCTCACTCTTATGTTGGAGACAAGATTATTCACAACTACACAGTGGATAGTAGAGCTAATAGTTAGGTGATGCCCAAGGTTGTAGATGATAAATTGGTTTTGAGATATGAACCATATAGTAAAGGGGTAATTAAAATTGATAGGAAATAAACTAAGTGAGTGGGAGTTTTCAAAGGTTTGAAATTTTTCCTTCATTATTATCCATGTTTCCCTATCCTCCATGATATAGTAGAGGTTGAATTTCCTATTCACTTTTCTATCTACCTATCAATGGATTTCATAGACAAGATAAGAGGCTACCTCTTAGCTAATTAGTCCTTTTTGGCCTTAAAGACAAGGTATGGAGTAAAGGTAATTGTCATAACTCAACTAATAGCTAACTTTCATATTGATCCCTATGTAGAAGTAAGCTCTGATCTCATTTTCACAATCAATGATCAAGAGAACTATGTTGTCGATGATGGAAAATCCTCTAAATTAAGGGTATATCTAACCATTTCCTAGATGAGTATGGTGCATATACCTATGAACATGATCCATACACGTACTTTGAGAAAATTGATCTTGGAACATATATCATCCATGAGGGAGCATATGATAAATATGAGGTAGACATTGAACATTAGTTTTCACAATTTCATAGGGAAACTAACTTATTAATATGTATGATGATGGTAGTTTTCAAAGCATGATAGATGAATATGATGAAGAAAATAATGTCATTCTACCTACACATGATAGAGGAACCCATGAACATTATAGCCATGAAGGAGAAGATGACCTATGGTAAATATTTTATGCCATAAGTCAAGAGTTTGAGTAGTTGAGTAAGTATACTTCTCCTCTTAATAAGTGTGTTTCTAATGATAAGGCTATTTATGAACCCAAAAAGTAGGTTGTTGAGTGTCTTGTTAAGCATAAGGATGAGTGTCTTGCTATTGTCAAAGAATCTATAGTCATGGGGAAGTCTAGTAAAGTCAAGATAAAAAATTACCTATGTGAAGAGTAATCTAAACCTTAGACTAAGGTTGAATTAATTTTTGATATGTTGGAGTATAAGTAAGATAAGCTTGATGATATCATACATCAATAACATCATGTCTAAGAAGAAAACAAAGTTTAACAAAATATGATTATCCCATGTTGTAGTTTGATAAATACCAATTAAATATGGTAGAAGTAAAGAAGGTTCAAATTTAAAATAATATTCTTGGAGGGAAAAATGGAACATCCTTGAAATTTAAATGTAGTAGACTTGCACATATTAGAAAACCTAAGGATGGTAAGTCATTTTACCATCAACATGAGAAAGTACTTATTGATAAGCATGCTTAATATAATATATTGATTTTATGAAGAAAAAAGGATGTAAGAGGTATTAAATTTGACCTTGGTTGAATAATTAATGATGATTGTATTTTAACTCATGTGTTGAGGGCTTGTACATATTAGGATGGGTGTGTGATTTGATTATGTTGTGTGTTTTTTCTCTAAGTGATCTTGAGAACAAAAGTGTGTTTGCTTTAGTTTGTAGTCTTATTTATTTGTTTTATTTTATTTGGTGTAGTTTTAAAGGTAATTTAGTGTTCATAGTGTGAATATATGACTTCATATACCAATGGATAGGATTAGGCTATTGGTCTTTGGCATAACTAGCTTGCCACTCTTAGGAAATTGCTAAAATGTTCACTAATTTGACCATAATTAAAATTAGGTCAACCCAATTATATGTTAAAATTTTATATATGAGTCATCTAGGGTTAAAAATTTGTCCTTTGGTATCTAATAATGTCAAACATGTGTTTTCATCTTTGTCACTTTTGTCTTAGTTTATCCTAAGTCATTTTAAGGTCATTTTGAGTCATTTATGGGATTAGTATAGTTTCCATAGGAGGAGAAATGTTATAAAGGAATATTAAACATTAAACATGTCATAATATGTTAGATTAAATATTTTATAACTAATTAAATTCAATTTTAAAATTAGAACAAGAAGATCAGTGGGAAAAGTGGTAGTTTCATGTGGTTTTGGGTAGTTGTATGACTTGTATAATAGTTGTGGCACATGTGGATGTTTCATTAGTGTCCCTTAAAGTAACTCGAAATAATTTACATGATTAATAATCCTTTAAAATATCAAAAATGGAAAAATATGTCCTATTTATTTTATCACTCTCCTTTGCATGTAAAAATGGTCAACCAATTTCAGTCTGGTATGGATGATAGGAGGTGAGTTGGATCAAGTGACTTTGGTGGATGATAAAACTCATTTTATGATTAAAATACATATAAATGGATAGATTATTGGTTTATTGTGCTCTATGAAACATTTTTAGTAAGGTATATTCATCGTTTTTACCTACAAATCCCCATGGCCTTCAATTTTATCTTATATTTAGATTGATTTTTGAAAACTAATGGTTATACATGATCTTGAGGAGTATAAAAATACTTATAAAAAGGTTTTAAAATTATTTTCATGTGTGTCATGAATGATAATGGTATAATCATCTCATTATTTCTAGTAGGGACTCCATTGATAGTTTGTAGACAATGTTTTCACTCTTGTAAAGCTTACATTCCTATAGTGGATTTAAAACAAATATGGAATGGTGTTTCCACTATCACATATAATGGTGATTAGTTGTAATTCATGAAATTATTAGTCTTAATAGTGTTCCTAATAATATAAAAGGCCTAAAACATCACATAGATTCAACTTCCCTTGTGACTATCACCAATAGATAGATAAAACTAGGCTTGAGCAATCATGTCCATAGAACATGAATTATTCAAAATCGTGATAAGGAGTTTAAGGTCAAAAAATTAAGTTTAATTTTATTAAAAAGGTTAGAAATTGTATTTGAAAACCAATCTAACAAATATAGTCTTATACTATATCTTCACCTATAGGTCTCTTGTAGTAGCACCTACAAGTAACCCCAATAGAGGATTGAGTATATTTTAATAAAGGTGTTGGAACTTATTTGAAACTTTATTGAGGTCTAAAATCATTGATAACATCATTGAGGTAGTGATAAATACATAAATCCTTAAGAAAAACCTAAAACCTTGCCCTCAGTTTGAGAAATTAACATAGAGAGATATGCTACCTTATTTTTTCCAAATAAGGTATTTGCTCATATACGAAGGTCACATCTTAGTGAGTATTTTGAGGAATGGATAGGTCTTATGGTCCCACTCATATATCCCAATAATAGGGTAAATGTCTTGACCTAATAAATTTATTATTTGGTCATGAGAAGGGTTGTGTAAATAGGTTTTCAACTCAATCAAACTTTCACTGTAGACATTTAGTGAAATCTATAGCTCTTGAAGCCTAAATGACCTTACAATCCAACAATGACATAATGGTCACATATATCAAGGCATAGTGATTATTTTGGTTTGGAATGGTTCTATAAGGTTTAATCAAGATGAAATAATAGTGGTCATATACATATTATCACCTATATCAGTCTTTAAATCTCCCAAATGATTACTTACAATTTGATTGTATACATACACAAAGTTGATGATAAGAGACTAGAGGTTGAGAACCTTACAAACATATACATTTGATCAATTGAAAAGGATCCAATGATCCCAAAAGGAAAAAGATATAGGAATGAATCATTCAGACTCTAATGAACATTCAAAGAGGCATTTTGAGCTAAACATGACTGTCACCTATAGGTGAGATTGTCTACTGCAATAGACATACCACTTCTAAGCAAAAAAAAGATGGAGATTGATAAGGTTGGAAGAAAGGTTATGGGTTAAGAACATTGGAAACAACTCCCATATTTTTTTAATTAATTTTATGATACTCTCATAGAGAATAAATAGAGATGTTAAACTAAAACTCAACCTACAATCAAGTTTAACCCTGCATTCTTGCATATAATCACCAATGCTATAAGCTAGTCTTAGGTTTTTGGATTGTTAAGATACCTATAAAGATATCATATATTTTAAATTTGGTGTATAAGGTCCTCATGAACTAATAAAACCTCTCAAATTCTCATTTTTATTGATCAAATATGGAGATGCCCTATATTTTGTCTCAAATAGAGGGCACTCTAAGTCATCATAAAACTATAGGCTTGGTGAGAAGAAGATAAGAGGATGACATGAGGATGCTTATAACACTATTTAAATATGTGTAATGTTTGTTTTATCATGAAAAAACATAGAATAGGTTCTATGGTCTCGATAAACCACTCATAGGTGGTAATGGGCAACTAGAACACAATAAGGCCTATTAGGCCTAGACTAGGTCTATAGCCTAAGGAGTTTAACTTCATTTATAACATTAGATGAACCCTATAATGAATTTTATGACCTTCAAGAGGAAGTTTATGACTATTTATAACCTCTAGTTTGTATGATAATAACATGGAAACATCAAATTGGCTTGAAACAATGAGAAGGGCACATAAAATGCAAAAGTAGAGCTTGATAGGCCAACTTATTTTTATCACACCTGTATAGAAACCAAAGCATGGTGAGACAAGGAGATATGAATGGTTGAATAATTTACCTAGCTTTTTCTTAGTGAATTTTCTTTGAGGTTTGAACATCTGAGTTTTATGAACTATCACTAAGAACTAAAACTTGTTAAAACCCAATCTTTGACCTTATGGCGAAGAAATTGATGAAAATTCATTAAAGAGGGGTATTTTGGCCTATAAATGGTTTTGGAATTATAGTAGAGTCTCTCAGACTCCTTCCAATCTAATTGGTATGTACCCTACTTATACAGGAAGGTCTAAAATAATCTTTATTGTAATATTTTTCATGTTTTTTAGGTACAGAGAATATTTAAAGGATGAGAATTATTTTGGGAGGTAAATTAGGAATTTTAATAAATACCTATATCTATATATATCCATAAAAAAATTATGGAAATAATTTTGCTAACTCTTTCATTTGAGGCAGTCTTTGGTAGATAGTGGAAATGGAGAGTGATTTCCAAATGAGAATATGAGAAGTCTAATTAGGGATATTTTTAAGGTCTAATTCATGGAGTGGAAGGTCAAAGGACTCTATAAAGGTGTCCTAAAACCTATTTCATATTTTTTTTGAGAAATTGAAGGCCACTTGGGTGACAAATGTGAAGAATGAGGCCAAAAGGGTTAATGAATGACTGTAGATGGTGAGTATAAATGTCCAAAAGATGGGTAGTAGTTAGGGATACATATGGTGAATATCATGGCATGATTATAATCCCCCTAAAATATTCACATGTTTCAACTCTCCCTAGTCTAGTTTTAAGAGCTCAAAAGATGATTAATCATGAAGGCAATTTCAAGAAGGCTATTTGAAGACCCTACATTAATTTTGAAGAGTTTTAATATTCAAGTGGAGACTTGGCCAAGTAGAGATTCCATACCTATGTTATCCAATTAATTATTATAAAATATAACTATTAGTAATCACATGAAACTTGTTCTTTTGACTTTTGAGCTTCATTATTTTCTCTCTTCTCATGTAGTCAATAAATGCAAGCCATTTTGGCTCTTATATTCTAAATCCACACCTGGTATGGTGAAGGCCTATTAGTTTAATTATATATTTTTCCTTTGAAATAATAATTTTAATATGGTTTTAATTTCATTAATTTATTTTATAATTATTTGAAGTGATGTCTAATGAAGTGTCTAGTGATAAGAATCTATCATTGCCTTCTCTTTATCCTTTCATGTTTGGTGCAAATAGTTCTCAATCTAACATGTCACATAAAGTGTAGATACTGTGTTTGAATATCTTAAAGTGTAAAATTATCCTCATTTTTTGAAATATAAAATTTGGTTTAATTACCTTGACTAGTATAATGCATATCAACTTCATGTTTAATTACTAATGTTAGATCAATTCAAGATTTTGAGACTACTGTTGTAGGCCATCTTTCATAGTGAAATGGTATGGTAGTATAGTGGAGATGTTTTTGGTGTATCAACTTATTAGTGTAGGTTATTTTAATTTTATTTCTATCCCTTTTCATATAATCAAACAATTAGTGTAGGTGATAAAAATTCAAGGATTAATCTAGGGAGCTAGCCTTTAACCTAGAGGTCTAGCTCTACTATCAACAACTTATAGGCCTAGATGTATTCTAATGTTACCCAAATCTTAGATTATTCTTGAAAAACCAACTCTAAGGTGTACTATTTGGTGACAATATGGTATCTTGTGATTCCCTCCCACATGTTACTTTAGGCTTTAGGGCATCTTGTGATTCCCATCTCTATATCCAATTACACATTGGGGAATATTACGATGCCCACTCTTATTCTACATTGCATGATACCAAAATAATTTAACTTAAATAAACTTTTCAAGACATAGTATTTTATATCACATGCTCATCCTTGATATAAATTTTAGGGTAGATTTTCCCCTCTTATCACGCTTTCTATATGTGATCCTTTTAATAATTTTTGTAAGGTACTTATATGGGTTTCACCATTTATATTAGTCCCTCTTTTCACAAAACTTAGTCCCTCCTTATAGTCCTTTGGTTTCTCTTTTCTCATGAGTTACATTTTAAAATCATGGATAAGACATGGTCTTACTCTAGATATTCCTTTTGTCCTCTTTGTTTTATTTATTCACCATAATTTTTTCACCCCTTGGGTTTTTAATTTTTATGAGTTACAATGTAAGACCATGGATATGACTTGGCCTTCCCTAAAAATATCATCTCTCTCAATTAATTTTCACATTATTTCTGCACCCTCTTATGTTTATCTTTTATGAGTTGTAGTGTAAGGCCATGGATAGGACTGGCATTCCTCATAAAATCACCATCTTTCAAACATTTTTCCTTTGATAGAATGTGTTTGTAATGGTGAAAAGTTTTTTATCTCTTGTTATCAAATTTGGGTATTTTTATTCCTTTATAGATAAAATTTTCAAAAAAAACTATGTTAGCATGTTTTCCTACACTTCCCTCATTATTATGATAAGGAATCATAATTTACTATCATTGTATCTCCTTTTTTTCCCTTTAAAATTTTTGTGATTTAAAGTAATTAAAATTATTTTATGTTTCATTCCTCTTGATTTCTATCCTTTTCACTCCACATCGGATAAATCAAGGTCAAAGTCAAGATAAAACTTTTATTTCACCTAAATTAATGAGACTCTTAGACACCATGCTCTCTAAGTTCTCTCTCTTAGAAACCAAGTCCAAAGTATTTAAATTAAATTCACCTTTAGCACCCATGTTTGGTCTTCTAATCTATATGGAGGAGGAATCAGTAAAGCCATCAATAAAGTTAAAATACACATTATTTGAAATAAAAGGTAATGATATACAAAAATCAATATAAAAATTTCAAAAGTCAAAATCATACCAAAAGATGTGATTAGAAGCACATATCCTATCTCTAATTGAATCTCAAACTCCATAGTTGGACTCATAATAGAGTCTCAGTCTATTGGGTTGTGGTAGGCCAATAGATTAGAATAAGAGAATTTAGAAAATTTTGTGGTACTACCTAATTTATCATGCAAGTACCTAATCTTCACAATAAACCAATGAATCTATAGGGGGTCCTAAAGAATGGGGAATATGTTCTAGGAACGTAGGTCCATTTTTTATTTTTATGCATATATCCCTCATGTGATGATCTACATACCTCATTTGTTGATCTAAGACTTGTGTGGCTAAGAAAAGTTATTTAGAGTCCTTAAGGTTGAACATCCTCTTGTTTTGACAAACCTAATTTGAGTGTCTTGACTTTGATAAAGAGTTCTTATACCTTGGTTTTTCGTTCATTCTCCCCTCCACCCATTTCATTTTTCCCCTTGATAAGAAAGTGTGATTCTAAATTTATTTTCCTTTATTTTATATTACTTATTATTCACATCTTAAAAACATGCTAGCATTACTTTATTTCAATTTGATCTATCTTTAGAACCAAACAATATGTTTGAGTGACTATGGATTATTTTCTTAATACCATTGCTTTACATCCTATCATCACTTATATTTATTTTAACATTTTATATTATTGTACTACCCATTTTGTAGACACCTGATTGTGTTTCTATTTTTATGTAGTTTTTCCATTGATGATTGAGTAAGGATTATTAATGCTCACACATCAATGTTGTTTTACCATTTTTCATGCCCATGTTTTTAAAGTAAGGATTGTTACTAATTTTACATTGATGTTTGATTACCATCCTTTTTTATTTGTATCCTTGGTTTGAATTGGTGAGTTTTCCTTTCTTACTTAAGGTTTATTTTTTTGAGTTTTTCATTCTTTAGTAGCCTTGGGTTTTTGGATAACTGATTTACTCTAAATCTTGACTTGGTCATTTGGTCTAACATATAACTTATCACCTTAGCTTGCCAAATTTCTAGGTATGTCCTATCCACATAGCATCAATTATTTTGGCTTTCCTATGTTTATTTTTTTTTCCTCTTTAGTTTTGTATCCTTGGGCTTGTTGAAAATAGTCTTTGTGCCCTCCATGATCAAAACTATAAACACAACAAACAACCATTCAATAATAAAGTTAATTCAAGGTATGCATAGATTACCTTTAATTTTTAGTTATTTAATTTTCAATAATTTTAATTTTATTTATTTTGATTTAAAATATTGTAATTTTTTTAGCTTCAGTGTTATGTGTTGCTATGTTATTTTCTCAAATCACCATCCCCTATCGTACCTAAGTAACACATGATGAGATTCAAGTGAGGCATATGTATACTCATTGCATTTTCAAACTTTATCAATTACTTATGCTTTCTATCTTGTAGGAACCCATGAGTCTTAACCTTTCTAAGTATACACTTTAAGGGGTTTACTGGTAAATGGGTGGGTAGACCATTGGTTATTCATAGGATTGTTGTCCCTATACTACCACATATTATCTACATAACCAAATCCTAAAAACATTCCCCTAAGCTTTTCCTCCTCTTTTTCACCCTCCTCTAGTCATTTTTTATCTTCATTAACCCTTCCCTATCCCAAAATCCTTTTTGATGATTTATGTTACACTCTCATCCCCATCAACCTTGTACTCTAATTTATAAAACTTATTTAGGTTCTAGTTCAGTTCCTATTTGACGTAGACTGAGACCTAATTTATTTTTGTTAATAATGATACAAGGTTGATTGGGTCAACCTTGTTAGCCTAAAATTTTAGAATGGACTAGGGTTAGATCGACCTATATAAACACATACATTTCATAATTTATTAGAGAAGAGAAGATGAAGAGATATATATTTTTCATCTACTTATCCACCATTATAATTGAGGAGCATAGCTTAAAGTTTCATACTTTCTTTGGAGATACGAATCTTGTCTTGTAGAGAAGTCTTTTAGATGTATTGATAGGTTATGTAGCCTAGATATGATTAATCCTTGTCATCCTTACATACCATAATAACCTCTTATAAAGCACCTTGGCCAAGGGAGAGATTGAGCCTCAGTGGGTTTGTCTTCAAAGGTAAGTATTCCTAACTTTGTTCCTCCTTTGTAAGAGTAGATAGATATGAATTTGTACTTATCTCCCATGCATTAAGATTACATATACATTAATTTGATAATATGTCTTCTATGCATGCTTAATTTTAATTTTTATTACCCCAATTTATTCCACAAGTTTTGTTGATCACTAGACTATAATTTTATTTACTTGTTATTAGTTTAGTGAATATGAAAACATAGGGCCTAGTTAGGGTTATTTCATAGTTTTGCTTGACTAGAGGCTTTGGAACCCTCCCTAGTTAATTTATTATGGTAAGATATCCCTTGGATAGGTCTAGTGGATCCATCTTGGTCATAACCCCAAATATATAATGTATCCACAATCGAAAGTGTAAGTAGGATTTATCTTCTCTGAGATAGGATTGATTTATAGATCTATTGTATTTCCCATTACATACACTATACACATTGATTACATCTATCTTGACACCCTTTTTCAATTCTAGATTAAAAAATACATATTACATTACCTACTTAATCTTAGATACATTTACATTTTGATGTTATGTTTTTACATTATATTGGAATATCATGTACATGCTCCAGCTAACACATTTGGTAGAGCTAATTATTTAGAGGGTTGTTCTTACACAAGTTTCATAAGTACCCTCAAAAGAGGGGGATTTCACATAGGCTTTTCCATAGAGATTATGCTCATAATTTATTATTCATAGATACATTTCAATGTATAGGCTCAATTTCAGATAATAGACTTAGGGAAGACATAGAATAGAACATAAACTTAGAATTTAGTTAAAATCACTTATAAATCAAACTAGTTAGACATTAACACCTAAATTGGGACACTATCACCATAAGGAACTAATGTGCACTATAGGGTACTACTATTTATTATCCATAACTTCAAGACAATCTAGATTAACCATACTAGGAAACTAGATATAGTAAAAATTTATATAGATATAGTCTTATGCTTCACAATTATGTTTAGATTTATCTCGGATTCATTCATTTCATCTTAAATTTATACCAATTGCTCAAATTTTGGGGAGTCATGCATGGCATGATTAATGCCACATTCATTCTAGTTACATAGATTTAGCTATTACATATTTAGTTTAGATTCAATATTCTCAAATACAAAATCAGAGGCATGTTCATAGCACATAGTTTCTATAAACTCAGATACAAATATGTTAATCAAATGGAATGGTAAACTCCATATCATTCTCTATGTTGTATACACTTTATATCACATTCTAGGTTATCACTAGATTAATGCTTTATTCCATCTGTAGTGGATATAATTCTCAAATTTCCCAATGTTGCCTAATATACCCAAGTGGATGTGAAGCCAAATACATATTTAGATTATACTCAGTTAGATAATTTCATCACTTTTCATATTTTAGTTATATATGAATCTACTTTACATATGTGGGAAATGATTTATTAATGGCCTACTTAAGTTCTTGAGCCACTTATATGAGAGGGTTAGACACAATTGTAGTCTTATCCAAGCTATTCATAGGGATTAAGATCTACTGAGTAGGGGTGGGAAATGATGTTGTTAAAACTAGATTGAGTTATTAAGCCACCCATATGAGGATTGAGCAAGCTATCAGATCATTTCAAGATATTCAATGATATGATCACTATACACACACACACACATAGGTTGTCACTAAGTTCATGCATTAGTTTGTGTACCCAATGAAGTATATTCATTCATTTCCTCTTTTTACTCAAATTTTCATAGTTACATTTTTTCAACATATTATTTTGCTTTTGATAATATCTTAAGTAAGGACTAATTTTTACATTTTTCATTATAGGACATTTCTTTAGATCATGTTCCACGTACATAGACCTAGTTTCACATACTCAAACTCATCTATGTGTTATTAACTTCCAAGGTAAGTCTAGGTACACTTATTTTTCCTTTATAATAGTCATTTTGATTTGTTGCATTACTATCATAAATGTTGTGGGGGGGAATGT
Organism: Torreya grandis; assembly: GCA_037957365.1. Classification (NCBI taxonomy): domain Eukaryota; kingdom Viridiplantae; phylum Streptophyta; class Pinopsida; order Cupressales; family Taxaceae; genus Torreya; species Torreya grandis. Next base: position 839,310 of record JARHVA010006217.1, read on the forward strand.
AATCACCTAAAAGCGGCAATTAGATTCGAAGAGTTTCACTTGAATTAACCTATTCCTATCTTAGTCCTAAGCCTATCCTAGAGCCTTAGACATAATTTTACAATCATTATGAAAACAAAATTCACCTATAACTAGTCAAAACATACTCCCAAAATTGTCTTCTCAGATCCTAACCGAAATTACTTAGCACTCTTCCAAGTGGACATTAGCACCACATTTGGGACACTACAGCCACATGGTGCTAGTGTCCCCAATTAGGTACTACTATCTTTAGCCCTAGCTCTTCCAAAGGAATACATTTTCAAATGTGTGACCCTACTAAGGTTGGCCTTATCATATTTTATTATTAACATAAGAAACAAAACTCTATAAATACAAATCTAATTTACCTCTATTTATTAGATGGAAAATAGATGCAAAAGAACATTAAAAAAAAGACAAGTTGAGAAAAATTAAGTTATTTGATCCCTATTATTACCCACTTATGAAAAATACCATCTATAGTAAACCTAAGACCATATTTTAAATATTTAAAAGGTCAAGCACATTCTAGACATCCAAGTCCACTCTCATTCTAGCATTCACTTGCACTTGCATCAAGCACTAGGCAAGAGAACTACATTGGGCTTGATCCCTCTTTGGAATATTGGTATTAGAAAACTCTCTTCATAGTGGGGTGTTGAGTATGTACATCCTATGATACTAACAAATAAATAAATATTAATCCTGCCATACTTACAAGGTATATTAGGGTTTGCACACTAAATGAAGTTTTACAAGCACAATATAGAGATCTAAGTTTTGTGCCTATAAGAACATGACATAAAAATATATGCATAAGTGATTCTATAAAATAGGAATAGTCCCTCAAAGTGGAAACTGTCACCACGTAGAAGACACTACAGAAACATATAACTACTATCCATACTAGGTGTTACTATCTCATGAGCAGATGACCACTAGAATATTATTGATGACCCTCATAAATACGTAGATCTTAACTTTAAAAACTTATATCATCGACGATAGTTACTTTTTAGATAAGTCTATATTTATGGCAATTTATTACTATTTTTATAAAGTCTAATGAAGTTAAATTCTATAAAAAATCATTACTTAATTATTGCATATTTATTTAACTATTTTAGACATTTTAAAGATTTAATCTAAACATAGGATTTTACACATTTAAAACCCTAAAAGGCTAAATCATATATGATTATTATGAATAGATATGGGACAATGGTAACCATAAAATATAAACCCATCTCTAAATATCATATTGAGCCATATATTCCTAGACCTATTAACATGAATTTTACCCTACATGACGAAGAAGAAGATAATAGTTATCATGAGGCTGTCACATACTTGGAATAGGTTCTAGACATTTGGATTGATGATTAGGGAAATAAATGATAATGTTTTGATCCATATGATTATTTAAAAAAAATTAGGTTTGATATTTATTTAATACATGAGGAAGATTCATTTATACCTAGCCTCATAAATCCACAAAAAGACCTTGAAGGAGTATGGAAACATTAATTTGATGGATCAAGAGTCAAATGGTGTAGGTGTTAGTGTAATTATGCTCTCTCCTCAATTAAAGAGAGATGATTTTCTCATAAGCTTCAATTTAGATATCAAACAATGTACATGAATATGAAGTATTAATTCAAGGTCTCCAACTAGAATAAAAAAGGGAATCAAATAATTATAGGTGTTTGGAGATAGTTAACTCATTAGACATTAGGTTAGATCTCAAAGTACATCCAATAATAAATTTTTGAAGGCATACAAAGATAGAGTGTGGAACCTAGATGAAGACTTTGATACCTTCAATGTCCAAGTAGTCCCAAGGGATCAAAATAAATATGATTATAGACTTGAAATAGTTTATTCATAATATAATATTCCTAATGACATCATGAAGGACAATCACCATCATGTCAAGCTTGTTGTAAGGCCAATAGTTCTAGATAATGAAACTAGTGAGTAAGCATTTGATAATGACAAGAAAATTATAAATTTCCTTCAAGATGAGGTAGAATTTTATGCTAATTTTTTTTTATAGTTTGCAAGAATGTTATGGAGGCTAGATCATCTATCTAAATACAAAAAAATTCCAAAGGGTTTGGTTACCTTAGAGAGCATGTTTAATATTGATGATCATATAAAGGATGGAAAGATGAACATGAATATAAAAGAAGAAATTTTTTAACAAGTATCCATCTCAAATGATAAATTATTGAAGGTTTGAAAGGTATGTTCCAATACTAAAAAAGAATATTTTATTGAACTTTGTAGAGAGTATGATGATTTGTTTGCATGGATATATGAAGATCTTATAGGTTTTGACTATAATTTATCTCAACATATTATTGAGTAAGATCCCAATGTAAAGCCTATTAGGCTAAAAAAAAGGGCACTAATTCCTAAGATTAAACCCTTGATGTGAAAGAAACAAACAAAGCTCAGATAAGCAAATATTATTTTCCTAATCAAACATTCCTCTTAGATGGCTAATTTAGTTCCATTTAGGAAGAATAATGGGTAAATTATATTATGTATAGACTTTAGAGACTTGAATATAGCATTACTCAAAGATCAACATCCCCTCCCTTCTATGGACAAAATACTTCAAATGGTGGTTGGATTTGAAAGTTTTTCTCTCTTAGATGGCTATTCAGGGTAAAATCAAATCATTATTAAAGAATAATACCAATTTAAAATAGATTTTAGTACCACATGGGGAACCATTAATTATACTAATATGCCTTTTGGGTTGCTCAATTCTTGTGAAAATTTCTGAAGTGTTATGTATGCGGCCTCTAAAGGTCTCAATAATGACATAGTTTTGGTTTATTTGTATGAAAACTATTTTTTCAAAGAATTAAAGGGAACCTTTGAGTCATATAAGTAAGGAATTAAGTATTTTTAGGTGATTTGGTGTGTCTTAAAATATAAATACATGTGTGTTTATTTTTCATCAAGGAAAAATATTAGGACACAATCTCAAAGAGTGGTCTTGCCATTAATCCGGAGAGGGTGAATTGCTTTTTTTCTCTTTCTCTCCCAAGCCATAAGAAAGGTATTAAAATATTTTTAGGAGGGATAAATTTTTTTTGGGGATTCGTATCAAACTTTTCCACCTTGCTCAAGACTCTTACCTCCATGCTAAAAAAGAATATTATTTTCAGCTAGTCAAAGGAAGGTAAGGATAGTTTTTAAAGTATCAAGAAAGTTATTTCTCAAGATATTACTCTTGTGAATCCTAAATATGAAAAATACTTCATTAATTATTCCTTTGGATGAAGTGAGATAATTTTAACTATCCTTAATCAATACAATAGTGATAAAATAGAGCAACCAATAGCCTTTTTTAGTCAAGCACTGAAGGATTTTGAACTAAGGTATAGTTTCATTGAGAAAAAAGTATTTTCAATTTCAATAAATACTTAAAAATTTAGTCATGTGATTTATAATAACATAATTAATATATGGTACCTCATATAAGTTTGAATAAGTTCCTTTTGAGGAGGGATGTGAATGAGAAGAGATCTGGATGGATCACAAAAGTCATGGAATATGATGGGCATATCAAAATAAACAATCTTGTGAGGGGTAAAGCATTACATAAAAAACTTTAAATATAATTATAAGATGATAATAAGACAACATACATACTACAAGAAAACCAATCAACTAAATTCAACCCTTAAATTAGTTATATTGTTGATATGGTTATTTTCTTATAGACAGGTAAGTATACTCATGGCCTAGATAAGAAAAAAAGAGGTATTTTAGGATCCAATCCATTATATTAGTCCTTATTTATGAATTTTTATTTATATATGATATGAATGGATTATTTTTAAGATGTGTTAAACATGATCAAGTTATAAAGGTACTTTAAGAATTCCATGATGGCCTATCAAGTGGTCATTTATCACCAAAAACTACTAATGCTAAGATCATGAGAGTTGGTTATTATTGTATTGATTTATTCAAAGATGTTCAAAAATGGGTAATAAATTGTAAGAAGTGTGCCTACTTTAAAAAAAATCAAAGGTTAGTTTCCCTTCCTCTTCATCCTATTCAAACATATCAACCATTTATTTAGTGGGGTTTAAAATTCATTAATATGATAAAACCACTATATAGTTCTATCCACAAATGGGTGTTTATAGTTATAAATCAATTAACTATATGGGCTAAGGTAGTTGGATTAAAGGATGCCAATGAATCTTTCATCCGAGATTTCTTTAAAGGTATTATTAAAAGGTTTGGGGTCCCATTTTTTACTATTTCTAATAATTTTAAAGTTTTGTAGGTACCCAAATTAGTGAATGGGAAGTTAATCATGGAATTTATTTTAATAATATTAAAATTATTACACTTAAGGTAATGGCCTAGCTAATTCCACAAATAAGAACTTGATAAGGATTATCAAGAGGAAAATGATTGAAAATTATAGAAATTGGCATACAAAGCTTAAAATGGCCCTTTAGGCTAAAAAAATCACACCTAAGAAATACCTTGAGAAATACTCATAATGGTATATGGGAGAGAGGAAAAACTTCCCTTGTCATTGGATTTACCTTCTATTAAGCTTGCATAATATCTAGAAATGCTAGATAATAATACAACAATAGTGAGGTTGGTTGAGTTGATGGAGTTGGAAAAAGTAACAAATAAAGTATGAATAGTATGGAGGCTCATAAATCCCAAGTGAATATGATTGTTTGCAAAAAATATGTTGTTAGAACATTTAAGGAGGAAGAGTTAGTTTTATTATGTGATGAAGATAGAGCTAAAGTTGGAAAAAAAAATTGGTGCCATTTGGAGTGGCCCATATATTATCATCAACTATAAGAAAGAAAATACTTTCTAAATATCAAGGCTAAATGGAGAATCACTACCTATCCCACTCAATGGGATACACCTAAAATCCTATTTTTGAGGTCATTTTCAAACCTTGTAAATAGTAGTGTAGTAATTTTTCATTCTTCTAAGTGTTGTTTATGTTGGAATCACAACCACTAAGAGGGGGTGGGGGTGAATTAGTGTAAAAAAATTTCATTTTATTCCATGATTTTTTCATTAACCATTCAAACTAACATATATATATATATATATATATATATATAGACACACACACAACAATTTACAATCAACCATACAAAAAATAATGAAGCAAAAGCATAACACATGAACATAATATATATGTGAGAAACACTCATGGGGGATAAAAGCCACCATCACACCACTTATAATAAAATATTATAAGAAATTAAATAACATATAGTGAGGTACCAACCGCATAAGGATCACCAACCTTTCACTAATCAAGCACCAACTCAACTAGTCCTTTAGAAATATCTAACATGTAAGGAGGCTCCAACCTCCTAAGTGACTTAGAACCAACCCAACCACTTCAAGGACACTTATGGAAGATCCAAATTATAATGTATCTCCAACTCCCTCTTGACCAATCACCAATCTAGCTAAGACAAGCTTGATCACCTCAAAATAACTTATTACTATCTCAACTAATGGTGAACTTCTTCTTCAGCTCTCTCTATTCTCTATCATATAAATAAATAACTTTCATAAACCTATAACACTCATATGATTTATATTTATGGTCTCTCCACATCCATAAAATCATTCAAGTCCCCTTAGTCTTCTACCCCTCTCAACAACCTTCAAGGCTTAGTCACTCAACATGCCTCTTTTAGGCTCATTAGGTACATTGACCTTGTCATCCACCTATATAATATCTATTATATATTAAAAATGGTTTATTTATTATTTTTATGGTCTTTAATGACCTTATTATACTCCTTTCATAGCTCTTCTTCTTCACTTAAGTCCACACTTCTCTTACTAGCTCAAATAGGCCAATTAAGCATTGATTCTATACTCAAAACTTGATCTCACCCATCTCGGTTAGCCAAAAACCTTTAAATAATTGTATTAACCTTTTAATGGTTCATTAAAAACGTTTAATACAATAAAAAATCACCATATAGGTCGGCCTAGATTCAATAGGACTAAAACAATTGATAGGCCTAAAGGAGACCTAATGCAATTAAAGTCTATCTTAAGCACACATTACACTTATGACCCCTTAAGCCATATTGATTTTATTAAAATTATTTTAAAACTTAAAATATTACTCAAATATACAATTTATAATATATACATATTTCCATACCACATATAATTTCAATTCACCACTTAAACCATGCTTTTAAGCCTACTGACCATTAGGCCTTCTTATTGCCTGAAAGTATATCTCAAAAAATATAAGTATAAAATAAATTTTATACAAAATAAATATGATAAAATAAAATTAAAATATTATATATGACCTCATTCTCACCAAAATTTCCATTTTAAATCACTAAATAGGGCATAAGGCCTCAAACCCACTATTGCAACATGACCACTCAGAATGGTCAAACACTGCCAAATTAAAGTCAACAATATTTGATCACCAAAATATGTATATACACTTATTATGAATAAAAAAAATTAATATTTACCTTTTATAATTATATAACATCCTTTTATTAAATATATTCTTCCAATTTTGGAAAAACATCTCAAATGCACCTTTGCAAGATGACTACATAGAATTGTCATTTTGCTCCAAAACACAGTCATGTAGAAGTTCATAATTATTACTTGAAAGGAAAATTTAGTGAATTATAATTCACATAAATAGTTTATATTATTATTATATATAATTAATAAATTGATATATATGAATCTATAGTGACAACCATTTGTCTTATAGACCAGTTTGTCAAGCTACTCTCTCATAGACCTTACACAGTCTGACAAGCCATTTTAGATTCCACATATCAACACATTAAAGCTATCTATACATATAATATAAATAATTAATATTTAATTTACATACCATTAAAAATAAAAAAAATCATTGGATACATTGGCTCTTGTCATAAGGTTTCACATGCTTCACTTCAATTGGCAAACCTAGAATTATCATTATGGCTTAAGAGCCAGTCATGGTGAACATGACTTTTAATACCTATAGGATCATAATAAATTTATTATAATGAATTTTTATTATCCTTATTACACATTATAATTAATTAAAACACAAATTTACAAAGGTAAAATTACATATATATAACAAATTGATCAAACTCTTAACCTCACTCCCTCATTGTCCTCTCTTACAAGATAGGCCACTTTGAGGGCATATTATTTATTTTGTATAAGTATCATAAAAACTTATAATAAAATTAAAAATTAGGTATAGGTATATATAAAATACCAAAAATAATTTAAACCGTTCCTAATCATATGAAACTCATCCTTAGACACTTTTTCATTATAGCTTGGTTTCTCTCACTGTTCTCACTTTTAGCCAGTTTAGTGATAGGTCAACTTGGGTGAGAAAAATGGTAGAGATATAATATATATTTTTTAAAAATAGTATCATATACAAAAATAAAAATTCTTGATCTTAATCCTCCATCCACTTTCATGCATTTACCTCATCAACCATGCCTATAATATCAAATTCATTCAAAAATAAACATATTTTTGTAGCTTCCACTTAATATCCTGACACACCACTTCCACATCAATATTAATAATTGAGTAATATATAATATACAAACATAAAACACTCCTTAAAAATCCATTTTAGCCATTTATAGTAAGATCTCTCTAATCAGGTCACTGTGAGGGTTTTGAGAGGGTTTTAGACCAATTCTATTGTTAATGATTGTTCATACAATATTTCCCTTCAAATTAAAAAATAATTATTATAGATTTAATATATTACCATCCCAAATATCTCCTAAAATACTTAGTACACCATTAAAAGTTTACATGTGCCAATGAGCATCAACAGTTCCTTCTCAATTTTGGAAACCTTATTTTGTGAGCTAGAGAGGCTTTAAAACACCATTTAATGCATTTTACTCCTCTTCAAGACCTAAAACTTCATGATAATTATTTAAAAAAATATTAAAACTAAATCCATTCTCACATGTGTTATATCACCTTGAAAAATCATCTTGACCCTTCATTAGGCCATACTAGGTCTCTATGCACATTAGGTCTAAGATTGTCAATCACATTTGGATCTTGAAAACACTTGGAAACATCTTGAATTGTTATAAAAAAATCATACACATGTCATATGACATTAAAAAAATATCATTTACTACCATACTTATTCACATAGGTTTCACACTTCTCTTCTTAACACGCTATGAAGCTTGTGCCTTCACAATAGGTCTCTCATGCAAGGACTAAGACTCAATACCTAACCTTAGAGTTGGTTTGATTTTTTTTTACCTTATACACATGTTGAAATTTTTTAAAACATTCTCTCATATGATCTACCACTGATTACTCACCTTCAAGCTCAAATACATATTTAACATCACCATGCCTCTAGTTAAATCACATAGACCTTGTAGGTACCATACCTTTTGGTGAGTTTCTTTCCACTATAGATGAATTATATAAAATTTTATCATGTCATGTTATGCTAAAATAAAACCATAAATAACTCAAAATTCTTAGCTTACTATACTTCATAATATAATTCATTAGATCACCATACCTTACACTAATAGGCTCAAACAATCAACCTCATCTTCAAGCTTCTTTTTACATCAATGATATGCTAAAGTGCATGAAATAAATGAAAAAATACAATAATATACCCCTTTATCATTGATGGAAAACCATATGGATAGTAAACCACAAATGAACTAATCTAGACAAACTATCCATTACTCTAATCTCTCTCCCCCTTTGACATTAATGATAAAGGGTCTCTACAACTACTAGTGTGTTTTTTCACTTCAACTCAATAGTGATTACTACATAAATTTGACCAAATTCTTAACTCAGAATGATATAACTATTATCTCACAAATTTACTTTATGACTCAACACCTTGACCTATGTCTATCATGACTCCATAAATTTCCACTAAATCTTACCTTGTAGTTGATTTAACAATTTTGATAATATTTGTGTACTATTCTTGATTTAGTTAAAGGTTTTGAGTAATAAAATCATTAAATAAATAGAAAATATTTAAGCTATTGATTTATTTTAATCATATAAAATGTGAAAATTGGTAACTTGGGCTTGGCTAATGACACCCAACTCATAGGTCCCTCTTACTTGGTCTCATGACCCTTATAGACATATTTTCACTAATTATCAGTCATTCATAGCCTTCTAGACTTGATTTCATCTGAGCCAAACTCCTCTTTCCATGATAGATCAATCCCCTAGGTCCCATTTACTTAGAACAACAATACCACACTAGGATTATAACATCAGTGCCATTCTTATCACTTTTGGCACTATTGTCTAAGTCCATTTCTGGCCCCAATAATCAATTTATTTTGGTTCCCCATCCTTATTTTTGTTGACCTAATGTGATTAAATTAAATCCATGACCAATAGATCCCTATAAAATCCCATTTAAAGATCATTTGGAGAGGGTTGGAAATTATCACTAAGTAATCAAGACTACTCAAGAAATATTCCCTATTCTTTGCATACAGCCAACTAATACACTTACAAGATTATTTAAGTTCTTACATCAGTCCCTAAACACCTAAAGCACATTTATTTTAGCATTCTACATCTTCATACTCATAATTTCATAAAGCACATCAAGTGGGAGAACCACATATGACTTGATCCCTTTCCAAAGTATTGGTATGTAGGCAACATGCCCACACAAGGGCTGTGGATACATGTTTAGTGCATCTGACACACACTAACCCCTCCTCTTTCCAAAATTTTATCAAATCATAATGGAGTATAGGGTTTTAATACTAAATCATCTCTAGAGGGAGTTTCATGAATATCCAATAATCAAACTTTCACAGGAAGGCTTACATAGACACAATGAACAAAACCCATAAAGCTTAGGTCTCCTAGACAATAGTGGCAGAAGATGACTATAGCACCAGACCCCAAGGTGTCTTATTTCAATGTTCCTATCCTATCATAAAACAAAGGCTAGATCCTAATTTGTGATAATTTCCCAATCCTACATAGTGAATTCTAGACCCTACAATAGTCATCTTAGTTAGTTTCTAGCTAAGTCTTATTTTATCTCCCTTATTACTATTTTTAGAAAGATTCAAATTATATTTAAATTACATGAATTAATAGCTTAATTATTTAGTATTTATTTTACTAATTTTATTACTCTAGACCCTTAACTAAATTAATAATACTACACCAATATTCCCAAAATTGTTAAATCAATAGCTCATTATCTTCTCTTGATATTAACTGAATCCATTTATTGTTAGAGGTACAATCACTAAGAGGGGGGATGAATCAATGCTTCTATATAATATAATTCTAGTTCCAAACTCTTAATCATTCATCATACATCAACTTGATCAAACAACATAAGAATGAAATCACATACATCTAAAGCATACACAAGAGTAGAAATCATATGAACATATCATATATGTGGGAAACCCTATTAGGGGATAAAACCCATTCAACCCTACAAGATGGACTAAAATCCTATAAAACAAGATCCAACATTTAGAAAAACACCAACTAATCAAATAACACCCATCCCTTAGTTTATTGTGACACCAATCCTATAAGGATCTACTACCTCTATCTAGTTGAGCACCCACAACAACTAGACCTTAAGCAAAATTTACCTTGCAAGGAGGAACCAACCCCTTAGGCAACCACACACCCAATGAACTACCTAAATAGATCAATTTAAACACCTATTTCTATTCATCAACTGATGATGATCACCTTTGTCTGTACTCTTCCCCTCTAATCTCTCTTAAGCTACCTTCAGGGCTAACATGCTCAAATTGCCTCTTCTAGGCTCATTAGGTTCAATGACCTATGTGTCCTCTTGTATTAACTTAATCATACAAGCATGACCATTTTTATTGGATTATTTTTGGTCCTCAATGACTTGTACTTTCTATTTCAAAGGTTTTTTACTTCACTTGAATCCACACTCACTACCCTTACACATTCAAGTCTAGAAACCATTACCTTGGTCTCCACTATTTATAGAGTCTTCATGAATATCACCATATAGGTCAGCCATAATACTTGCCTTAACCATTAATACATCTAAAAAGCTAACAAAAATCTCAATACCATCCTCACAGGCTATCCATAGCATCTATGGGTCACACTTAAGTAACTAGACCTTTCAATTAGGCCTTATTAGCCCTTATATGTCTCATAAAGACCTATCCACCCATTTAGAACTTCATCAAACAAATTAAGAATAAAATATTACTTTCAAATACATGGTTCCACTCCATATGAACTCTAATACATCTTCAAGTGATTACTCCTACCAAAACACAATTTTTCTAAAGCACAATTTGCTCAAAACAACATTTTATACATTGTAGCACCATACATGAAAAAATGGTCAAATTTGAAGATCCATATATTTGATTGTATAAATATTAAGACCTTCTATCTAGAATCTCTAAATGCACCTTGAAGTCCTCTACAACTTTCATTTTAACTACGTCAATAAATTCATCCTGGATCACAATATATAGCTCAAAAACTAAGCTCTAGTTTTCCTTAGTTAATTTGAAAATTCAAATTCCAACATTCACTGAGTAGATGTTAAACATCATAAACATCAACCTCATCTTTTGCACCCTATAAACTTTGAACTAATTCGCTCTATCTATCTCCTTAGATTAGCTTAATCTTTATCTTGAAAATATTACCATCGATCTTAGATCCTTGTTTTTGTGATCATGCCACTTGGCATCCCTATGTTCCTTCTATGGATATTGATGTATTGACTCCAATGAGCTTCCACCACTTGGAAGCCTCAGATGTAATTAAAGAAATATTTGACATATTGACTACATACACACTATTGTATCACTTTTGACAAGATCATGTGCACCATTAGATCATTATCTGATCTGATGAAATGATTACCATTAGATATTGATGTAATTAATGCTCACTATTAGATCTATCTAGACAATTTGACCTTAGACTTTAATGTAGTTAAACTTGGTGGTCTCTAGCCCATCACAGTCTATAAGAGTAACATTGAAGTTTAATAACTTGAGATAGAAAACACTTCAATAGTCCAAATATGTAGGTTACCTTCTTAGAACTATAGACAACATTTACATAAAATCCTTTGACCTTGGTTAAATCTTTGAATACCTACATTAAATGCACAAAATCGTTGGTTCATTCATATTTACATGATGTGTAGTGATTGTCTAGATTCTTTTAAGCTATACAATGAATGTTTTTGTTTCCAAATGATCAAGTGATAGACCATAACTTCACCAAAACATCTATGGATTCCTGACAACTTCTTCTTTATGGTTATAGACTTGCAAATGTGTCATATCAATCAAAGCTATAAAACTTAACTTCTTTATCATTCATGAACTAGTATCTCATGCTGTCTTTGACATCAATGGAAACCAAACATCATTGACTATGATCAATATCTCCCCCTTTTTCATTGATGGAAAAATACCCTCATTGTAACTTTATTTGAATAAAGACATCATTTTAACTCCTTCATTCTGATATTTCTCCCCCTTTGATATTAATGACAAAGGGGATCTTCCTCAACATTCCAACAATCATTCCTCAACATCATGTATGCATTCAAATACTATTTAAGATGCTCAAGATACTTACATACATTTAAGCATATAAATTAATTGCTTCCCCTTTGACATACACCATTTTGAACTTAAACTTCTCTAATCCTTAGACCTAAAAAACTACTATCAAAGCTTAGAAATATCCCCCTAACATCATGCATACCACATCTTACTTTTGAGCTTCTCAAACATGCTCAGAACATAACATTTTTTTACCATACATAACTCTATGAAGAAATAGAATAATTGCTTCCATACCTTTGCTCTCAGATTCAACTACAAAGTCCTTTGATCCTAGGACCCAACCGTTTACAAACCTCCCCCTTTGTTTATGCATGAGGATTCAATACATTGTCAAAAAACCTGACTTGGTTTTATCAAGTCATCATATCAATATGCTTGAGTTCCCATCTATAGCAGAATTCATCTTATCTCCACCAAGATTAGAACATCTCACATATGCTCCCCCTCACATCATGCACAAATATTCAAACCTCTCAAACTATTTGAGTTATCTCCTCCTAAGTTTATTGTCTATATAAAAAATATCATCTTCAATAAGTCTTCCCAATGAGCTAGGTCTACCAATAATACTTCAAACTCTATCCACACATAGTCAATATTCTTATGAAACCATCAAAAGATTGCATATATTCATTAAGTAAACTTTAAACATCTGAAGTAGACATGAATAACTCTCATATGGATCTCATATAAACAAAATAATCTTCCTTTATCCTCTACAAGAAATCATGGGTTATAACCTTTTTAAAGCACTCTCATGGAGCCAACTTATCCTTAGAACATTGTGAACTCCATGACATACATACTTGCCTTCATACCTTCTTACTTTAGTCTATCTCCATTGTTATTAAATAATGAATAATATAATCTTAAAATATAAAAGATGCATAAAAATATCTAACAAACTCATTCAAGAACAACCATACCTTTGTCATTTGAAAAAATGACCAAAGAGCACTCTTTTCTTCACTAGCCTTGCCTAGAGGCTTAGTAACCCTACTTAAACCTTGAAAAACCCATATATTTCTATGTATTCACCTTAAATAATTGAAATTAAATATCTTATTTACACTCATGTTTCCCCTTATTCATGCCAAAAATCATCTTCCAACTCTGCTTTTACACCATAGCTCCTTCAGAAACCTACTAGCCAATTAACCCTCTATTTGCATAAATCCTCATCCATATAATACACCACACACTTTGAGATGACTGTGAAACACTTTTTCATAACCCATTTGGCTATTTAATTATATCAAGTAACCTAAGAACTCAACTCCCTTAATAAATAAACCAACCAACATGGGAAAAAATACTAGATTTTTAAATGAAAAACTCAGTGAACTTACCACCTTCCAGTCAACATCAGAACTTGAAACTTATCTCACACTTGGAGGTTAATAAAACATAATTATAGACCTTTTTTTTAGGTCACACATCTTGGATAACCATATACCCTTCATCTATGTTTTGACCTATTTGCCCTTAAGCCGAAACTAGGAAAACCTGAGAGCACTCAAAAATCTTCAACTTGCACACAAAAGATATTCAAACATAAAATCACTTGTAACATAAATTAATGGAGTAAACATACCTTTATATTAAAAAAAATAATCTTAATAATTCATATTTATTTATTTTACACTTGGAAACCTCCATACTCTACCTGTAAACCTTCAGGACTAAAATCCTTGAACAACCTTAAGCACACATATTGGCAATCTAGATATTGAAAAGAACAACTCAAGAAGTAATAACCTTTAGATCATTTAAATTATTCATGTCCTTTCATAAAATTTCAATACATCCTCTCATGACCTTATGAGGTCACCATAAGATCAATGAAGCTCTAGAAATAAAGAAACACCTTATGGAACATCATTCTTTTATATCTCAAATACACACTCAGAACTACAACATCTTCAGATATTTGAACCACTTGATCTTGAAAATATCCTTTCTTGTCTTGCAACATCAACCAAAACCTAACTAGAAACCATCATGATTCCTCTTGCTGACAAGTGTCTCCTTGAAGCCTAGATAAAGACACCATAACCTACAATATCCTAAAACAATGTGAAACCATGAGTTGCCCATAACTCCTATTCATTCTCTTCCTTGGTCATCTGATATTGATATTTATTCTTATTATTATTAGTCTTAAGATAATCAAAATGATCATCTAATACAATATTCTCCTTTTATTTTAATAAATAATTGACAATACATGGAGAAAACACATATTCATGACATACCTTTTCATCTGAAGAAAGAACCTCATCACTAGGTATTGACAACTGATGTTATTTACATGAAAATTTCTCAAAAATAGCAAGATGTTCTATTTGATCCATATATACCTCAGAACTCACATCAACTAGCACTTTGGTGTTTTCCTTGAGCTTGAATTGAATTGACTTTTGATTATCCTTTCCTATCTATACAAATGACACATTCTCTTGGCATTCCTAAACCTTCTTCATATCTATTTCTTCTTCTACTTTATTAGGTAGTCTACCTTAATGTATTAGCTCAACCGGTTTAGTTTTCTTAGTCTTTACCTCCTTAGGTTTCCATACTTTGGATTGACCTTTCTTGATCACTCTGGGATGTCCATGCACCTTATTATGACTTGAGAGCTTTCTTTTACAATATCTTTCAATATGACCAACTTGATGACAATAGAAACACATAACATCATTAATACCATCTTCTTGATGAATATTATGAACTCTAGCAAACATACCATCTTGTCTCTTAGGTTCATTATGCTCAAGCTTAATTATCTTTGGTCTCCATACTTGGGTTAATATTTTCCCATGTATTTTGGGGTAGATTCTAGTAATATGTCCCATTTCATGAAAATTATAGAAGACTACATCATCCATACCTCTAGATGACCAACTATTCTTCCTTCTATAGTTTCTTTCCTTAATACCAAACCTATGACAAGGATAAAAATGATCATTAAAATATCTTTCATAACTCATGGCACTTGGTTGTCTGATGAATATTTTCTTGTTGATAATGGTGCTTGTATCCTTACTGTCTTGAGATGACCTCTCTTTCTCTTTCTTAGTCTTGTTTACCTTGACAATAGATTACTCATGCTCATCCTTCAATGAATCTAGTTTGGTCTTCAATTAAATTCTCTCATCCTCTTTATCTCTCATACTTGATCTTGCAGCCTCTAGCTAAATTTTAAGAACTTGGATAGTCTCCTTATCCCTCATATCTTTTTACTCCATGTCATCCTTCAATATACATGCTTTCTCTTCAAAAATCTTTATAAAATCAAAATTGGATTTCAACTCATCATGCTCACCTTCATTTGAACTCAACTTGGTATTTGTCTCTTCTAATTGAGTCTTGCGATGTTTACATTCTTCCTCTTTTGAACTTAGATGTCTTTATAACCCTTAATTAATCCTCAATAAATCTGACATTCTCTTTATCATATTTTGATCTTGACCTTGCTTTTAAGGATTCTATCTCCTTTTTGAGTTTGATACACTCATCTATAATATCCTTATAACTTTAGGTCATGATATTATTCTGAGCTTCTTCTTGATCATACTCTCTCATCTTACCTGTATACTTCTCAAAGAGTGCTTTTAAATGATTAAAATTTTATTCACTTAAATTTAGACATGCATAAGTAACCTCTAATTGATACTTCAAATCTTTATTCTCTTTATTCAATTGATTATCCATATTGTACATTTAGATCACCATCAAGTGGTTAAAATTTCAAATAAGGTCCTACTCTGATACCATTTGTTAGAGGTACAATCACTTAGAGGGGGGAATGAATCAGTGATGCTAGATAATCTAATTATAGTTCCAAACTCTTAATCATTTAACATACCTCAACTTGATCAAACAATATAAGCATGAAAAAACATACATCTAAAGCATGCATAGGAGCATACATCACATGAACACATCATATATGTTGGAAACCCTCTTAGGGGATAAAACCCACTAAACCTTGAAATATGGACTATAGTAATATAAAATAAGATAAAAGATTTAGACCAAAACCAAATGATCAAGGAACACCCATACCTTAGTTTAGTGAGACACTAATCCCACAAAGAACTACTTCCACTATGTAGTTGAGCACCCACAACAATAATACCTTTAGCAAGCTTTACCTTGTAAGGAGGAACTAGCTTAATAGGCAACCAAACACCCACTTACCCACCTAAATAAATCACCTTGAACACCTATTTCTACTCTTCAATGGATGATGATCACCTTTGTCTAAACTCTTCACCTCCAATCTATCTCAAGATATCTTTAGGGATGACTTACTCAAACTACCTCTTTTAGACTCATTAGGTTTAATGACCTATGTGTCCTCCTATATCAACATAATCAAACAAGCATGAATAATATTCTTCACTCATTATTGGTCCTCAACAAACTATACCTTCTCTTTCAAAGTTTCTCTGTATTGCTTGAATCCACACTCACTACCCTTTCACATTCATGTCTACAAACAATTTCTTTATCTCCACTATTTATAGATTCTTCATAAATATCACCATATAGGTCAGCCATAATACTTGCCTTAATCATTAAGACATCTAAAAATATAACACAAAGCTCAATACCATTCTCACATATTGTCCATATCATCTATGGGTCACACTTAAGTATTTATGCCTTTCAATTAGGCCTTATTAGCCCTTATAGGTCTCATGGAGACATATCCACCCATTTAGTAATTAATTGAAAAAAATAAGAATACAAGATTACTTTTAAATACATGGGTCCACTTCATATGAACTCTAATACATATTCAAGTGATTAGCCCTACCAAAATGCACTTATGCTAAATAATAATTTGTTCAAAACAACATTTTATACATTGTAGCACCATAAATAAACAAATATTCAACTTTAAAGCTCCATATATTTGACTATGCAAACATTAATACTTTCTAACTAGATTTTTATATGCACCTTGAAGTCTTATATAGCTTTGATTTTTACTACATCAATAAATTTGTCTTGGATCAAAATATATAGATCAAAAATTGAGAACTAGTTTTCCTTTGTTAATTTGAAAATTCAAATTCTAATGGTCACTAAGTAGATGTTAAACATCAGACTTGTTGACCTCATCTTATGCACCTTGGGAATTTTGAAAAAATGTGTTATGTCAATCTCCTTAGATTAGCCTAATATTTTACTTGAAATATTCATCATCTATCTTATATCCTTACTTCCATGATCATGTCACTTGGTAGCCCTATGTGCTTTCTATGCATATTAACTTATTGACTCTAATGAGCTTCTACCACTTGGCAGCCTCATGCATCTTCTGAGAAATATTTGACATATTGAATAAATACACACCATTGGATCACTTTTGACAAGATAATGTCCACCATTTTATCATTATATGATTTGATGAAATGTTCACAATTATATATTGATGTGATTATTGTTCACCATTATATCTGTCTAGACATTTTAACTTTAGACTTTAATGTAGTTAAACTTGATGTTCTCTATCCCATCATAGTATATAAGAGAAACATTAAAGGTTTATAAGTTAAGCTATAAAACACTTAAAGAGTAAAAATATTCAAAGTACCTTCTTGACACTATTGACAACATCTCCATAAAATTCTTTGACCTTAGTCAACTTTCTAAGTATTTTCATTAAATGCCAAAACATGTTGGTTCATTTATATATTCATGATGTGTAGTGATGATCTAGCTTCTCTTAATCTTGAATATGTATGTTTCTCTTTCAAAATGATCAAGTGACACATGAAAAATTCACCAAGACATATATGGATACCTCACAACTTCTTTATCCTTACACACCTACAAATGTGCCATATCTCTCCAAGATATCAAACTTAACTTATTTGTCATTTATGCAATAGTATCTCATACTCTCCTTGGAATCAATGACTATTCTCAACATTCATACCTTTCCACCTAATCCTCAGACCTGACCTTGATGACTACCTACTAAAAGATCTCCTTTTAATCAATCCAAACTGAAGATTACCTCACCTTAGGCTCATATATACTAAAGTAGGCAAATTATTTATCATATAAAAAAAATCTCCCCCTAAAACCATGATTTTATTTCAATTTTGTACAAATAAACATAATCCTTAATCTATAATGCTTAATATATCAATTACCTTCTTGTTTACTTCATTTTAACACCTTGACTTGTCTGATCTACTAACTGAAGCATCTAATCAGCTCCCCTTTGATCTTCATGGCATGTGCACCTCAATCTACCTTTATCCTTTAGATCAAAGAGATCAAAATCTCCCCCTATAATTATGCATACATTAGATCATGTAGTTTTGATTCATATACAACACTGAAACCTCATGATACTCTTCAAAAAGATTTAATGGATTAACGTTTACACACACTGTCAAGACCCTTTGACAAAACTTAGAGCACGTATTAAGTTTAGATCACTATTAACTTCTTCATGTCATAAATAACTTTTCATCTCTCTTCTTAAAACACCACAAGACTTTAGATCACATGAGAAAACAATATCAACCTTAAATACCATTGGTCTTGTAGAGCAATATTCAACTCTTACACAACTTGGTATATCATTGGTACCATTGTTTATCATGTCTTTGAGCTAGACCTTTTCAATTAGGGTCAATCTGACCATACACAAAGTGTTCAAAAATGCTTCCTCTTATAGATAATTTTCCCTATAAAGCCTAATAAGAGACACCCCTTCTCACAGAGTTATAGAATAATGGATCACCTCAATCCTTGTCATAGGATTGAATGTTTTTATTAAGATACCTATATGGTTTTCCATTCTCCTTCTCCTCTATTTGAGTTGAAGCATATAAATTTGGCACAACCTTCTAATAATTGACAACATAGGTTGAATAAGGATTTTATTGACATACCTCAATAATAAAACCATCTTGTCTCTTAGGCTCATCTTGATCAGACTTAATTGTCTTAGGTCTCCATACCTAGGTTTGTCTTTTCGTATGCATTATAGGAGCTTTAATTGAAAAAAATAGAGTAATATGACAAGTCTTATAACAATTTTAGGAAATAGCATTATTGAGCTTACCTTTGCTCTAAATTTTCCTTATTCCATGATCCCATGACAACTCATTCTTTGAGGCCATTCTAAAATCCTTTGATCTATGACCAAACCTATGACACACAAAACATTGACCATGAAGTGATTTAAAACACCTTATTATGTTGGGCTACTTAATAGGTTTATTTGTGTTGATATTCATGTTGGACTAATTGACTTGTTCTAATTTCATACTTTCCTTATCAACCTTTCTCATCTTAAATATGAGCTTGGCATGCTCAATATTCATAGATTATAGCTTTGTATTGAGCTGATTGCTTTCTTCTTCTCTTAATTTTAGACTTGTATTTGCATCCCTTAACTAATCTTTAATGTCTTGAATAGTCATCTTATCTTCCTTGACTATTTTAACCATTTCCTCAAGATTGGTTTAAATATGACTCATATTTCCTTCATGTTTCATAAATGACTTGAATTTTTATTTAATAGTTTAAAGGATCATCTCATGTTCATCACTATTGGAGTTAGTGTTACTCCTCCTTGTCTCAATAAGACTAATATATTATTTAAGACATTTGACCATTGCTCTCAATTTTTATTCTTTTTCCATAGTTTTTTAGTCATCATGTGCTTTTAGGATCACCTTTAAGCTATCAAGATTATTTCAAGGACATTTTATGATACCAATTATTGGAAGCACAACTAATAAGAGGGGGGTGTGAATCAGTGTACAAACTTAGAGATATACCATTCAAGCTAATGTAGAGATATAGTAGTGTACAATCAACCATGTAAACAAGTATAAAGAAGAATCATAATACATGAACATAATAGATATGTGGTAAACCCTAATGGGGGATAAAAACCAATGTCACACCACTCTTACTATAGTATTATAAGTAATGAAACAATATTTAGTGAGTCACTAACCCCACAAGGAGTACCAACCCATCACTAGTCAAGCCCCAACTCAACTAGTCCTTTAGCAAGATCCAATTTGAAAGGAGAATAAAACATCCTAAGTGAATTGTCACAAACCCAAACAATTTAAGGACACTTTTTCAATATCCAAATTTTAAGGCATCTCCAACTCCCTCTTGACCAATCACCAACCTAGCCAAAACAAGCTTGATCACCTCAAGACACCTTGTTCCTCTCTCGAAAAATGGTGAACTTCTTCTTTAGCTCTTTATCTTATCTATCCCTAAAATCAATCACTATCATAAAATTTTAACACTCATATAATACATCTTTATATTATATCAACAACCATCAACTCATTCAACTCTCCTTAGTCTTCTACCCCTCTCAAATAACCTTCAAGGCTTAGTTGCTCAACATGCCTCTTTTAGGATAATTAGGTCCATTGACATTGTCATTTAACTAAAAAAGATATGTTATATATTAAACATGGTTTATCTATTATCATAATATTCTTTAATTACCTACTGATACTCCTTCAATATCTCTTATTATTCACTTGAGTCCACACTTCTCTTACTATCTCAAATAGGCCAATTAGGCCGTGATTTTATAATCAACACTTGATCTCACCCATATTGGTTAGCCAAGTACATTTACATAGTTAGATTACTCATGGAATATGTCATTACACATGATTCACATAATAAAAATTCATAATATATGTCTTCCAAGATTCATTAGGACCAAAACAATTGTTAGGCATAAGGGAGACCTAATGCAATTAGGTCTATTTAAGCACACATTACACTTATGACCCATAAAACCATATTGAATTTATTCCAATGATATAAAAATTCAAATATTCCAAAATAATACCATTTATAAAATATAAATAGGTCCATACCACATATAAGTCCAATTCACCAGTTCAACCATGTTATTATGCCTACTCACCATTAGGCCTTCTTACTGCCTAAAAGTCTATCTCATAAAAAAAGAGTATAAACTCAATTTTATCAAAAAAACATATGATAAAATAAAATTAACAAATCCTATATGACCTCATGTCCACCACCATGTCTATTCAACATTACTAATAATTCCAAAAGGACTCAAACCCACTCTTGCAACATGACCACTTAGAATGGTCAAACACTACTAAAGTATAGTCAAAAACATTTTATCACCAACATATATATATACTTATCATGAATTAAAAAATTCATATTAACCTTAGAGACTTATATAACATCTTAATGTTAAATATATTCTTTAACTCATGAAAAACATCTCAAACTCACCTCTATAAGATGACTACATAGAATAGTCATTCTGCTCCAAAACACAATCATGTAGAAGTTCATATTTAGTAAATTAAAGGAAAATTTAATGACTTATCATAAAAATTAATATTTTATATGAGTCTTCTATATCATTCCTAAATGGATAGATATCAATTTCTAGTGACAACCATTATTCTTATAGAACAACTTGTGAAGCTACTCTCTCACTGTCCTTACACAATCTGATAAGCCATTTTCACTTCCACATATAAACACATAATATATATATATATATATATATATATATATATATATATATATATATATATATATATATATATATATTATATCAATAATTAATGGATAATTTACATTAAAAAAACATAAAAAAGTACATTGGATACATTGGTTCTTGTCATAAGGTTTCACATTCTTCACTTCACTTAGAAAACCTTGAACTGTCATTCTGGCTTAAGAGCAATCATGGTGAACATGGATTATAATACTTTTAGGATCACAATAAATATATTATAATTAATTTTTATTATCTTAATTCAAACTTAAAAAAAAATTCAAACACAAATTCATAGAGTTCAAAAGAAAAATATAGAATAAACTGATCAAACATTAAACCTCACTCTTTTATTATCTTCTCTTACATAGACATGTCACTTTGAGATCATATTATTGATTGTGTATGATAATAATAAAAAATTATAAACAAATATAATATTATTTATAGGTATTTAAAAAATAACCCAAATAATTGAAACCATTCATAATCATCTGAAACATATCCCTAAACACTTTTTCACTCTAGCCTAGTTTTCTCACTATTCTCACTCTTAGCTAGTTTAGAGATAGGTCAACTTGGGTGACAAAAATGGTTTGAAAATATGATATAAATTATCTAAATAAAATCATAGAAAACAAGAAAAAGTCTTGAAATTCAACGTCCATCCACTTTCATGCATTGACCTAGTCAACCCTTCATGTAGCATTAAATTCTTTAGAAACAATCATATTTCTATAGCTTCCACTTACTATCCTGACACACAACTACCACTTAGAGATTATTGATGGAGTCCTATAAAATATACAAACATAAAAATTTCCTTAAAAATACATTCTAGGCAATTTATACCAAGATCTCTCTAATCAAGTCACTATGAGGGTTTTGAGAGGGTTTTAGACCAATTCTGGTGTTAGTGATTGCTCATACAGTATTGTCCCTCAAATGAAAAAATAATGATTGGAGATGTAATATATGACCCTTAGAAATATATCATAAAATACTTAGGACACCATGAAAATTTTACATGTGTCAATGAACATCAACATTTCCTTTTCAAGTTTGGAAACCTTATTTTATGAGCTAGAGAGAATTTAAAACACCATTTCATGCATTTTCCTCCTACTAAAGACTTTAAACTTCATGAAAATTATTAAAATAACATATTACACCTAAATCCATTTTTAAATGTGTTTTATTAGCTTGAAAACACATCTTCACCCTTTATTAGGCTATACTAGGTCTTTATGCATGTTAGGTCTAGGACTACCATTCATATTTAGATCTTGAAAACACTTGGAAACCTCTTAAATTATTATAAAAACAAAATAAAAATTTAATATGACATCATAAAAATATAATGTTCTGAAAACCTTGTTGACACATTTCTCACACTTCTCTTCTCAATAAACTACCAAGCTTGTGCCTTCACACTAGGTCTCTCGTGCAAGGACTAAGCCTCAACACCTGACCTTAGAGTTGGTCTAAAATATTATTTGACTTATAAAAAATTTGAAACATTTTCCAACATCCTCTCATATTATCTACCATTTATTACTCACCTTCAAGCTCAATTACATCTGTATCATCACCATGCCTCTAGTTTAATAACATAGACCTTCTAGGTACCATACTTTTGGGATACCTTCCTGCCACTATAAGTTCATTATAGAAAAAATTTTCATTCCATTATATGTTAAAATAAATCCGAAAACAACTCAAAAGTCTTAGATTACTATATTGCATAAAACATTCCATTGGATCACCATACCTTACATTGGTAGGATAAAATAGTCAACGTCATCTTTAGACTTGTTTTGACATCAATGATAGACTCAAGCACATGACTTCAATGAAAAATTGCAATAGTTTACAAATTATTTTCTATTTTTTATTTCTCATGGTGTGTTTTTATTCTTATTTATTTTGTATATAATCTATTCAATCATGTTCCAGTCATGGTTTTACTTTTGGATTAAGTTATTTCAAGGCTTTTAATAACTCATATGCCCAATAGAATTGTATAAATATACTAGATATTTTATTAATAGGAAATAAAATCATAAAGATCTCAAAAAAATTTAAATTTTCAAGTCTCCTTAATCTCTACATCATCTCACATGTTGGAAACATGACTTTTTAGTCAAGATTAGCTGAGCAAGAGCTAGTAGTACCCTCATGTTGATCACCTTAGACCAAAATTAGGTATTTCATGAACTAGTTAGGTTTTACCATATATTTTCATGTTTAAATAAATACTAATAATAAAATTTAAATTCATAAGGTCACATTATCCCTTTTCAAGGTGTATTTTTTTAATAAAGGTATAAAATTTGCTTTTTAATGTGAAAATTTAAAAAAGTTCCCTATATCAATTCATTAGGTCATTGAAAAATGTTGAAACATTACAAAAAGGGCATAAAGGTCATTTATAAGTTTCAAAATCCTTCAAAAACCCTAAAATTCAATACATCTTTATCAAATAGTATATTTTACATTGTTTTCCCCCTTTTCTTTGACTCCTTGTGGATTTTTTCAAGCTTCCAACATGGAAAAACTCAGTCAAGGCCACGATGAGGTTTCATGAAGGTTTTTAAATCTTTTACTCTCTCTTGCATCTAAAAACTACCATATTAGGCTTCATACAGGTCTCCAAACATGTATGTGATTCCATTTACATGTTCAAATCATAATAATTATTCTTGACTAATCAAGTTTAGATGTAAAGGTCCAAGTATGTCTATAGGTATTTAGTATCAAAACTAAGTTTTCATGAGCCAAAGAGAAAAATTAGGGGTTTAGAAAGTTGGGAAGAGTCTAAATAATATAAAAAATAGTGTTTAAAAACCCAAAATTTCTAGGGAATGAATAAAATGAGGTCTACAAGCTATGTAACAAGCTGACAACTATGTTTTAAGGGGTTTACAAGTAAAAACTAGTCAACATTATACCATGTTTCTCCTCATGAATTTTATTTGGAATTTTTGGAGGAGTATTCATAAGTATTAACACATCTCTTGGTGGTATTTAGAATTTATAATAATGTATAAATCCTAAGAATACTTAAAACTCAGTAAGATGTCTAAAAGATCATTAAAATCCTAAGCCTGAGATAATGTATTTTGATAGTTTTAAGGATTGGAGAAGCATACGATAAGGTTACATACCTCCTCAAATAAAAAAACAAAGTTTTAATAATTTTTTTATATTTTTAATAAAAATATAATAAGAAGCATGAGGTTGTAGGCCTGTAAGGAAAAAAGTAGAGGTTTTAAACATCATCTAAGATTATCAACAGGTCTGCAACAAAGTTTACAAGGTTTCCACAATGTTATAATGTTAAAACATGGTTTTATATTTTACATACCTAGATAGTATAACAGGTTAATTTATATCCTATAATATACCTATGATAACATCATGGGCTTCTAAGGATGAAATGGAAGCTACAAATGATTAAGAATAGTGTAAAGTTTTCAAGCATGTTTCTTAAGATTACATATAGAGTAATGGATAGAATGTTGAATATTTTTCCCAACAATGAATAAATTCACTTTTTCCATCCTTATTTGAGAATTTATAGGTTATGATTTAGGGTATTATATTGTAATTTAGGGTATTAAATATGTTCTCATGTGAAGCATGTTCCCAACCCACTGTTGACCAATACGAATGTTGGAAACACACTCCAAGTAGTAGAAATTAAGAATTTGAGACCTTAAGCATGGTAATGTAAGTTTATTAAACCTTATTAAGTATCTATAAAGCATGACATATCCTAAATTGTTTTCCAAGGACTAAAATAATATTTCTTCAAACTGATGGATTGTTCAAATTGCTTGAAAGGGTGAATAAAACATGTAAATTAGTTGGAAACATGCTCCTAAAAAAATTCAACCGTTGTTAAGATAATTGGAATTTATGAGAAACATGTGAAAAGGTTTTAAATGGGTGAGTTATTTCAGATTGAGGCCTATTTTGATTTAGGACATTTATCAAGGATTGTAAGGGATGAAAACAAGTGAAGTTTTACTACCTTTTCTTCAATGATCACATGCTCAAGAGAAAAGTGGCAAGTTTAGAGATTTTATAGGAGTTTCTCAAGAAATAATACTAATTCATCAATTGAGGATAATAAAAGGTAACTATTTAATGAGATAAATGGAGTGATGATCAGATGGTTTATCCTCCACTATGCCCAAGAAACTAACCAAGACTACATGGAACATGTCCATGGTATTGAAAGATCTTAATATATTCAAATTATTGGTATCTTTTCCTACACATCCCTGGATAGATGGAGGTAGTTTATGAAGTTATTATATTTTCTTATCTCACTCAATTTTAGTCTCTATATATAAATTTCATATGTAACCTCTTCTTTGTTGTAGTAAAATTCTACTTCCTAAATATTGTACACATGTTTTTGGCCTTGAAATCAATAAAGAACTATTCTTGCCTCTCTCATTTGCTATTATATTCTGTATATATTTATGTTTTAGGTGTGTATTATGTATTCTCAATCTCTTTAAACCTATTTTAAAATAAAGTTTTGACATTTAATCTCTTTTACAACTGTTATCTTGTTCCCTTACTTATATGTAATGTTTATGTGAAAGTTGTGATAGCTTCTATCTTTTTAAAGAGTTTATTTTACTATTAAATAAAATTGAATACTTATATAAAGTTTGGTGCATCATAATATGTGAATTTTAGTTTATATCTATCCCATATTTCATAATAAAAAACTTAGTAATAGCTGTAAATAAGTCTTTCTAGTGGTGTTTCTATGTCTACAAGCTGATCTTACATCAGGTGCACATAGTTTAGGCAAGATCCAACCTTATATAGAGTTTCATCCTAAATATCCAAGATTCCACACCTTGGGGATGTTTTAACTATTTCACTAGATAAAATTATTAATCAAATGGGTGCAAGATCTATGTGACAATACACCCCTAAAGTCACTATCACAAACTAGTTATATTTATGAATGTATATGTACTCAATATGATAAAATATTTAAATATAAATACTTTCCATCATTAATATTTATAGTATCATTGTGTGATATGTAAACACCTAAAACTAGCCACCGATGACCTTTAACTAGGTTTTTGACCAATTCTTATCAAAATGCACAAGTTGGCCTAAAAACACTAAAATGCATTAAATGAGTTGAAATTGATATATTAAAGTTCTGATTTTAGCTAGGGTATCATTAAATGGGTAAATTAAATTAATTAGATAACTAACTTTGATAAGATAATTTCAATTCAAATAACATTTTTTCACTTGGGTGCTCTGGATTGCTCCTTTCTATTAAATTTATTACATGAGACATGTTCCTTTGTTATTTTGAGCCAATAATATGACATTTTGATTAATTTGTGCATAAAGGGCCAAAATTTGCACTAAAGTGACTAATCATGTTTAAAGCTAATTAATTTAAATCATGAGCCTAATTAATAATTCCATGGATATTTTTGAATGTTTGTTTTTAGAAATGAATATTGAATATATACATAATAAAATGACATAATTTCTTGGAAAATCATCCCTAGGCCATAAATGCACAAAATATCAGGATTAAGCCACCCCATGCCTCATTAAGACCCTGCATGCCTATTTAATGCCCCTTTATCCCAAATATTTATGAGGTAATTTATTGATTTGGCCTCAAAATTTTAATGGATAGCCACACATCTTCATATTAAGATGGA
Source organism: Torreya grandis (assembly GCA_037957365.1). Classification (NCBI taxonomy): domain Eukaryota; kingdom Viridiplantae; phylum Streptophyta; class Pinopsida; order Cupressales; family Taxaceae; genus Torreya; species Torreya grandis. Next base: position 867,314 of record JARHVA010006217.1, read on the forward strand.
TGATTTGGGTTCATTCTGACCATTTTACAAAATCTATAAATAAGAGGCCTTGCCTATTAAATTTTAAGATATCTTGGTGTAAATTTATAATACTAAATTGATTCCAAAATCCATTAAAATTAGTTTTATAATTCCAAATTATTCAACCAAGCCAAATCCATAAGCTACATGGTGGAAATAGGAGGTGAAGGATAGCTAAGCTCCATTGTAATAGACCTATTGAAGCACAAAGCCAAGCAAACCACTCTACAAAGCATTTAGAAGCTCCTAGGAAGGTGAAGAAAGATTTATTTCATGTTTTAGTTTTTATTTTCACATGTATGTTTGTTATTATGTTCCTTATTAGTGTCTATGCCTATATATGTATGATTTTTAGTGTGTTTCTTTCAATTTGATTTCATTTTGGAACTAGCACAATACTAATAACCTCTCTTGAGTCAAATTCCTAATCTACATAATGACACACTTGGTGGGACCCTACCCTCAAAAATTTGGTTATTAATCACCTAAAACCAAAATAATAATCCTTGTCATGAAATATCTTAGAGTGTGGAAGCAAGAAAGGTAAAAATTTGGATAAAAGTCCATTTTTTGGAAGTAGTGATTTTGTCCCTACAGAGTCATGGATTTGTTCTCTAGACTACAATCCCACAACTCCACAGTCATGGTGTTATATTCCCACAACTCCATAGTCATGTTATTTCAATCACACAACTCCAAATTCATGTTATTTCAATCCCATGATTGACTTAGTCATGCTTTTGTATTGTGAGTCATGATATTGCAGTGTGCAGAATAGGCCATCTTTAGAGCTTGGTTTGGAGTCATCTGGACTCCATTTTTGATGATTTTTTTAAATTCATATATTTTTTTATAATATGCATTAGTTTAACTTAAATTTTAATAAATATTTTAGTAAAACCTCTTCTTACCAAAGTAGTGGGATTGTTACCTGAGTAGCAAGATTATCAACATAAGTAGCAGGATTATCAACCTGAGTAGTGGGATTATGGGACTGAGTAGTGATATTGTTTTTTATTTTAAACTAACCCAAGTAGTAATATTATCTATATGAATCATATTTTTTTAGATTTATAGGATTGCTATGTGTAATAGCGAGATTGACTGTGTGAAACTTGAGAGCTCTTTTTGTCAAAGTTATTTGTTCAGTCTTATAAGTGCTTCAAAGTAGGCAATCCTAATCTTGTTTTTATAGGTTGAGAGGATGTTTCAGAAGTTAATTTGAGTGTTTTAACTAATAATACACTTTAATTTTGGGTTTTAAAATAACTTAGTTAAAATCATCACACTTCAAATTTGGTGCCTAAAATGAATCTTTAACATGCTAAGTATTAAACACTTAAAACTTTGGGTTTAAAAGGAACTTAGGTACTTATTACTTAATATAGTCTTGTTGGTGAAATATTTACATGTTTTTACAACTTAAATCCAATGAGATAAAGAACACCACCACATTTTTCAATTAAGTGCTTAAAATTGAACACACTTCAAAGTTTTTACAAACTTGTTATCATTATTTGCCTAGATTAGATTTGTTTGAGCAAACAAGGAGTTGTGCATGTATGCTATCACATTCATCCTCTTTAGGAAAATTTTTGGATCAAAATCACCAACTTAATTGTGAAAGAGCCTAGTCTAAGGCATATAAAGAACATTATTTAAATCACTCACCCTAAAAATCACCATAGTATTGGGTGATCTTGAGGTGACCATAAAGTCTTTCTATTATATCATTTATTTCATGAATATTGGCTTGTGAGGGGGACTTCATTACCTCCTACAAGTTATTAAGGGAAGATTTTACCTAAGGTTTCATCTCCCCAAATTTTCTTCAACCCCTCTCCATATGGGGTATATAAATTAGGATCACCTCATTGGGATGATGGTTTGAGTGGTTAATCCATATCCATTAGTAGAGGCTAAGCCCAGGATGTTTGAGAATGGTGTACATAATATTACATTTAACAAGTGATAGTTGTAGTGGTTTTATAAAGGGTGACACCTTTGTACAACAAGACATATAATGTAGACCTAAATTATGTGCACTTATTTTGTATGCTGATGTGAAAGTCATATGCATTTGATCCATCTAATATGTTAAAAAAAAATTAATTTAGATATCCCCACTTTGGTATACCTTGTCAGTTTAGGATTTAAGATGATTAGTTTGTTGGTTTATCTTTTATATTGCTTTGTATTATTTGAGATTCAAAACTTGGTGTTAAAAAAATGACATAACTAAACACATGATCCAAAATTTTATTTAAACAAGGAGGTGTTATGTTTCCTAAGTGAAAAACATGTTTTTCCTTGTTCAAATTCATCATCATACACTTTGTTATGCTACCCATTTAATTCTAGACCTTTTCCCACATTTTGTTTAAGTCCCTCATTAATAGTTTAAATTTGAAATTAACCTCTTCTAAGTTTTAAAGGTTGATGTGTTAAAATTGGGTCCACCACTTTGCACTTGATTTGTTTTAACTTGAGTTCAATTCCCAATTTGAATTTATGGCCAGTTTTAGACTCAACATCATTATCATCATTTGCTAGGACACAAGTCATCTCACATGTTTAATAACACTTTGAGTCCTAGACTATGATAACCCATCCTATTTTTCCATTTGTCCATTTGATATCACACTCATGCCATAGAGAAATTTGTCCAACTTTGTGTGTGGGTATCATTTGAGTTGAGAAGGGTAGTGTTACCCTGCCAAAATTGTGTTGGTACCATTTTGACTTAGAGTTTTTGAAACAAGAATTTAACATATATTTTGAATAGTCTAGTGTTATTATGATGATAAAATTATTTTGAGACTTTTTTCATAGAGATCAAGTCTTTCGAAATTCCAACCAATCTCAGTGTCTTTTATAAATTTTTATCTAGCACAGTTATGTCATTAACCTTTATCTAACTTATTCATCAAAATAACCTATCTTTATACCATTATTTAGGAGAAAATAAAATATATCCAAGTGACTTTTATTTCATACCTCATACTTATCAATAATGTTTTTATGGCCAATAGTCAAATGCCTAGTTTTTGTTAAAAGTGTTTTAAATATATTAGATTAAATATCTCATCTTCTAAAGTCTATCTTTTGATGCCATTTGGCTAAAATTACTAACATACGCACTTTCTTTAAGCCTAGATTTTGACATTGTGTTTAGCCAAAAAAACTTAGAAATTTTTTTCCCCTAGATTAGATCGATTTGAAACACTTTAACTTAGAATTTGGCATTTTGATTTACATTCTTTTTACTTGACCTTTTTGTGTGAGACATGTGACATTTGATATTTTATGTTAGTTTGTTTTATCATAAGTCATTGCATCAACCTTTTTGGATACACCTAACCATCATTTTGACCAAATTATACCTAATTTTAACATCTTTTTAGATATATCGTTTTTAGATTTTGAAGAAATATATTTGTTTTGTCACAAAATATTCACTATGGATCCTAACATGTCTATATACACTCGTAGTGGCCTCATGTACAAATTAGGATTTAGTAATGTGGTTTCACATGAATAAATGGTTAAAGACCCTTATGAAGATAATGTTACTTATGATATAGATGCTTATCCATCTTATAATGATCAAATAGGGGCACATACCCATTGTACCATTACTTGGTAAACATGCCTCCTTACTTAGATTAGGATCAAACACAAATAGATCGATACCTAGATATGGTACCTATTGTGAAATAACCTTTTCCTCAATAACTGTACTATGTTACTACACCATCTAGATATGATCCTTATCTATTTGAGTATCACTTATTGCAGAATAAAGATGAGATTTAGTTAGAGCCATAGAGGTAGGGTCCAAGTTCCTATAGACTTCCCCATGAGAATTTACCAAGTTTAGTAAGAATGCCTCATAACATATTGTACAATAAACATGATTCTTCTAGCAATCCTTTTTCTCTAGTCCAACCAAGGTATCCAGACCCAAGTATGATTGTCAAAGACAAGGACCCCATGAAAGATCACTCTGTATAGATGTTGACAACATACCAAACCTACTTAAACCTAGCACTTAATTTTAACTAGATGACCATGTCAAATAGGCCTCTCATGGATTTAGTTCCCTTAACTAAAGTGTGAATAGAGTTAATTGGTCAAGATAATTAAGGTGTAGACCCATTCATATAGAACACTTTAGTTGATAACCTATTTCATACCTCAACCATGGAAGAAGTATATTCTACTTCTATGTAGAATAGTGGAAAATGCACAAGAAACATCCAATCCAAACCAAAGTGGTGTAAGTACATAGACAAATGGTACATAAGCAAGTGTACCTTTATTTAACACCATGAGTGGTTGTCAAAATCAAGGAGTGGGAATTTATATGTCTTATCTTTAACCAACAAATACCACTAATCCTCAACCAGCTGCTTCTTTAGGTGCTCAACCAACAAGATTAGGTAGCCAACCAGTGACTAATGGTGTGCCTCAATAATAAAATTTGATGAATCCTACTCCTCCATAATAGGTAATGACTAGTATTCCAAAATATTAGGCATAATCGAATATATCAATGTAGTAAAGGTTGAATCTATTACCACCTCAATAGAGGGTAACTAATGTTCCACCTTGTCAAATAGTAGGGAACATACATTTTCCTCACAGATCAATGTACCACTTTTTTTTATTATTTTTGAGAAAAATAGTGTTTAGTTTCTAAATAATAAGGGGTCTAGATTAAGGGAAAAATCTATTTTAATATGGTAAAATATAGATTTTTATCAAGAAAATTACATGAGCAATAAAAGTAAACTCATTTGAAAATGGAATGAAATGAATGATTTAAAATCTAGAAATTGAGATGAAAGACTAAAAAACTATCTAAAATCTAGATCCAACCCTCATTATATGATTGGATAAGAGCACCAAAAGTGGAAAATAATGACATTGATGCTATAATCCACCTCTATTTCTATTGTCCTAAAGATCAAATCTTTTTGGGTTTTGTTCACTAGGTCAGTGTAATCCTATGAATCACATTTTAGAGGGTAGAAGTTAACAAAGATTGTTGTATTTTAATTTTAATCCCCAAAACCCTATATTCATCTACACACATACAAAAAACAAATGCATAAAAATAAAAAGGGGTAAAAACTAGGTTAGATGAAGAATGATCACATGATTTGAAACCCCTATTATCCTGATCATTGCCTACATTAACCCTTGAGATAGGGTCTCAGATCAAATGTTGTTCTCCCTTAGGGAATGTGCATAATCAATATGCATGATAGATTTAAGAATGAAATTCACCTAGGCCCTTATTTAATCAAGCATGCAAGTATATGTGTGATGAAGAACACTAAGCTATACTTTTGACTAATTTTTATTATGTCTGATGTTTAAAAATAATAAATGTTAGATATAAAATGCCTTGTGAAGTCATGTATATAGGAGACTCTTTATTTTGAATTTGAGATCTTTATTTACATTTGGACAACATGTTAAAACTTAAGCATGAAGCCAAAAAAAGGGGTAAGACTCAAATTAAAAAATAAACTAACCATTGGCACTCAAAATGGCCCTGGACAAGAGTGTTAAAAATGAACACTAGTGTCATCGATGTTATAGTCCAACCCCAACACTCATATCCTATAGTCATGGGACTTGAGGGGATGAAAAGAGGATAGAAAACCTAACTTGGATAAGGTGTAATGACTACTTTAAAGGCTCAGGATGATAGATAATAAGCAAAAAAGTGACTCAAACATAAAAAATGACCAAGATGACAAAAATGAAAGACATGGCTAAATGTGAATAAAGCTCATATTCTCCAGTTAGAGACTCCTATGAAAGGATTGTGAAAAGACATGATATGTGTGATTGCTTGACCAATTTAGGGTCTATAAATTTTCCCCCCTTTTAATCTAGTGATGCAATGAAATGAAGTACCAGAGTAAAAAAAGAAAATAAAATACATACCTACACCTACTGACATGAAAATAAGTGTGTTAAAAAAGATTCCAAATCACTTCCTATCTAGGGAAGTGGATGGAGATCTAAATAGTACATGGAGAAAGAAGGAATCCCTGAATAGAAGCTCCCTATATTGAATCTAGAAGTAGAATCTATATAATATGGAGATGAAAGGAAATGATTGCCCTTTGTGTTAAATCTAATTGGAATGAGAAATGCTTAGAGGTCCAAAACTAATGTCTACCCTCTATCCCACATAAACTCATGTAATTTATAATGTGTATATAGAATCTATATTCTATGAAGAGAAAAATCTATCATGACCCCACTCTAAATAATCTAAACTGGAACTAAGAAGTGCTTAGAAGTCCAAAACAAATGCCTACCCTCTATCCTTTACAAACTCATGTAGTCTAGGTTTGGGTAGTGCTTTAGACCAACCACTATAGATGATCAGATAGTCCAACTTAGTGACAACTTGGGTATATATGGGTATAATATAAAACTTTGGTAAATGTGCAAGAAGCTAATGACATGCCTTGCCATTTTAATCTATATAATCTTAGATGATGAAGAACATGAACATCTATGCCATGACCCCAAATCTGGTATATGAGTGATGCATATGTATAGTCTATAAATCTATATAACCACATGTGAAATGAGCTATCCTGTCATGTCCCAAGTGAAAAACTAAAAATCAAAACAATGTGCTTTGCACTACACCTATAATCTGCTATCTAGTCTTATAACTATGTCATGTTGCATGAATCTGTATGTATGAGACATGTAGTAATGTACATGCCCTTGAATCTGGTATCTAGTCTAAATCTATAAAAAATTCACTATGAATCCATATAATTTGAGCCACTATATATATAACTAATCTATGTATCTATAAACTAAAGGTATGTCCCTCTGAATGTCTTGCATAATGTTTAGTGACCCATGTAATCTGAATCACTATATATCTTGACCAATATGAGTTTGATTTGATAATATAAATACTAGAGATGTTAAAACCATGATAAGTGACCCATGTAGTTTGAATCACTATATATTTTTATTGATCTAAGCTAAATTTAATAATCTAACTACTAGAGGTGTAAGAACCATGGTGAGTGACCCATGTAGTCTGAATCATTTTATATTTTTATTAAACTAAGCTAAATCTGATAATATGATTATTGGAGGTGTAAAAATCATGGTTTATCCATTTATGAGAGTGGATAGGCATGCTAGATAAGTGTAGGAATAGGAATAGTAGGAATGATGCCCCCCTTTTGGGGAATGGATGAGATCTATGATAAAGGAGGTTGAGCTAAAAGTGATAACTAGTGATGTAATGATATAAGTAAGGTTGGTATAGTTTGAATTGTTAGAGAAGTCATTTGATTGATTGAACTAAGTTTTTTGATAGCTAAATGATTTTTTGATTGGTTAGGACAAAATTATATGTTTGGATAGAAAAGAGGTATAGATATGTGTGTCCCATAGTAGGCAGATGATGTAGTAATAGAGTAAGGCTCATGTGATGTTGAAGGTATCATTGTTATGATTTTTTGGAACAAAATGGTTTGTAAAATAGAGCTATGGGGTTGAATTAATAATCAAAATGGTATTTTTATTTGGATGAAAAAGTTGCTTGATATATGAAAGTTGGTTTCATTCTTGATTCATTTATGTATTGACTAGTTTAAGATTTTGAGCTCTGGGGTAGGAGATACACTGATGAGATAAGTACCTGTCATGACCTGATTTAAGCAGGTGGTAGCCCAGATTGAGGTTATTTGGGAGATTACCCTAGTAAGTAGCTAAAACACATGATTTTTACCTATTTAAAAGGCTATTTTAGACATTTTAGAGCTATTTTAAGAGTATATGATAATTTTTAACTAGTTTCAGTGTTCATGTTCCTCCTCTAGCACCATTGTCTAGTGTTTAGTGTTGATGTCTAGGATTTAGGACTATTGTTCTTTTGTAGTGTTAGTATCCACTAGAGATAGATTTTTGAGTTTATAATTTGTTTCCTATTTTTTTATAGCTTAGTTATTTTCCTTGACATGGTTGACTAATATAAAACCTACTTACTAGTGTGTTTGTAGGGCAAGGTATGGATCATGGAGTTTTATAGAGGCCAAGTGATGGAGACCCTGAGATTGTTACCTTTATCAATTAATGAGAGAGCTATGATGGATAGGGAAAGGTTAGGTAATGTGTGCAACCTAATCACTATGAAATGGGATAGATATCTAATTACCACCTTATATGAAAGGTGGAATGCAAACACATGTACTTTCTAGCTTCCTACTAGAGAGATTATGATTAATGTAGAGGATGTGTACCATATTTTTCATTTGCTATTTAGTGGATGGTGGGTGACATTATAGGATGGCATAGGTGCAGATGTTATTGATCATGCATCCTTGTACATTGTTGGCATGCCTTCAATCATACATATGAGAAGTAGTGATAGTGATGTATTATTGTCAATTATTATGCAATCAAGTGTTCTACATATACATAAATCATTGGCCATGTTGTTTGCTTCATTTATTGCTATGGATGGGAGTAGGGTGTCAATTACATACAAGATGCATAGGATCATGCATAGTGTAAAGATGTATGGTATGTTGTTCTCATGGGGTAGGACTATGCTTGGTTAGCCATGTTGTTAGCTTCATTTATATAGATATCTTTACCAATTTACTCAGGAGGCATTCATTAGTGGTGTGAGTGTGTCTACTTTATTGCATTATTGGGATTATGAGCACATAGATGATGTAAAACTAATAGGATTACTAAGGGAGAGGTGGGCACCTCCATATCCATTTGGAGAGCAATGGATGAGTATGTTAGATATCTAATCTCCTGAGATAGATCACTATAGATTATTTTTAGATATATTGGTGGCTTAAGATATCATATGAAGGCCTTATAGAAGATTCCCTAGGTGGCCCGAGGATGGAGTATAGTTGTGGTATATAAGGGTCAGTTATTGGTTACATGACTAATAGGTTGGAGTGTAAGATAATTTTAATATGAGTAGGTGACTAGATAGTTTGGGGTACCATAGGATGTTCCCCTTATAGCATCGGTGTGGGTGAGGAGTGCAAAGGAACCAGTGAGGACAAGAACTCATGAGAGACCTACTAAGGTTGAGTTATCACCATTACCTTTGGATGCATGAGACATAACTATAGATATTCTTGATGTAGATTGATGTTAGATACATAGAGGCATATATCACATGGTAGATTAGGCATCGATGGGTTCTGTTATATCTTATTCATGGAGGGGTTACCCTCGAGTATGAGAATCTTATGCTAATCTAGATGATGAGAGGTAAGCATTGATTATATGTCATTTATGTACAAGTTTGTTCTTGTTTTAACATGTTTGGAAAATGTATATCTAATATAATGTTGTAATTTTTGCATGTCGGTGGAGTGGGAGGTGCTTAGGATGAAGCACCTGCTAGGGGAGGAAGTAAAGATGATGGGTTTTGGGAGACTATCATTGAATCAACACTCCAAGATCTCACATGGCATGTTCTTGATGATGTGGTAGAGGAAGGTTTGATAGAGTGAGTGATAGTTATAACTAGTGTTTATGCTCATTTGTTTGATAGATTTGCTATATCAATAGTTACATATGTTAGAATAGTGGGAGAGAGATGAGTTGAGGGCTGAGCTAGATAGGCATAGGATGCCTCCACCTAATTATGGATCAATGAGTACATGGATTATAGATGAGTACATAGATATTCAGAGGTGAAATGCAAACTTTCATGAGGAGCATGGTTGGTTACTAGAGTGAGATAGTCATCATAAGAGGCATTTGAGAGTTCAAGGAAGTGCAGGGTCATTGAGTGTTAGGATAGACTATGGGACTAACACTATAGGAGAGAGTGAGAATGAGAGTGAGGGCATGATGTGCATTTATGATTGATTTTACTTGATTATATATATATATATATATGTATTTGAAAACTTGGTTATATATATATATATATATATATATATTATGCATGAGACAAAATCAAACAAGCATCCATATATATATATATGGATGCTTGTTTGATTTTGTCTCATGCATACTGTGTTATGGGATTTGAAATATATTATTATATTCATTACATATGGTTATTCTAGAAGTAGTTGATTTGGTATTTGATGTTGAGTTTGTGTATGTGTTTGGTAAAATGGTACTTGGAATATGATTTTATTTTTATTGATATGTTCAGGTGTGATGTTAGGTTTCTGATTTTGAATTGTGTATAATTAAATAACTTTATTTAGTTTGTAATTATATATGGGCAAAAAAATTGTTGGTTTTGTAATTGGGAAATTGTTGGGATAAATTGAGCTAGTTTGAGATTGGTAATTGTTTGGATAAGTTGAGTTGGTTTGAGACTGGTAAATTGTTTAGATAAGCTGAGTCGGTTTGAGATTGGTAATTTGTTTAGATAAGTTGAGCTGGTTTGAGATTGGTAAATTATTTTTAGTAAGATCTAGATTTTTGATAGGTTGGTTTATGGCTATGGATAGTTTATTGGGAGTTAGGAACATAAGTTGTTAGTATGTGGGGATGTAATATAGCATGTTGTTCATATTACTTCATTGAGAGTGTCTCAAGAATACAAAGGCTAGTTAAACCTTTGGCTCGATTATTTCCCTACTAAATGAAGCTTATTAACTAAAACCTATATGATTATGTATCATATCACTCTTTGTTATATCACTATCTGAATCTTGTTAGCCAACTAAAAAAATGCCCTTATTGTTCATGCTATGTAGGAATATACTTTGTATCTAACAGTGTTTGTTGTGTACTAATTATAGATATGCATGGAGACTCTACAAAATGTAACTTGAATGGATGTGAAATGAGAATTGTGTTCTGTAAATAAGGCTCATCTATTTATAATCTATACCCTATGGCCTCTTTTTTATGTGTATAATTGAGCCATATATCAAGCTAGAATTGAAATTTATGATGCGAGCTTGTTTAATCACAATCATAGTGGATTGATACATGAGAGAGGACCTAAAAAATATATATGTAGTGAATATTTCTCATGAGTAGTACTATGTAATGTGGGTTCTTTTAATCTTAACCATAGAGGATTGCTTCATGAGATAAGACCTATAAAATTTGGTCGTAGTGAATATTTATTGTTAGTAGTACTCTGTTGTGGTGCCTATGACTCTATTGGATGTGTATGGAACTGCACTATGTACTCCTCAAACTACACTACTATATTTAGGTTGCTTTCATTGTATTGGTTTCCAAACCTTTTGAATAGGTATAATAGGAGATATCTTGTGATGCTTTGTCCTATAACCTACATTACTCTCACGATGAGTGACAACCGATTCTTGTGAAGAAATGCCCTAAGATGACTCAATCATGGATGAATGAGGTCTATGTTTCCATGATGGATGAGATCTTGGTGTCCCCTATGTGAATGATATGATGTAATTATCAAGACATCTATGTAATCCCTAAGTACATAATAATCAGTATTTCTATGTTCATAGATATGATGATATTTGTAAAAGGACTGATGTGGCTATTTCTGTAGGAGATGTGGATCTCACCAATGAGTATAAGGTAATGTGATTAACCTCCTATCTAATAGTGATAATAATATGATAAATGGGCTATCCTAATCCAAAAAAAACTATAATAGTACCTTGATGTTATTTTTTATAGTACATACTATAGGTTATAGTTTGAAGACTGGCTCTCTATTCTTAACCTATTGCTTTTCTGGTTGTGGTCTCCTATCTTGTTAGGACATGGTGGATGTTGTGTGCTAGGAGATATATATGTAGATAATACTATGAAATTTAGATTAATATAATCAGTTAAATCTACCTCAATCAATCCCAATTTATTTTCAAATTCTAAGATTACATAGCATAAGTACTTGAAAGAGGACTCTATCTGATATAGTAGATACTCGAGGAGAGGTTGGTGAAGCCCCTTAGTAAATATATATTGAATCTATATATCTATTAGTTTATATATCAATCTTAACATATGATTCTTGAATTGTAAGATATAATCATTGACTGGCTTTGAATTATTCTGATGTAAAGTTATAATTTTTTCATATGTAACATGAGGGCTTGTGTTTCCTACGTAATGTCTGAGAAATGCTTCCTCTAAGTCATAATATGTGTGTACGGAGCCAATGGGGAGTAGATGAAAGAACCAATTATGTGCTTCCCCCACTAATTTCTATTGGAATAACTTGAGTGGAATCAAAGGACTCACATGAGATGGTAAAGCCTTCTAAAAGGCCTGAAGGTGTATGAATGGATCTCTAGGTACATCAAAGTGAGGCAATAATGGTACCTATAAATGCTTAATCAATGAATATTTTATAAATTTCTTTATAAGATGGTTACCATTTAGATCATTGGTATACATCCAAGACTTATAGGACTTGGTTTTTTTAAGGTAAGGAGATGTACTCGGTGTTGTAATTCACCAACTAAATGCATTAAAGAGATAATCTCCTAGGATGGTACATTAACATCTTGAAGTGGTTCATTTAATCATTAAATTTGATTGTTAATTTTAGACATATGAACACTACTTTTAGGAATTAGATCATAAATATGGGGCGTGCTCACTTGAACCTTGGGAGTAATAGTAACTTGGACCTTACTAGAGGGATGTGGGCTACTATTATCTTTAGGTGAAGAGTGAGAATTAGGTTCTACTATACTGAGGGGTGGCTTGGAAGATTCATTGGTATCTTTATGTTTTAGTGTATCACATTAAAATTAAGAATAAGATGTGCTATTAACATGAACGTGCACATTATTTGAAATAGAATCATGCATAGAAGTAGAAACAAGATTTGGAAGTGCATTGTGTTGAAGAGGAAGAGTGAGAGAAGAGTTAGAAATATGAGATGCATATTCTTCTTCACTATGTGCATAATATTCATAATTGTTCTATGCATTGTCATCATTATAATATTTTCCATAATCACTCTCATTTTCAAATTCATTTGTATGTTCACTATCATACTTATTATCACATAAAGTGTAACTATAAATAGGTGTAAGAGAAGAATTTAATTCTTTTCTAATATGGAATACAGTATCATTTGAAATTGGAATATCTTGTGCATATATGTTATCCATGGATGGAGTACATGCATTATATTCATGAGAAGTAAGAGAAATAGATTTATCATTTACATCTTCTTTGGACATAGTAGAGTTAAGATCATGAGATGCATCATTTGAAATATCCATTGACAATTTGATTATATTACATTTATATTGTTTTAATTTCAAAATTAAAGTAACAAGAGAGAGAGAGAGAGAGAGAGAGAGAGAGAGAGGAGAGAGAGAGAGAGAGAGAGAGAGAGAGAGAGAGAGAGAGAGAGAGAGAGAGAGAGAGAGAGAGAGAGAGAGAGAGAGAGATTAGGTTCACATGGATGAAAATTATCACCAATAAGGGGTTCACATGGATGAAAATTATCACCAATAAGAGGTTCACATGGATAAAAATTATCACCAATAAGAGGTTCAATTAGAAGTGCATAACTAATTTGTTCATTTAGTGAATTGTGCAAAGGAGAATGAGGTGAAAAGTACCTTTCCAATTTATCAAAATTATTTTCTTTAGAAGAGGGAATAAAAGATATAGGTTTTAGAGAAAAAGATGCATATATTTTTACTTCACTATCACTATCACATATATCATCATATTCCTCATTACAACAATAGTAATTATCTTCATTGTAAATGGAATCATTTTCCACATTTTTAGTTAATGTGTAATTTTACAATTTTATCAATTCATTGTCATAATCATGAGAAATTTTTTTAAATTGATCTATAGGATGAGAGGGAAGAAGTGCCTTAGTGTCCATTTTATTTCTTTCACCAAAGAGAATATTGAAAAGTACTATTAAGCAAATAAATACAAAAACAACTATGAACATAGATATTTTGAAAATAATTTTGTCTATCCAAACAATTTGTAAAAATTCCAAAGTATTTTTTTAAAAATTTTAAGGGTGGAAAACTTGGTGTTTGAGGACTTAGTTTGGAAATCTAGGGTTTTAATTTTTTTGAAAATTATGCAATAATTTTAAATTCTAAAAATAATTTTGAATAGGATAAATGCACAAAAATTTATACAAAAATCACAAAATTGAAATTGAATTTTTGCACAATGTAGCTACTAATTTTTAAAATTTTAAATTATTTTTGACATAGTAAACAATTTACAAAAATCTCAAAATATTTTTCTAAAATTTGTAAGGAAGGCTTGGGGTTTGAGGACCTAGTTTGGAAATCTAGGGTTTTGAGCTAGGGTTTTAGAATTTCTAAAAATTATGCCAATAATCTAAATTCTAAAAATATTTTTGAATAGACTAAATACAAAAAAAATTATACAAAAAATAAAAAGTTTTGAAAGTAAATTTTTGCACAGAATATGAAGGAAAAACCTTAAGGGTACTAGGGTTTTAGATTTTTTTTGAAGTCAAATTCACGAAATGTTTTATTATTTTTGGGAAAACTAGTGTTTAGTTTATAAATAATAATGGGTCTAGATTAATGGAAAAAATATATTTTAATATGGTAAAATATAGATTTTTATAAAGTAAATTATATGAAGAAGAAAAGTAAACTCATCTAAAAATGGATTGAAATGAATGATTCAGGAGCTAGAAACTAAGATGTAAGACTAGGACACTATCTAAAATCTAGATCTGACCCTCATTATATGATTGGATAGGAGCACTAAAAGTGGATAGTAGTGGAACCAATGCTATAGTCCACCTCTAATACTATTGTTTTGAGTATCACAACTTTCTAGGTTTTGTTTGACAAGTTAGTGTGAGCCTTTGTATCAAATTTTAGATATTGAAAGTTAATAGAGCTTGATATAGCTCTATTTTAATCTTTAAAACCATGTATTCATTTACACACATGCAAACAACAAACACTTAAAAAGTGAAAGGGGGAAAATTTGGGTTAGGGGAAGAATGATCACATGATCTAGAACCTCTGTTATTCTGATCATTGCTTACATTAACCCTCAAGCTAGGGTCTCTAATAAAATGTAATTTTGCCTTAGGGAATATACATAATCAATGCACATGATATATGAAAGAATGACCTTCATCTAGGCCCTTCTTTGATCAAACACGAAAGTTTATGTGTGATGTAGAATGTTGAGTTATACTATTGACTAATTTTTATTATGTCTAATGTGCTAAAATAATAAGTGCTAGATATAGAATGCCTTGTGAATTCTTTTATATAAGAGACTCTTTATTTCAAATTTGAGAGATTTATTTACATTTAACTCACATTGGAAAGCTTAAGGATAAAGCTAAGAAATTATGTAAGACTCAACTAGCAAAATAAACTGACCATTAGCACTCAAAATGACCCTATATAAGAGCATTAGAAATGGACATTAGTGGTATTGATGATATATTCCAACCCCAATTCCCCTATCTTATAGTCTTAAGACTTGGGGGGATGGAAAGAGGGTAGAAAACCTAACCTAGTTGAGGTTGAATGACTATTTAAAAGGCTTAGAATGATTGAGAATAAGCAAAAGGGTGACTCAAGCATAGAATAAGACAAAGATAACATAAATGAAAGACATGGCTAAATGTGAACAAAGATCATATTATCTAGTCAAAGTATCCTATGAAAGGACTAAAAACACATGATATGTGTGATTGTTTGACTAATTTAGGGTGTATACACACTGCAAATCCAAATGATGTCTAGTCAATAATGTATGACTATTAGGTAGCAAATGCTGAATCTCTAACATGTGACCACTTCCTAATTAGGATTCATGCAACAAAGAGGTTCTAATGTTCCTCAAGTACCGATCAAGAAACTATTGCCTTTTATGCAGAATGTGCCACTAGTTTAAAGATAGGATCTTAGTTCATAAGTACCTCCTCAATATTAAAGTTTTATTAGTCAACAATATGTCCATCTTTAATGTCAATAAGGAAAATATAGTTACGTCCATCCATTCCAACTTTGAAATCCGCAAAACCAAGCCTACATATCTAGCCCTAACCAAAATATTACACAACGACAAATACAATTTCAACAATTATATTCTAATCTACATATGTGTATCCCTAGTCCATTTCCCAACCAAACCAACATACCATAAAAAATATCTCCATCATACCCCAATCAAAGTGCTCCACTTGTGACTGCTCAACCATCTACTTAGGCCAATATTCCCCCTCAAGCCAATATTCACTCTAGTTTCCTATCCCAAGAATTACAACAAATGAAGGATGTAATTGTTGCCATCTAATCTAGGAAATAGACCAAAAATTTTATGTTGGATGATGTGTGTTCTTATCTAGTAAACATGGAGTACTTATAGATACCACTTCCTCTAGGATATGAATCAAAAAATTTGATAAATACAAGAGGAAAGGTGACCCTAAAACTCATTTGATTGAGTTCTTTGTTGCATGCTAGCCAGTGTCATATAGTGACAAACATTTTTTGTTGTTCCCAATGAGTCTAGTAGGAAAATCTATGGAGTGATTTTTAAAGTTACCTAAGAATTTAGTATTTAATTTTGATGATATTTTAGATAAGTTTATGCAACACTTTTCATACAATCTCAAACATGAGATTTCTTTGCTTGACTTAACGTAAGCCAAAAAAAAGGATAGTGAGATTTTTTCAAGTTATCTATAGTGATGGAGATCCCTTGCAAGTTAATTTACCCATAGTTTACCAAATAAATAATCAACCACTATGTTTACCAAAAAATTTCATATTGAGATATCTTATCATCTAGAATTGCAGTGTACACATACCTTTAAGCAAATCATTGACAAAGGTTTATTAATAGAGGGATCCCTTATTAACAAAGGGATCATCAAGATTACCTCATCTAATCAGAATCAAGGTAAAAATCTAGGAAATGGCCAAAACTAACATCTAATACAAGCACAAGCATTGAAACTATCATAGGCTAATAATAGTGATAGACCAAGGCAATTCAATTATAATAAAAATGTTGTTGGAAATGGAGTAACTATGTCACATCATGTCCAAATGGTAAAAAAACCATTTTCTCAACCCACACTACATATGTAAATTAATCCTAACCCATAATCATTTCAGCCAATGCATCAAGTGCAATAGCCTAGGCCCACACAACAAATAGAACCACCTTTTCCATTACAAGAACCTAATAGTGCCTACTCATCACATTTTTCATGACCTTGGAGAGCCTATTGAATATGTGTTTTACAATTTCTCCACCACTAATTTGATTAGTTGGCCTATACCAAAACTTATCCTCAAGGCATTCCTTATCCTAATTGGTACCACTCAAATGAATTCTATGAATATCATCAGGTTAATGTACATAATTTACATCATTATGTGCAAATTAAACATTTGATTCAGCTTATGTTATGTTTGAGAATGAGGAGATAACATTGGATAATGGTGCTTTCACTTCCAATCAGTCCCTTGGAATCTACCAAAACCCCTTTCCCCAACATAATAATCAACCATAGTATTAATAACAATAAAAATGACTAGTGCAATAACAAAATCAATAGTATCAAAATCAAAGGCCAAACCAACAAAAATAGTAGAACCAACAACAGAACCAACAATGCTAGAATAATGGGTAGAACCAAGGTTAGAATGGTAATAACCAAAAAACCTACCTTGAAATTGCACATGACTCCAATATGGTTTTATAACATATTGTAGGAGGTCACATTAACACCATCTCCACTAATCCAAGACCAAATACCAATCAATCAAGACCTTCTATAAATAATGCTAATCCACCAACTTATATTGATAATCCTTCCTTGACCAAGAACCAAATATAGGCATACCAACAAGTATGGATTACTAATTTTGGGCCTTATATCAATAACATGTTATTTCCTCATGACCGTGCATAAGTGTACCAACAACTAAGACTTATCCTATCTAGTCCCCCACCATCGTGAGTATTTGTTAACAATTATTGTCATGTATTCAATCTCAATTGTGTAATCACAACTTGAAGGTAAGAGATTACCATACCAAGCCCACAACCATATACCACTTTTCCCATCACCTAACCAACTATTCAACCTTAGACTAAGATATTTAACACTAATGAAAATAAAAAATTTGACATTGTCAAATAATTTCAAAAGATGCCTACACAAATTTCCATTTTAGATTTGTTGTGTACGTCAAAAATCAATAAAAACATTTTGAATGAATTCCTAATCCAATCCACTATTTCAAGTGACATATCCCCTAATAAATTATAAGATTTAGTTAGACACCTAACTCCAACCCAATAAGTCACTTTCAACTAAATTGATATGTCATCTCTTGGCCCATTACATAATAACCCATTATACATTAAAGTTTTCATAAAGTGTCATAAAGTGAAATGTGTCCTTATAGATAATGGATTAGGTCTAAACATAGTGTATCTTAAGCTCATCAAGCTTATAGGTTACATAATGGTAGATCTTCAAATAGAGACAATCACCATCAAAGCCTATAGTAATGAGGAATGAGAATCATAGGGCACTATCTGCTTGCCAGCTATCCTTGGACCCTTGATCCATAATACACTTTTACACCTACTAGATCTCAATTTTTCATATGATATGATTTTGGGAAGACTTTGGTTACATAAAATTCATACTGACCCATTGAAGTTTCACCAATGCATCAAGTTCTCCCATTTAGGGATGGACATTTATACACTAAGATATTTGGATCCATACGAGCACTGTAAGTACCTAGAGGTTGAGTTCAAGAGTTATAACTATCACTTAAGCATGAATCTAGTGGTAAATTAGGATAAGGGAAAAGCAATACTCCTTGATCCATTAGAGGATAACTACATTGATCTTAATACCCTTAATACCCTTTCCCACATGCCACCTCTTAAAGTATCTAATGATTTTACTATCTCACCTAATGGCCTAGGGGAGTATGTGACCCATGATATCTTTCATATTGTGAACCTTCCATAGAATCCAAAGTCCTTTGGAACACCTAAAGCTAAGCCACCTCATCAAAAATGACAACAAAATAGCAATGGTAAAGCACCTATCATGTTTTTACTAACATCTAGCCTAGAACCAAACCTTGTTGAAGGGGATGAATAATGGTTGTATAATGACAACCAAGTTGATTATTATGAGAATTAAAATTATCATATTCCTAATAGGATCACGAAGAATCAAGAATATGAAGGAGGAGGCCTCAAACCAGATCAATAGGGAACAATTGACCTAATTTTTATGACCAAATATAAAGGACCCTATAGACTTATATTTAAACTGCCTATGGGTGAATCCATATACCTTACTCATGTTCCATTACCATCAACTAGTGATGTGGATGATGGTAGTGAAGCAGATTCCAATCATATCCTTTTTGACAACCTAGCTAAACCAACTTGTTTAACATCCATTCCATTTATACCCTTAACCCAGTCATTTGTCATAACCCACTGCCATTATATTATCCCCAACTGATAGACTGGGACCAACAAGAATCCAGCCTACCAATTGATGTGTTTTAAAATGATGAGGCTTTCTATGATTTTTTTGGCCTTAGAGATAATGTTCCATTGGGGGACCATAAATCAGGGTTCTCAATCAAATTAGATCCTGCAATGTATTTTAGAGATCAAGTGAGTACCCTTAGCCAAAATTAAATAATTAAAACATTGAGGTCCCAAAGTGAAAACCTCCTTGAAGCACTTTTTGACTAGGGTAAAAGTAAATAAAATGTCCAATCTAGTGGTGAAATTTTTTTTAGGCACCATTAGATAGGGGTGTTCAACCTTCTTCAACCATAGTTTAGGAGACCACCAACGATGAACTTGTCTATGAGTCTGAGTTTAGTTTTGAAGAATAAAAATATTTTGAGAAAATCATTCAAGTTTTTGCAATAGTTATTGTTACATGGAAAAACCTTCCATTGGGGGACTCTAATTGATCATGCCTAGGGGAACTTGAAGAACTAGTCCTAGCAGAGTGTAGACACCAAAATTGGGTCACACACATGTGTGTAACTCCCTGTGTCAAAACCCCCTAAACCCATTTTAATAATAAAAATTAATATTTTTAACCCATACTTTCACCCCTCACATAATTAATTTAAAATACTTAATTAAAGTAATTAAAAACTCCTATTGCCACCTTACTTGGCCACCTCACCCTATGACTGATTCCACCCTAATGAGTCACCTCAAGACCTGGTCTCCTCATCCTAACTACCCAAGACTTATTCCCACTTTAAAACTAAATTACTAAACAACTACTTCCTTCCTAACCTCTTATGTTTACCATTTTATAATGGACGTCACACTTGGCATGCATACTAATAGGAAATAGGCCAAAAATAGAAAGGTTTACCTATTCTAGAGCCATCGACATTAGTCAACCCACAACCGATGTCAGTGGGATCACTAAAATTGGTAATATAAGCCAAACTCTAACCTATAGTTCAAGTCAACAAAAATTAAGAAAATCAATTCTTGCTCTCGTTTAGGCTTTCAACATTCTATTTTTTGACGTCTAAGCTAATAATCACCCTACATAAGTCAATCAAAATCATCAACTGAGCTCTTGAAGACCAAAAACACCCACTTATTCTCTCTATTTAGGTACTCAGGTTTGGACTCCCTAATAGGGACCATCAGCCTAGCACTTACAAAGCTTCCTTGCTTGTTTCTCCTTAATTGACATACCAAACCTCTAACCTAACTTTACCAAGTCATAATTTCCCTCTCATAACTCTTTCAACCTCCTTGACCTGATCTATACCAATTTTTAGACTTAGGAAAGCCTTCTACAACTTTTTAGACAATTATTACCCCTACCGACCTTGACAGCCTAACTGACATCAGTCACCTACTACCAACCTCAATAGTATAATCAATATCGGTCACTCCCCTACCGATGTTGGCGACTATGGATTCCATAGCCTCTTTAAAACTTATCAAGATAATTTCTAAAAGACAAATAAATCACCTCACCTACACCTTATCACTCTCTACTATATACAGGTTGTTAAAAATGGTAATCTTATCTCTCATTCACTCTCTATTTACCTCTTTTTCATTTATTTATTATTATTTTGCCTCTCAAAAGTGGATTATCATCTCTAGGGAAGTTTCACACTTCGTAGAACAAGCATGTAGCTTAGCAACCCTCTCATTTATCTACTAACAAACATCTTGTTGTAGTGTTTTCTTATTTGAAGGTAGTCCTCCCCAGCCAAAGAAGACTGCTCACAATGTCTAAATACAACATGCAAACCAAATCTAGTTTCATTCTAATCACTTATCCCCATCCTTATTTCTATTTTCCTTTAGACTTAAAATAGACAAAATGTAGTGAAACATTTATGGCATGCCTGATGGGAGCCTAGAGTTTTCCTTGAGTTCATTTCTTGTTTTAAACATTCATATAGGTGCACGATAGTGAAAATTTCATTTCTTTCACTTCTTACTTCTCTTTCCTCTTAAAAACGAATAACTCAATATCTTATTCTCTATTTAAAAGGCATTAAAATTGAAATTTTCTTTCTTCTTTCCTTGCCTCTAAAAATAATTTGTCATTTTCTTTTACATAAAAAAGAGAATCCATTCTTTACTTCCTCTTGCATGCACATTCAGATAGTGAAATTCATACTCTATTCTTATTTCCTCTCTATTTTCATTTGAATCTAAACATTTCAGATTTGGGTTTAAAACTTACCGCATTTCATAACTTGCTTGTTACATATTAACTCACCTAATTAATTACAAGCATTTTGAATAAATCATAGTACACCTATGTTACACAACTAAATAACATTCACATAAAAAAGAATCTAAACTCACATGAGAAAATGCCCATTAGGATTTCATCACCTGGTGGATCACCTTACCCTACCTGGCTATCTTACTTGGATTTCACCACCAAGGGGAGAACCTACTCCATTCTCTGGCAGAGTATAATCTCTAGATAGAAGGTATATTTTACCTAAGTGGCCTAGCTTAGATCTAGGTTCATGAATTATAGAGAGCAATCTCCTATAACAAGCCACGTACCTGGTCTAACATAGATTTCCTCTTGAGCACCAAAACTAATCTGAAACTAGCTCTAGATTGCTTTTTAGTACCTTCGATATCCAAATTCTCTTCTCACTATCTGATTAAATTATAAACCAACATGAGAGTAAAAATTAATCTCTAGGACTTAATAGTTTATGGCTAAATGTTCCTTTTCTACTTTTCAATTGCCTTCTATATTTTTGAGTTGCTAAGGATGCTTTTCTATTTATTCCCAAAATCAATACTATTCCTAACACTCAGTTTTTATAACCTATTATCTCAAGTTTTTTGAGTGTCATTCCTTCTTACATAGACCTTTTACATCCACTATTTTATCCATTTTCAGCCTCTAATTTCTTAAAACATCAGATTTTCCATTTCCTAGGAGTTTACAATGATTGACATTGGTTAACCCTACTGGTATCAGTAGACTTTACCTATAGACATCAATTATTCCACCAACATCGACAAACCATTCCTACCAATATTGATCATCCCTATCGATGTCAGTGACTATGTAGTTTCATCTACTCAAAATAACAAGATAAATAACCCATTCACCTACACTCAAACCTAATTTTTCTTTATTCTATTTCAAATACAGGGTAGTGTGACTATTTAAACCACCTCTTGCATGGTATTGACATGATCTCAGGCCAAAATTATTTCCAAATATGCAAGCCAAAAACCACTTCCACCTTCCCCTCTCACTTTTGATTATGTCATAGAGCATATTTCAGATATAGAGCATACTCCCAACCCTAACCAAATTATGATTGTGCTTGAGGGAGATCAATATTTTGGTAAATTTCTTGATCACAATGTGGCAGCCCTTTAGCATTACCTTACAATGAGCCAAACTTGTAATTCTTCAGGTGACCCAATCTATGGTATGCCAACCTCTTTAATTGAAAAAACCTCAGTTTTAGTTACATCCACTATTTTAGCCACCACTTCGATGAGTAACCTAATGATAATTAATGTCCAAAATGTGACATCTCTAACTTCCTAATCCCACTTAAACACAGGTGTAACTTCCCTACTTTCACAACCACAACTAATTCAGTCAAGTCATACCCCATTTTAAAATTTAGTGGTACCTATTCCATCCACCCTCACACCTATAATTACTTAGGTTATGACTCACCCTTCATCCAGTCTAACCATGCTAATAACTCAACTTATAGTAACAACAACTAACCATGGCATAGTCTCCAACCCAATGGAACAAATCCCTTTTCTTTTCGCACCTCAGCCTATGACTCATTATGCTTATGTTGCCCTGACACAAACACCAACAAGATATTTCATATGCTCCCTCTACTTCTTCTCAAATTCACTATAAATTAAGAGGAATTCCCCAAACTAATCCCTCTCTAGACCTCATTAATATACTAATGGACAAGATGTCTAACCTAGATACATCCATTTCTAGTTCAAAGAGTGTATTATCTTATGGTCAGATATCTAATGAACTAATACATCCTTCAGTGCCTATTAAACCTTATCCAAGTCAATGGGAACTCCCTAAATTTATTCATTTTTAGAGTAAAGAGGAACCACAATAGCACTTATGAGCTTTTAGACATGCTTGTTATTTAATAGGACATGATGATGCATTACTACTTCACAATTTCTCTTTGTCTCTTTTAGGTGTTTCCTTGGATTGGTATAACTCTATACCTCAACATTCCCTTTTCTCATTTACCTAACTTTCACAAATATTCCTAGACCATTTCTATATTAACATTTGTAAGAAGGTTTCTATAACAAACCTATATTCTATCAGACAATTCAATGATGAGTCTATTACAGTTTTTATCACTCATTGGAGAAGCTTGATCAATTAACTCTCCTTCTCCTTACCCCAACCTGAGCTTATTGACATTTTCTCAAGGGCATGTGCTAAGCACATCTCATCCACACTCTAGGTACAAACTTTCTACACATTTGATGAAGCTTTTACAATGGCATGAAAAATTGAGGTTCACACTATTGATGAAGGCAAAGTCAAGTTGCATAGTAAGAATCCCAATAACAAGTCAAATGAATCCTCCTCTAAAAATTCTCCCTATAACCAAAAGTCTAAAGGCTCTACCAATGCAGTGGTCATTAAGTCATCCTCTTCCACAACCACAAACCAATTGAATACTTCAACTTCTCAAAATCCAATCAAGTAATTCTAACAATGGTATGAACAAAGACAATACACTCCCATTGGGGAATCATATACATCCATATTGGAGAAATTATTGCAATAATGTGTCAAAAATCTTCCTAAAATTAAACCTCGTATATAGTTTAAACCTTCCCATCCTATCCCAACCTGGTATAAGGAAGATGAGTTTTGTAGTTACCATCAAGTTAAAGGCCACAACTTTAATAATTGCAAGACACTCAAGAACATTGTTCAAGATATGCTTGATAGAGGTTATCTCATCTTGGATAATCATAATACACCTCCTAATCAAAGTATGGATGTATTTAAAGATCCTTTTCCTAACCATTCTCCAAATCAAAATATTGTCTAGTCCATAACTAACTCAGGTACTCATAATATCCATATATTTAATATGGTTTTTCCTTTATCTTCAGTTCAACTTACCCCTCAATAAGAGACACCTATTTCATTGACTCCACTACATTCCATGGCATCTATTTTTCCCATTCTTCTTCCTTAGGTAGAAGAGCCTATTTCACCTATTCCGCTCCCTCGAGAGAAAGAGACTCATTTACTACTCCTATTGCCACCTGAGGAGCCTATAATCCCAATTTTATTTGCACCAATATTTCCTATCCTCTTATCGCTTGAAGACCACACCCTACCTATTCCTCAACCACATGTTGAAGGGAACATAATTTATACATTATACCCTCTTGAGGAGCCTTCTTTCCCTATTTCTCCTCCACTTATACAGAGTGGTACGCCACCCACTTCACCTTTGCACCTAGAAGAGTCCATATCATCTACTCCCATAATAGACAAGAGACATATTGTGCCTACTCTAATTACACCACTCTTACCCATGCCTCACCCACATGTTGAGGGAACCATAATACCTATGTTTTACCCTCTTGAGGAACCTACTTTTCCTACCTCCCTTATACCCATGATAGATCAAGTCTCTTCTCTTATCTCTCTCAAAGAAGGCCCCATTGTAGTTATTTCTCATCTTTGGCCCGAAGTATCAGAAACCAACAATTTCCCTCTTTACCAAAAATCATAGCTTTATAAAGACAAAATTGTAAATCCTACATCATCTTCATCAAAACCCTTCTCATGTTTGGTGAAAATTCTAGAATTTCATGGCTCCACAAAGCTTTACCATGTGACATTTTGGGATTGGCTTAAGAATCCATATCCAACACAATGAATGTCAACCTTTACCACCAACCCCCTTACTACCCTTTAACCTAAGGTCTTTGATAAAGCTAGATATTCTTCACAAAAGGCAACTAAAGTTTAGCCATCTATGTCAGTACCCTCATCCTCATAGGAATCTATTACATTAAAGTAGATCAGGCCTTTAGGTGTACACCAAACTTATAATCTAATTCATATATAGGTGAAATTAGATTTAACTCCTCAACCACAAGTTGGAGTTTCTCGCCCTAGAATTTAGAAGAATATTAAACCTCCTAGATATCACTGATCCCTTCTTCAAGCCTCAACTTTACCATCCATTTTGAGGTTGTACCCTTCTACTTTAGTTAGAATATCATCTAACCAAGCCAAATAAAAGGTTAATCTACCTCCACTCTTACCTTTTCCATATAGTAGGCCTATCACATCTGACACTAATAAAGTGATAGTAAAACACATAACTCCACCATCACCAAACAAGACACCACATTCAATTACCTTTCCAACACTAAAAAAAAGAAGGTGTCCACTCCTATTAGTACAACAAATAAAATCCCACTTCTAGGCTCTCAAAGATTTTTCTTATGTCAATTATTTTAATCTTAGGTAATAAATATTCCTCTTGTTAAGCCCTATAGTCCTCTTAGAATGAATCCATATTGGTTTGATGATACACAATTGTGTTTATATCATTGTTCACTTGGAAATGATATTAAGAATTATAAATCCCTCACAATGGTTATTCAACAACACTTTTATGTTGACACTCTTTTTGATGACACTACTATTAACCTTACTATTATTCCACCTTTGGATTTTACTATGCCTCCTACTCTTCCACCTAAATTCAAACCCAAATATGTTTCATAACCCCTTTACTAACTCCTTCACCAAATTTTCAAATCAACATAGTTAATGTGGCCACATAGTCATAAAAGCAGAAAGATAAAGCTAAAGAAAATGTCACTACACCTTGGACCCATCCCTTCACCAAAGACACTCCCCCTACTAATCCCAATATTTCCATCTTGGGTATTCCTAAAAAAACATCTTCAAATGTTATTCAAAGCTCAATGGTGAAGCAGATTCACCAAGATCTTATGAAAATGTCTTTGTATGAGTTAATCCAAAACTCATCCCAACACCATCAAGCTTTGATTAGTGCTTTGCAAGAAATTAAGGTACAATCATATGATCCCCAACCTCTTGAAAGTTTGGTTGTCTCCCTTAATTATGTCTCCTTGATTTCTTTTAGTGATTTAAAAATTCCAATTCAACACCCTAAAGATTAGGATTCTACCATTTTTATTACCACATATATTGATCAAACTCATATCAAGAGAGTTATGATCAATGGGGGAGATAGTATTAATATCATTTCCACCCATGATTACAAAAAACTATCCCTTCCTAACAATTTCATGTCTCAAACTAAAGCGATACTCCATTCCTTTAACAATATTATAGCTACTATGATGGGCACTATTGTCTTACATACTCATGTAGGGTCCCACATAATTATTGAGATATTATATGTTATGGAAGGAGAGTTATAATATATCATACTACTTATATTACCTTGGATACATGCTATGGCATGTGTACCCTCAAATTTTCACCATTATGTCAAGTTTGAACATGATGGACAAGTACACATTATACCTACTGACCCACCTCTGTTTAAAATAGGTAATATGACCTATAGTCCCAATGATGTTCTCATCCCATTGAAAAAATCATCCTCTTTACATGATGATTATGAAGATTCCACAAGCTCCACTCCCATGGTTACACAGACATCAATAACACAAATTCTTGATAAGGAGACCTTCCAACATTTATCACTTGGTAAGTATCATTTGTTGATGCTTGACATATTATATAATCCACAAGAGTATGGAAGGCTTCAAGTGCACCAAATTTATGATCCTTATATTTGGATGGTCATCCCTTATGGGCCCCCTAACCTTCGAACCAATTTCACATATGGGGGAATTGATCAACCTCCCAATGTTAGCAATCCACCTTCTTTGCCACAACCATTTACCTATGACTTCTCTTTCCTGAGTAACCCTAGATTCACTCACACCTATCTCTATAGGTGTGCTTGGAAAGGATTTGGTTTGGGTTATTATAAATAAGGTGTCCATATGCCTATTGAATATCCTACTAGCAACACCATTGAAAATGCTAAAAAAAGGCATGGGGTGGGATATGATGAACCAAATAAACTCACCAAAACCTCCCATGAACTAATTATCATATAACTAGACTCTCCTTCCCCACCTTCTTCTCCAAAATCACATATCAAATTAGAGGTATCTATACCTCCTAATTTTTTTCAATAAATGCCATCCATTTGGGGATTCTCATCTATCATCAGGGTAAGGAAACAAGGTTCCTTCCTCTCATTCATCCTAAAATAATTGATGAAGATTTTCCCACTATTAACACTATCCAATGTCAAGATGATGATGTAATTCTCACCTATATAGTTTGAATGATTCCTATATCCAATGCTCACTCCCATTAGAAACTCAAGATTTGTTAAATGAATCAACCATTGACATCAACCTACCCTCCCATGATAACATTCACATCCTCAAGCTTAGCCAATCTTTATATTCCTTTGAACATGTTGATTATGCCATGTTTCTTAATGATGATAGTAAAGCCTTCACTTGGTCTTACAATGATATGCCTAGTATTGACCCCTCCATCATCACCCATAATATTATCACCAATTGATATGCTAAACTTGTTAAACAAAATCTTCATAAAGTACATCTTTATATCACTCTCCTTGTCAAAGAATAAATCTAATTCCTCCTTTCTATTAACTTTATCCAACCCATTGACTACCCACAATGGATTTCTAATATTTTTCTTATCACAAAAGTGACTGGGGGAATCTGTATTTATACCAACTATCATGATTTAAACCTCACTTGTCCAAAAGATGATTTCCCATTGCCTAGTATCAATGAACTTGTTGATCTAACAGTTGTCCATGAGATGCTATCACTTATAGATGGATTCTTTGGATATAATCAAATCTTGGTCACTCCTAAGGATCAACACAAGACAACATTTATTACCCCATGGTGAAATTTATGTTATTAGGTCATGCCTTTTAGCCTAAAAAATGTTGGTGTAACTTACCAACGTGTCATGACATATATTTTCCATGACCTCCTACACAAAATTATGGAAAATTATGTGGAAGACTTACTCGATAAGTCTAAACTTTTCCAAGAACACTTGACAATTCTCAAAACCATATTCACTCATCTCCTCTAATATAACATTCAACTAAACCCAAAGAAATGTGTCTTTGGTGTTATTTTTGGTAAACTCTTAGGTTTTATCATTTTTATCCATGGTATAGAGGTCAATCCTACTAAGGTTAGAGCAATCCTAGAGATGCCTCCACCTAGTAATATCAAATAACTCCATATCCTACAAGGAAAACTTTAGTTAATTTGATGCTTCATTTCCCAATTGTTAGATTGTTGCCAACCCTTTCACCATATCCTAAAAAAGGATGTCTCCTTACAATGGAATATAAACTACTAGGAAGCCTTTGATGCACTTAAACAATACCTCATTTCCCCATCAGTTCTTATTCCACCTAAGGAAAATTAGCCTTTTTACCTTATATCTCTACAACTGACCATTCTCTAGGTGCTATAATTGCATATCAATATGACCAACATCAAAAGAAGGTAGTTTATTACATAATCCACACACTTATTGATTATGAGACTCAATATACCCACCCTAAAAAACTTTTCCTTACATTGGTCTTTTCTACCTCTAATTTTTACCATTATCTCCTAAATCACAAAACTTATGTGGTCACACATATTGATCCTCTCAAATACACACATTCCAAACCATATCATAACCAACATGTATCTTGATGGCTCATGCTTCTTGTTGAATTTGACTTAGATTTTTTTCAACAAAAATCTATTAAATGGCAAACAATCACTGACTAGTTAGTTATTGCCCCTTTACCTGATAATCAACCTTTAAACCTTGAATTCCCTAATGAATATATTACAAGACTCTCAACTAATGACATCTCCTATAAAATTATGATGTTCTTTGATGGATCCAAATTCCAACATGGTGGGGGTATGGGGGTCATTCTTATTCCTCTAGATGGTGAGCCTATGCCTTTGTCATTTAAACTAGATTTTGAATGTACTAACAATATGGCTGAATATGAGGCTTTGATTCTAGGACTTCAAACAACTCTCTTCTTGGGTGATTCTCAGCTAGTAGTTAACCAAGTTAATGGTTCCTACCTATGAAAAAAAAGTTCTACAATGGTATGAACATCACGTAGATAAAATCTTGGGATTATTTGAATCTTATCTCTTACAAATTATTCCTTGATCTATAAACAAGTTTATTGACATGATGGTTTCACTTGCTTCACACATACCCTCTTCATCTTCCTCTTTGATAATATATGTAACCATGCATCACTTAACATTTCCCTCCTATGTAGGATGGGGGCCCTAGCCCAGTTGGCTAAGTATTTTCATTGTAGCAAGGCTGGTCATGGGGTCTAGTCTCCCCCCTGTCCAATGGTATCAGTATTAGTCATGTCTAGCCAGTGTTGTTGATCATAGTAAATTTTTTACCAAGCTTCTTAAAAAAAATATATATATATATATCCCTCCTATGTCTTAGCTAACATCCTCTTTGATAGAAATGTAACACCCAACCCATAAGACTTATGGTACAAACAACTCATAGATTATATTTCCTTCTCTATTATCCCTCTTGATCTTTCTAATAATGGGAAATGGGCCTTCATAAAATATGTTGCTCATTAAACTATACTACTGGTACTTCTCTATAAATAAAGTTTTTATGGTCTTCTCCTTAGATGCCTAACTTGTACTGAGACTCCCTTTGCTATTAAGGAAGTCCATGATGGGATTTGTGGTGGAAATTTCAAAAGTCACATAGTTTCTAAAGTATTCTTTAACTTGGGTATTATTGATCCATACTTCATAAAGACTATGTTGATTACATTCGATATTGTGTCAAGTGTCAACAACATGCTAACCTCCTTCACATTCCTAGTCATTCATTGCAAGTTGCTAAAGCCTTTTGGCCCTTTTCCCAATGGGGCTTGGATCTAATTTGAGAGATTAACCCTCATTCATCACTCTATCATAATTCTATCATTAATGCCATTGAATAATTCACCAAGTGGGTCGAGGTCATCCCTATCATTTTGACTAAAGTTGATAAAATTATTGACCTCATTAACCATCACATCATCTATCATTTTGGTGTACCTCATAATATTATAACTGATAATGGCAAGTCTTTAAAAAAAAAGACTATTCAAGGTCTTTGTGATGCATTTGGAATCAAATTAAGCTTCTCATCACCATACTATACCCAAGCTAATGGATAGGTATAAGCTTTTAACAAAACATTGACCAGCATTCTCATGAAAGTAGTCAATGATATAGGTAAGGATTGGCACACACACATTACTTTTGCTTTATGGTCTTAATGCACTAGTATTCAAACCCCTACAGGTGTTACACAATTTTCATTGGTATATGGGATAGAGGTTGTTTTACCTCTTGAGATCCAGATTCCTTCTCTTCACATTTATCTACATGACATACTTATTAATGATGACTTTCACCAAGAACATTTGACCCAACTTTAATTTTTTGATGAGTGCCATCTCATAGCCCTCAACCACCTCCAAATCTATTATTAATCTCAAAGAGTGAGATTTTAATATAGGATATATCATCTTAAAATAAAATCAACATGTGACAAACATGGAAAAAAGTGAATGAGGTAAGTTTTCTCCTAATTGGCTTAGACCTTATATCATAACTCACAAATATGGTTCAAGAACTTATCACTTATCTTCTCATGTAAGAAGGCCAGAACTTGAGCCTTTAAATGTCTTACACCTATGACCATTTTTTTGTTAAACTGGCATCACTTTACTTCATATTTAACTTGAGCAGTTCCTTGAGCATCCTTTTTATATTTGTTTCCTTTCCTCTTCACCTTTACTCCTATACACTTATATAACTTACATACTGATATGGTTTTATCCTCATAGTGGAAAAATCCTAATCCTCTATGATATTATCCATGACTAAAAGAAAAAAAAAGGGGATATTTGAAAAAGTTATAAAATCTTAGATCATGATTTTCAATGTAGAATGCTCCCTTGAAGGACAACTATGTAACTTCCCTTTGTTACTATGAATAGACTACTCCCTTCAAGGACACCTATTTAAAATTAAAAACAAATGATTAGACCACTCCCTTGAAGGATGGCTAAGCCAAGATTTGTTCTCAAAGGTAAAAAACAAATACAAAGGGCTCCTCACCTCTTTTAATGACCTTAACCTATACAAAATCCCATTTTAGGTTTCATGCATTGATCAACTTACAAAAAAAAATCTTTAAGTCATGGACTTACCTATATTAGCTCTTAGGTCACCCACAAAAGGGACATATCATTTCTACTTGGTAAGTTATGCTATCTAAACATTTTCCCTCATTCTACCATTTTTCCCCTCATACTCTTTTATGGGACTATGAAGCTCACTTAGCATAAGTTAAACATGACACTTCTCTAATAAATGCAATGGTTTAAAGATATGAGGAATGAAAGAGGCTCATTTTCTTGAGCCTCTTTATGTTCTAAATTACAGTCTTTGCCAATGCACAAACATTCTACCTCTTTATTTTCCCATCCACATCACATGTAAATATATCTATTTGAGATGAAGAAACAATATCATACCAACCTATTTACTTTATGCATACACCATCACACATATGGAAAAATTCTAAAATAAAATAACATAACTAACCTATTTATTTTATGCATACACCATCACAAATATGGAAAAATGCTATAGTAAATTAACCTACTAAATCTATTCATTTTAATTATACACCATCAACAATATGTATATACCATTAACTATGCATATACCATCACATAAATGGGAAAGGCTAGTATAACCTCAAATAACATGATCAACGTTAACATCTAAATTAACATAGCTTATCGTAAACATCATCATATCATCATCATAATCATAAAAAATGCATCTCAAATAAAGACATGGAAATAAATGAACATCTCATTTATATAATAAATGATCAAATTACATGTTCATCATCTACATCATCATAAATTTCTCTCAAAATGTACATCTCACATCTTCAGCTCGTAGGTCAGTATACATGTAACATATACAAACAAAATTGAAAAACTTTGATACTCAGGGTCCTTGAGGCTCTCTATGTGGTCATGAGGAGGCAGTATCATCAAAACTCTCTATCCATCTACATTGATGTGAACTTGAAGCCATCACACATGACATCAACCTTTCCTACTCTCTAAACTCTAAATATCTTGGTATCTATGATAAATCTCTAATCACCCTCTCATAGTAAGAATTATCATCTAGGGTAGTCAAATACCTCACCATAGATACACTCTGTGAAGGACCCATAGCACCAAAAGATGGTCCAGCCTTTACTGGTCCCTGTGGTGGTGGTGGAAGAGGAGGAGTGGCCTAGCTTGCTGCTACTCTCAGACCATCTCTCTTTACTATCACTATAGTCATTTGACCATACAACATCAACACATACCCCTGTAAGGCTAGCACCTATGCCTAGGCTATCTCTCAATCCTACACCATTGCATCTCGAGCCTTTACAACTATATCTTGAGCTTGTATCATTGTATCTCTCTCCTTGACTAACCCTTATAAGTCTACTGGTGGCCTCCTGACCTCCACCATCAAATATAACCCTACCCACCAAGATATATAGGATATTATACACCCTAGGTCCCCAACACCTAACCCTATTGGTAGCTCCTCAAAATTTGTCCCATCAATTTCCTAGGGAAATGGTAAGAGTACCCCTATGTCATCCCTCTTATATCAAGGGAAGGCAAGCATAATATCCTATAATATCCCAAACTATATCATTACCCATGCTACTGGCACCATCTCTAGCTCACTGACCCATCTCCCCCTAACCCATAATGAGCTCTACAACCTAACCAACTACTCTGCCTACCCTCTAAAAACTAGATATGTTAGATACAGTCTCCACATGATATATATATATATATATATATATATATATATATATATATATATATATATATATATATATATATATATATATATATATATATATATATATATATATATATAGGGATTAAGCCCTCGATCATGCACCTATAATAGGTAATGTCTCATTTGATGCCATTCACTTAGATTTATGCCATACCATATCTCCATAATCTAAATCCAACCCTAAAGTTGGCCAAGATAGTGGTAAGTATCCCCAGTGATCATGTCACTATGATGTACTCATACATCTAATAGTGTAGAAGATGGCTAACACATAAACTATATCACTGTCGTAACTTCAAAATCCATAACTCTCTATATAATTGTGCCAAAAATACTAGACCCCAAGCAAAAATGGTCCACTAATCAATCATCTATGTAAGCACACCTATCAAAAAAATAAAAAATCTCCCTCCATCTACATCGAGTAATGCATAAACTATGATCTCGATCATCATCAGGATGCTTAAACAATGTTGCTCCTTATTAGCCATGTAGAGTGGTTCATATGCAAAAATCATAGAGTGGTAGGTCACTTCACTAACATGATCTCCATATAAACTAACCATGTGTATATCATGCTCCTCTATCAAGTATGAAAAAATCTCCTCACCCTGGAGTGGTAGCCATAGAATCCTATATACATCCTCCTTTGTCACTATCAACTCCTCAATCAATAGATGGAAGGTGTTGGTGGCATGATCTGACCTCTCAATTAAATATATCATTAGTGACACATCCCATGTAACATAATAATAGCATCACACTCCTCCTAAACCCATATCCACCATATGCTCGCACTCATTTGGAGTAACATCTCTCCTCATCCATGTCAATAACCTCGGTAGATGATCTTATAGTGTAAGATCCATCCTCACCTACATCCATACATAAATAACTCAGGTCATATCCCTTTTAATCTACTCTATCATCAACTTTTTCCCTTATCATTGGGAGAGCTACATTGGTTTGAGGCCCTACACCAGGCTATATAGGCAATACTCAGTGGACATGGGGTATTTTGAGGTTAGCTCAACCATATACCCACCTTACTAAATACCTAAGCTTCACTACCTCTCTCTCTCTACCTTAGGCCTACCCACCTATTCCACCTCTAGGCCTCACTACTGTTATTCTTGACTCTTGACACTATGACCTCTCTAACTATCTTAACTTACCTTTTTCCCTAAAACATACCTTTTTAAATCTTTTTCCTAGGTTCTAGGAGAACTACATTGGCTTGAGGCCCTAAATTAGCCAATGTAGGTAACACTCAGATGACAAGGGGTCTTTTAAGGCTAGCTCAGCCATTAGGCTAGTTGACTACTTCCACTAGAGATCAAAAACTCACCCTTTCTCTTATTTGCTACTTTTAAATAGTAGTTAATGTCAGCATTAATGAAAACATCCATGTTTTATTAGCCTAAGTAATAATCAATGTTAGCATCACAGTGCCAACCTCAGTTCTATGTCAACTAATGTTAGTCGATCTCAATGTCAGTGACTAGTTCAGCACTAGGGCTGAACAACCCAAAATCTAACCTACCCATTTCCCCTAAAAACCTACACACAACTCCCCCTAACTTATCTTACACATAACCTAACCTATTTTATACCTCCCATTCCTATTTTATACAACCAAACCTCTCATTTAGCCTAAAAAGTTGAAAAAACCAAATTAAACTAGTGTAGGCTCTTACCTCATTTCTTTGTCTCCTCTTGGCTAGCACCACTGGCTCCTATGGTCATGCTCCTCCCACTAGGTCCCCTCTTTACACTACCATCTGAAATCACTCTCAAAGCTCTATATCTCCCCCCAACCATGACAAAATGACATTGAAGATCACTTAAATCTTCACCCTCGATTACTTTGCTTGGAGATCATGAATATTTCCTCACTCATTGATACTTTTACAATAAGAGTGCATTGCTTGACTTGACTACTTAGGCTATTCTAATATAGTTGGATACAATGAAAATGCATGTCTTTTAGGTGTTGTGGATGGAAAATAAGCCCATCTTGTCACCTTCAACCCTTTTATGTTTCCTAGAGGCACTTCTTACCTTAGATACCTAAGACACATTGACCATTGGAGCTATAACTTTGATTGATTTGACCTGTCAGCTATCATTTACAAGTTGTGCTTTGGTTACTTCTATTTGAGTCCTCCTGAACCTTGCCTATTATTTATGTTGTCAACTATAGCTCATTATGGCCTACACATATGAAGTCATGCTCAATTCTCCACTAATCACCTAATTACCTTTCTATCAAATCGGTACCCAATTTTGGTTTCTCCTTCATCAATTCCTATTTTGAGGGGGGATACCTCATCCAATACTTGGAGCATCTAAATCCTTTTTTTGTCTTATAACATGTCATTAAAAATCATAATACAAAAAGGGGAAAATGTAGACACCAAAATTATGTAACACACATGTATGTAACTACCTATTTTAAAACTCCCCTAAACCCATTCTAATAATAAAAAATAATCTCCTTAAGCCATACTTTTACCCCTCACACATTTAATTAATTTAAAATACTTAATTAAGTTAATTAAAAACTCATATTACAACCTTAATTGGCCACCTCACCCTATGACTAATTCCCCCCTGATGAGTCACCTCAAGAACTAGTCCCCTCATCCTAATTACCTATGACTTATTCCCACTTCCAAACTAAATTCCTAAACAACTACTTCTAAGCCTCTTATTTTTACCATTTTATAATAGGTGTCACACTTGGCACACACAATAATAGAACATAAGCCAAAAATAGAATGGTTTACCTATTCTAGGGTCATCGATGTTTGTCAACCCTTGGTCGACATTAGTGGGATCTTGGCTAACATCGATGGGATCATCGATGTTAAAAATATAAGCCAAACTCAAACCTATATTTTAGGTCAGCAAAAGTTAAAAAAACCAATTCTTACTCTCATTCAGGCTCTTAGCATTTTATTTTTCAACATCTAGGCTTACAATCACCCTATATAAGTCAATCACAATAAAAAATTAAGCTCTTGAGGACCAACAACACCCACTTGTTTTGTTTGTTTAAGCACTCAAGTTCAAACTCCCTGATAGGGACCATCAACCTAGTACTTATCATTCAAAAACCACCATAGTTAAGTATATCATTGATACTATAGATCATTTAAATATTTATTCTTCTATTTCTTTATATCTACCCTACATTACTTTATCCACTTCTGACTATACCCCCATGAGTTATTTACAAATATTACTTGTTTGTTTCCCCAGGTCATAATCTCCCTCTCATAACTCTCTCAACCTCTTTGACTTGATCTAGACTAGTTCTTAGACCTGAGAAAGCCTTCTATAACTTTCCAGACAATTATTTACCCTATTGACCTTGGCAACCTAATCGACATCGGTTACCTACTACCGACCTTGGTAGTATAACTGATATTAGTCACTCCCCTACTAATGTCAGTGATTATGGATTACCTAGCCTCTTCAAAACCTACCCAGACAACTTATAAAACATAAACAAAGTACCTCACCTACACCCTGTCACTCTTTGCTATGTATAGGTTGTTAAAAATGATAATCTTATCTCTTTCACTCTCATTTTACCTCTCTTTTAGTTATTTATTATTCTTTTGCCTCTCAAAAGTGAACTATCATCTCTATTGAAGTTTCACACTTCCTAGAACAGGTACATAGCTTGGTAGCCCACTCATTTATCTACTAAAAAACATCTTGTGGTAGTGTTTTCTTATTTGTAGGTAGTCCTCCCCAGCCAAAGAGGTGTGCTCACAACATCTAGATATGATGCTCAAACTAAATTTGAGTTCATTCTAATCACTTATCCCCATTCTTCTTTCTATTTTCCTTTAGACTTAAAATAGACAAAATTTAGTGAAACATAGATGACTCTAATCTTGCCAACTAGTTCAAATATTTACCCACTATCCTTGAAGATGGTTTGACCCTTATAGTGGAAGATACAATAGATGTTAACATCAGGTCCCTAGATGACCTAAAGTGGATCAAGCTAGGAACTTCACTTAATGAGAAGGAGTGTGAAGTCCTTACAACCCTTTTTAGAGAGTTTGTAGATATTATTGCATGGGCATATTCTAACATGCTAGGTTCGGACCCCACCTTGGTTATGCACCACCTTGTGGTCAATCTTGATGCCAAACTAGTAAAATAAAAAGTGACATTAGATGCACCCTCACATTGATGTATTGGTAAAAAAAGAGTTGGAAAAACTCTTAAAAGCAAGATGTATTTGATCCATTGACTACTCAGAGTGCATATCCAGTGTTGTATCAATTAGAAAAAAGCTAGAAGGAATCAAAATTTGTACTGATCTCTATGAAATAAATAAATCTTTCCTTAAGGAATACTTTCTATTGCCAAACATTGACATGATCATCGATACAACTAAATCATAATAACATTAGAAGACCAACATAAAATAGTGTTCACCACTCCATGGGGAACATTCTATTATTAGGCTATGTCATTTAGTCTTAAGAATGTAGGGGCCACCTAGCAAAGAGCCATAATCATTATATTTTATGATATGATGCATGACATTATTGAAGACTATGTTGATGATATTATTGGTAAATCAAAGACTAGGGTTGATCACCCAGCAGTGCTACGTAGAATATTTGAAAGATTACATGAGTATAAAGTTAGACCTAATCCTAAGAAGTGTGTAATTGGATTCACATCAAGCAAATTGTGAGGCTTTGTTATGTCTCATTGAGGAATTAAATTTGATCCAACCAAAGTCCAAACTATAATAGAGATGAAACCACCAACTACTTTAAATAAAATCCATAATTTGGAGGGTAATATCTAGTCTATTTGATGCTTCGTATCACAATTGGCTAAAAAATGTCATCCTTTTATGCCTCTTTAAAAGAAAGGAGTCACATTTCACTAGGATGATCATTGCCAAATAGCTTTTCAGCAGCTAAAATACTATCTAGCAAATCCACCTATTTTTTTGCCTCCATTCTTTTTATATCTATTAGCTATTGATAATGCCCTTGGGGCACTTTTAGCTTAGTAAGATAACAATGGAAAAGAGCATGTTGTATATTATTTAAGTTATACAATGGTCATGTATGAACATAATTATATGCCTATAAAAAACCCCTATTTAGCCATGGTCATTATATCTCAAAAACTATGCCATTACATGTTAAATAATAAAACCATAGTTATTTCAAAAGTAGATCCACTTAAGTATCTACTATTTAAAACAACTTTACAAGGCCACATAGCCAAGTGGATCTTTCTTCTTAATGAATTTGACATCACATATGTCAATCAAAAATCCATTAAGGGGCAAGTTCTTGTAGATTAACTTCCTAAAGCACCCCTTGCTGATATATAGCCACTCACATTCTAATTTCCTGATGAATCCATAATGACCATAATTAGCACACCTCTTAAGGAGCAGTATTAGAAGCTTTATTTTTAAATTCACATCACATGGATCAGGGGTAGGTCTTTTATTTATTACACCATATGGGGATCTAATCCCTAAATCATTTAGGATCAGTTTTCCTTAAACCAATAACATGGCCAAATATGAATCAATTGTTACAGGGCTTTACAAGGAAGCACAATGGAACGTATCTCATCTCAAGGTTTATGGTGATTCTTAGCTAATCATCAATCAGGTTATAGACAATTTTAAGACCAAATATGGCAAGTTGGTTCCATATAAGGCCATGGTTGATACTTTTATATGATAGATTATTGATATTGAATTTAAGCATATACTAAAGGCAATTAAGAGAACCATAGATGTTATCTCCACTATTGGATCTCTGATTCAACAAATAGACACAACTATAGAGTATCAGTTCCTTGTCAAGAACTTATTAGCACTAGTTTATGAGCCTTTAACCATCATGATGATTTGTGATATTGTTGGTCCTAGTTATATTTGGTACTTAGACCTTTACAACTACCTCCATGACTAAGTTTTACCATTTTAACTATCCCAAAAATAATACAAAGACTTCATCCACCAAACCACTTATACCTTTCTTGGATCAACCTTTTAACACCATAGTTTTGATAGAATTTTGCTTCATTATTTAACTTTGATAGAATCTACACTAGCATTATGAGACATTCACAAAGGCATATGTGGAGCTCACACTTGTTTATTGTGCCTTGACTATACCAACTAGCCATTTCCTATGCCATATTATGTCATCATACAAACTATGCCTATTTTGTTTGAATTTTCTCCTATACTAGTCACATTTCTCTATTATAAGGTAGAACTATAGTGATTTTAGGTCTTAATTTGGGACTATATAGGCAACACTCGATACTTTTTTAAGGTCAGCTTAGTCACCCTTTCCACCATGCTATCACCCTTTTGTGAGCAACCTAAGCCATGATCTCACCATTTTGCAAGCAACCTAAGCCATGTTCTTACCATTTTTTGAGCAACCTAAGCCACAATCTCACTATTTTATGAGTAACTTAAGCCATGTTCTCACCATTTTATGAGCAACTTAAGCCACACTCTCACCATTTTACAAGCAACCGAAGTAATTCTCTCACTATTTTGTGAGCTTGAGCCATCTAGTGTGTCAACATTCTCGATCAAGTTGAGATACTCCAAAGATTCCAAAAACATTTGTAAAACCATTAGAAAAACCAAAAACATTTACCACTTATTTGCCTTAACGATTATGGTAACCCTTAATAAGTTGTAAGAAAATCAATTATCACTTAGTTTCCCCATCCTTTTTAGCCTTTTCTCCCTGCACTTGCCATTTTTCAAGACCATTCTTATTATTTTATCACATCCATTATAGGTTTTTTTTCATTAGTTATCATTTTCTTCTCATTCCATAAAATAACTACATTTGGCCTAAAGTTTTTGTTGGATATTACATCCATGGAAATATGTATGTAGCATCCACTTTCCAAGTGCATATAGAGACAACTCAGCCACCCCTTTCTTTTATTCTATTCCCCCCATCATATTTATTTGCTAAGTTGTCACCCATTTTCTAGGGGAAATGTTCGTCATGTTATTTTTACTAACATTAAGACTAACTATTATTTATTTCTTTGCTTATTTATTTATTTTTTGTGTGCATATTTGTTTGATTTTAGCATTATTGCCTTGATTCAGTCTATGTGTGTTTATTGGGTGATTCCTTTCACATTTATACTTGAATCCATCCACATTCATATGTTTACATTATCATCATGGTTTTTGTCATTTATGCATTATTTTCCATTGAATGTTAGATTTCAAGAGTCAATCCTTATGCATATTTTAGCGTAGTCCTCATGGTGTTCTATCTTGATGCTTAGCATCAAGTGCTATAACAAAAATCAACTTCAATAAGTTTACTCAACAAAGGTGGCACCAACATCTCCTCGACATCGACAATCCCAATCATATCCCAAATAGAGTAATTAAACAATAAAATAGTTGAAACCTTTGTTAGTTCAAATGAGCATATCCCTACTAAAAGGTTGTTCCAATTCATCATTACCCATTATGTTAAGTTACCATCATCATCAACCAATCAATCATTTTGCCATAATCAAGGTCCAATGATAATAACTACCTTTGGGCAAACTATTGTACACTGTCCCACCTGCATTTTTAAATTATTATAATTACCTTTGTGCAAACCATTGTTAGCTCACAAAATTTACTTTATTTTTCCCAAACAAGGGCATGTTGTTATCTTTTTTTTCTATCTTAACTGGGGAAGCTCCATCTTCTTAATGAATATAACTAATTTTGGGCAAATCATTATGTTTTCATACCACATTGCCACTATCAAGGTATAATCCTTATAACCACCTTGAGGAAAACTATTATACACCATCCCATTTGTATTATTAGTGATTTTGACTACTTTTTTAGTATCATTGTTTTTTCACCCCACCATCTTCCTTTTTTGGGTCTCCTCATTTTGCTTCTTTATTTTTGAGGGACCATTTACTAACCTACTTGTGCCCACCATTCCCTTAGGGGGAATCATACATATCATCAATTACCATTAAAGTTTCAAGCATACAAGACCTTTTAATTCTTTGAGAAGATGTTATTCTGTTTAAATCTGGAAATGCCTTCTCAAATAGGGGCAAACTAGAGACACCTAAAACTAGCCACCAATGACCTTCAACTAGGGTTTTGACCAGTCCTTACCAAAATGCACAAGTTGGCCTAAATACATAAAAAACATTAAATGAGTTGAAATTGATATATTCAAGTGCCAATTTTGGCTAGGGTATCATTAAATAGGGCAATGCAATTTATGAGATAGCTAACTTTGATCATATCATTTCAAGTCAAAATGACATTTTTGGACCTAAGTTCTCTAGATTGCTCTTTTCTACCAAATTTATTGCATGAGACATATTCCTTTGTTATCTTGAATTGACAATGTCCTAAATGGGAATATGGTTCGAATTCATCTAACATCAAATTCCAATCCTGATCCAGTCAAATTTTGAGTCAATAATATGACATTTTGACCAATTTGATTAATTTTTGCACAAAGGGCCAAAATTTGTACCAAGTGACTAATCATGCTTAAAGATAATTAATTCAAATCATGAGGCTAATTAATAATTACATGGATATTTTTGAATATATATTTTTATAAATGAATATTGAATATTTGCATTATCAAATAATATCATTTCTTGGGAAGGCATCCCTAGGCCATAAATGCACAAAATATCAGGATTAAGCCACCCCGTGCTTCATTAAGACCATCCATGCCTCTTTAATGCCCATATATCCTAAATATTTATGAGGTAATTTATTGAATTTGGCATCCAAAATTTAATGGATTCTTAGCCACACATCTTCATATTGAGA
Source organism: Torreya grandis (assembly GCA_037957365.1). Taxonomy (NCBI): domain Eukaryota; kingdom Viridiplantae; phylum Streptophyta; class Pinopsida; order Cupressales; family Taxaceae; genus Torreya; species Torreya grandis. The sequence continues at coordinate 909,813 of JARHVA010006217.1, forward strand.
TTGATGGTTTAGGTTCATTCTGACCATTTTGCAAAATCTATAAATAAGAAGGCTTGCTTATTGAATTTTAAGCTATATTGGTGTAAATTTATAATTATAAATTAATTCAAAAATACATTGAAATTAGTTTTATAATTCCAAATTATTCAACCAAGCCAAATACACAAGCCACATGGTTCCAAGAGGAGGTGGAACATAGCCAAGCTCCATTGCAATAGGCATTTGAAGCACAAATATGAGCAAGCCACTCTATAAACCATTTTGAAGCTCCAAGGAAGGTGAAGGAATTTTTATTTCATGTTCTAGTTGTTATTTTCATATGTATGTTTGTTATTATGTTCCTCCTTAGTGTCTAGGCCTAGAGACGTATGTTTTTAGTGTGTTTCTTTAAATTTGATTTCATTTTGAAACTAACACAATACTAATCACCTCTCTTGAGTCAAATTCATAGTCTACATGATATAGTCATTCTATTATATTTTTTGGTTGAATTGAAAGATAATTTATAAGCAATTTTATCTCTTTACATTATTTAAAGGGTATATAATTACTATGAGGATACAGACTTGTTTGGTTGCCTATTTGAATTAAAATCACAAATACTGATCCTATATGTTTCCATTATTGATATTTTTAATTATAAATAATTATTTTTATATTTAGTAATTTTATATTATTTTAATTATAAACTTGGGTATAAACAAATCCAAAGAACCAATTGTTAGTGTAAAATATAATCCAATAGTCAAAGTTTTCATACATGTTGGATTCTTTATTTTATTAGGAAGCTCTTTAGCTGACTATTATAATTCCCTTGTATATGAAATTTTAATTAAGTAATGTTTTAAAATTATTGGTTTTATCATGTTCTTTTTTTAATATGTTTTTATATAAAAAGTCCCATTACATGTTAAGTGGTTTGTGTTAAAGTGCTAGTAACCTAAATTAATGAGTTCAAATACAGATTCATTTAAATATTGAGTTGTATTAAAACTCAAAATGATTTTTTTACCTATGCATGTTTTGAGTTAAATATTTTTGAAATTTGTAATTTGAATTCTTTATTTGTAGCATGGACATTTATAATCAATAATGCTAGAATAAATATAGCTGATTTATTAATCCTATAGGTACTTTCTTTCATTGATCTTGTTTCAAATGTGATGTTTATTTTAAGGTGAATGTAATATGGTGCCATTATACATTATTGTGAAATAATGGAGACATTGATAGTCTTATGGTATGAAACATATAATTACAACATTACTTTACATATTATAAATAACCTATTGATATTTATATTAAATTGTTTTTTGCTCTCAAAGTAATTAATTAACACTATACAGAGTGATCTGACCTTCCTATAAAATGTTATCTATTGGAATGAAAATTATTAGCAGTGTAATTAAGAAACATACGTATCATGTATCAATAATTAAGTTGTAATATTAGACTTATTTCACTATGATAATAGATTACATCATGCCTCAGTTAATTTTTACCTAGATCTAAGTACAAATTGAAGTGAATATAATGTTGAAACTTTTGGTTCAATTATGGAATGCCTCAATACGAGGAAGAATAATTTTATGACATAATAATATAGTTAATGACTTATTTAGTAAACAAAAAGGATCAATTGGTTGTCTCAAGTTTCCTTTTTAAAATTATTGTCTTACAAAGGCACCCTATTTATTTAACATGATATCTTTGTATTTATTATTATGAGAGTTGTGTTATTTTTTTAAAATTTCATTTGAGTCAGTTACATGAGTAAATAGAAATCAATAAGGTGAATTTAGTTCTATTTATATTATTAAATGTTATTTAAATTTATAAGGAAACTTAAAATAATTGATATACCTTTATGTCAATAACCTTAAATTATCTTAAACTAGTATCAACAATGGATAACCTAAGGAAGAGTGATCTTGTTTCAACCTATGAAGTGGAGGAATCTTACATAAAAATGAAATGATCATTTAAATTATTTATAGAGGAAGTTGAGTAAATGTAATTACTATTTTGTCTATGTATTTCTTAAAACCATCTTCATAACTTCTACTTTGGTTTAGTTTCTTAGTCATAATTTAGTTTAAATTTAGATGATTTAGATAAGGTACATTTCATGGAAGAATGGTTTATATTAAATCCTTAATCTATATATCGATCATAGGAATAATAATTTGATATAAATAAGGATAAATACCATATAAACATTAACCTAGATTTGATAATTCCTTATACCAAGAAGAAAATTTATGATCATGAATTGTCATGAATGATAATTGAAATCCTTGTCTACATAGTAGTTGAATAACTAAGATTAAGACAATACTAAGTGTCATGGAATACCTATTTATCTTGGGAAAAATTATGAGTTACATAAAACTTGTTACGTTCTATAATGGTTAGAACTTATAACCTAACTAATTGTACCAATCTATGCCAGTATGATTATGTGGATGGTCATAAGTCAGTAATGGCTATCATAGTGCATGACACACTGACATGGAATTGAAAATATCTGTGATTAATAATCTTATCTTTTGAGATAATCTCCTTACATCAGAACATAACTTTGTTACCTAATATAACTAAGATTAGAAGTTTGACATTGAAGTGTCTATGGCATTTATTACTACTCTACTACTTTGATTAAGTTTTAAAAATGGTCTTGAAACTACTAAGAGTTGTGCCTTAAGTTTACTAATGGTATTTTAGAAATACACTTAATTCTTGTGATATAAAAGCTATCCATAACTACCAAGGGTGGATGTACATGATATCTTACTCAACTTTGCGAAATTTGCTGGAAGCAGTTACTTAAGTATAATAATTATTGTGGAAGATGGATATCCTAACTCTAAAGGTCAAAATAAATTATTGTTTATATTTTGGAAGTTATGACATCCTATCCCTATTTATATATTTTTTCATTCACTCACAAATAGTCAAAGTTAAAAGAGGAAAGTATCCTTAATATCAACCTAAATATTTATAAACTCCCCAACATGTCTTTTTCCATATTTAATAACTATAAAACCACAATAAATTCATTCATTATGTATATCTTGGAAAATTTAGAAATCTTATCAAAAAATCTCATTCACACAAGTTGATAAAAGGAAAAATTTCCCTACTCTTTCCAAATCAGCTTAAAAGCACTACAAGTAGTAATGAGTCAATTTTAAATTTAGTTTTTCATAGCCCTAGCCCAATAATGATCAACTATTCAATCCAATTCTAGATGCATTCATATATTCAAAGGATCGCAATTGCATAAAGTACTTAATTGGGATAACTACAAAGAGGTTTGAACCCTCTTTTTAGTATTGGTATGGCAATAACACTCAACATAGTGGGGTGTTGAGATATAACAAAACTCCAACCACCAACCCCTTTTTACCCTTTCACATTTGTTTATCTCCTTGTGGCACAATATATGGTTTTACGATTCAATAATACATATGTTATTTTAACACATATCATAATAGATAAATTTATCAAAAATAGGCATAGTTTACATAGTCTCATAGAATTGTGCCCTATTTTTTTAGCATTCTATAGAAGGAAAAATGATAGCTAAAGACAACATTGTGCATCACTATTGATCCTACTGGGTCATCTTGTCTATATGGAGTCCAAGGATCATATTTTGGGAGCATTCTATGTTTCATATTCATCATTATTTATACAATTTTATAGTCAACATATTCAACCAAACAAAATCATAAAACTAAGTATATCTCTCTTTGACATACTTTTGTCTTTTTTGCATTAATTATGTTTCATCAATTTTAATTATTTTCTCTTAGTTTCCCATTTGTGAGCCTATATACAACATCCTACTTTAATCAATTTAATTCATATAATTAGGGGTTAATCTTACATTAATTGATAATTAATATAAAATATTTACACTTATTTTACATTAAATTATGGATTTAAAATATAAGAAGTAGCCTTTGAGGAATTTTAATTCCATCCTATCTTATATAAAAAGTTAAATGTGGAGAAATATCTAAATTTATCTTAATTATTATTGATATGCAACCAATTATTATAGTGGTATTCATAATTTTTTTATGTTTCCTAGTGTTACCGTTTACTACATTCCTACCACTATTTATCTAGTCATATTTATGACTATAGAAGGTGTTCCTTGGGTACCCATAAGATTTTTTCCACACATTTTAATAGACATATGTCCCATCAAATTTTAGTTTATGCACCTCCATATATTCATCACCCATATTAAATATGGAATTTTTTGTTAATGTATCTAACAAAATTTTCTTTAACCTCTTCATTCAGGGATCTAGTTTTTTGCCATATAACTTTGACTAAATCAATAGTAAGTTTTTTGAGATAGTGTGATTTACAACAATGATATTCCTTATTTTCCACTTCATTAAAAACATTAACCATTTTTTACTTCATTAACTTTTCCATATGATGAATTGGGTACAATGACATTTAATGTTTGACATTTTTAGCATTTTAAGGTCTTTTGACCACTTTTTGGAATGACTATAATTAATGGTATCAAAATAAAATAAATATACCAATTTGGGTTATCACTTTTCTAATGCATCCCACATGTTAACTTAAACCTTGTTTGGGACTTCTTTTAATTTGACATATATGGGGGAACTAATTATGTTGGTCAATTTCTAATTAGCCCATTGTATGAGAGATCCTTAAGATAGGCAACATTATTTACAAGTAGGGTCAAATAATCTATCTATATTCACACCAAAGGTATTAACATCAAATCATTTAAATTGTACCATATCTCCTTCAAGTACGTGTAATTATTCCCCATGAAACATATTTCCTTATAGATGGTCACAAATGGAACAATTTAGTAATAAAACCCTTGAACTTAAAATTGTACTCACCACCATGTACAAGATATGGACCACTTGACTGATCACTCCATTTAACCATTAGGGCTATTACTATTTTGTATAAAACCAAATTTTTAATTGGCCAAACTATTAATTTCTTAGGTTAGTAAGCTTGAGCATTCAAAAAAATAATTTACAAAATTTAGACCATTATAAAAAAATTTAGGGGTCTAAATCTCTCTTCATAAATTTTATGATCTTTTGGCTCATGATTTATAATCCCTCATGCTATGCAATCATTTCTTTAAAAACATTTATGTTTTAAAACCACTTTTTTGTAACAAAATCAATTCTATATTTATGCCCTATATTGATGGTGTTTTTAGTGTCATCACTACAATCTCCCTCTAGTTCCCTCATAACACTTTCATCCTAAGAGAATTTATATATGTGACAACTATGAATTGGTGAAATTAATGAATTTATGTGTTTTTAAATTCCATCTCTTCCTAGAAAATTTAGTATCCATTGTTATTAACATCTTCCAACTTTTTTAATTCATCAAATGAAAAGGGAAATTGTACTTTTCTATCCAATACCATCTTATCATTGATAACCACAAAGCATCTTCCCACATCTCTACAGTGTATTTTCATCATCCTTGGATACACTCTTACCTTTACAACTTTGGTGCCTTTTGAAAACAAATCCACCTATTCATCCTCTCCAAATGTAAAAGACATTGATGTTATAGTACCAACAAAAATGATGCGAGATGAAAAAATCTAAAAAATCGTATCAAATTAGAAATAATTTAGAAAATAAACATCAATGTGAAATGGAAATATATGTAAATTATATTAATATAAATTCAATCTAGTGATTTATTTCACTTATTATCCACATAATATATAATATTTTATATTATTATTCAATCAAAGTATTTGATTTCACGTATTATTCACAATTATAAATTTTGTCATGAAAAATGTTAGGATATTATTTATATTTTTATTGTAAAATTTTATAAATACTTCATCATTAGATCAAAAAAAATTATTGCTAATGTAGTTGTGTTGACATGAATTAAGAAAAAAAAAATCAAACCTTAACAAAATTCCTTGCCAATATTCTCCACTAATCATAATTTACCACTAAAGACATGAGAACTAGGGAAAATTTAGAAACTGATTAAATTATTATTATTATTATTATTATATCAGTATATATAGTATTTATAAAAATTGTAATAATAATATATCACCTAATGTAAGTATATTTATCATATTTATTTGTGCAATTCAATCTCAAATTTTGAAGGCATAAAATATCACATATATCATGGACAAGGCATGGATAATTCTTCTCTTTGGCCTCTTGATCTACCTCGCATTGCTATAGTGATGAAAATGTGGAGGATGAATTTTTTGTCTAACTTTGTATTTATTAAAGAATGGACCTTAATTTTGATAATTTTGTCGATACATGGCTAGGGATGTGTTCTTATTACTAGAAAGTTTTTTATTTTCTTCCCTTGGCCTCATTAGTATCCAGTGTGGGTTCCTCTTTGTTCATTCCATCATTTGGTTGTATGTCTAGGGATTAATTTAATTTTTTTCTCCCTTTATTTTTTATCTTTATTTCTATTTCTCACACATTTTGTACATGGATCATTACTCAGGGTGGCTGTGTAGTTTAATTTCATGATTGGTGTTGATATGTGGACAAATTTGGCATTATACCAAAGTAGTGGATGACTGTATAGTGTGATTTCCCATTCATGCCTAGATGTTTATCAATATTTTAAATCTATAATTGGCTCTTTTTTTTTGTTATTATTGCATAATATCTTGTCTCATAATGGAGAAGGTGTTTGATTAGGATTTGGAGCTAGATGTTATAGAGCTTATCATTTAAATTAAATCATCCATTAGAGAAATAGTGTTATGGGGTAAAGTGACTAATCTTAGGTTGAAGGTCATATTATAGATACCTTACTATTTCATCCTCAATGACATCAAGGAGATTTGAGGTTTAACCTTGATTCAATTTCTAACTCGATTTAAAGTAAATTTGGAGGTGGCTTCTATTTTCACAAGCAAATTATTTTAGAGTTTTAGTGATAAGGAGGCTGTATATTTGGTGGTTATCAAATTTGTGTGCCCTAAATTTTTACATGAATTTGTACAACATTTGGAAGGTTTTATGCTGGATTACCCATATCATTTGTTTTTTTCTAGTATATAATAATGGGGAAGCATTCCCCTGTATGTTATCTAGGAATTAGAGAGTTAGTTCATGAAGTTGGCTAAATTTTTTTGTGACCTATATACGCTTAAATGGGATAATAAGATTTTTTAGGAGAATTTCTTTCCTCATTTTAACCTAGATGATTTCACATTTTCTCTACCTCTACTATCAAAGGTACTTGACTCTTTCAATTTAGAAAAAATAATGAAAGCTATGAATTTATTGCTTAAAAAGTGTAAAGTTTCCTTTGATAACACTTCTTCCTTGGTAAAAGACTGGTCACATAGGTGCTCCTCCATTTCTATTAGTTGAAAAGGTTATTCATATTTATTATTATCTGCATATAATATCTTAAGTGGTACAGTTGGGGTAATTCAATCTACATCTAAATTGGAGGTTACTTTATTATTCAAAAGGATTCCCTCCTTAGACTCATTGGTTGGTGTTGGATAGCGATCTACCTCAGTATGGGATAATTTTTGGTGTTTCAGTCTTAAGGCTTAGGTTTTTTTTAGTGGTCCTAATGTGATAGGTAGTGGTGAAATTATCCTTGGTGATGGCTCACATGGTGTTGTCTATTGGGACTTAGATATTTTAGTTGGAGTTGGCTTTGATGCATTTGAAAATGCTCCTCCATCTTTGTTTACATGTATTATTTGTGTAGATCTTGAGTTTTTTGATCCTATGGATGTTGATATAGTTGTGATGCTTAGGTCTTTTCCACTTTAATTTGGTGGTTTGATTGCCTTTTTATATAATTATATTAGCATTTATGTATATGTAGTTCTCATTTGTTTAATTTTTTACAGTTATGGGTTTCATTTTGTAATATTGGTGTTTTCTTATTGTTGGGATTATCAAGGTTTATCCCCCAATTTTGGGTCTCTCTGTAGTTAATTTTGAGGCTAAAGAGATGGATTGGTTATGGATTATGGTTTTTATCCATGTTGTGATCCATTTTTTATTATCTTTGATTTATGTAAAAGAAAGGGACCCTCAAGCCTTATTATCAATAAAAAGAATATATATATAATATAATGATAAAATATATTATTTCTAATAGAAATTAAAGTTTCCATTTTTTCCTAATTTTTTCACTAATGAGTTGAGCACATTAATATGATCAGTTTTTATTATAAACACTTAGAGTAAAAAATTGTTTTTGGGTCTCAAAACATAGATTCCTATTAGGTAAAAATTGAATCCCTCATTTATTCCCAATTTTTATTCCTTTAAGTAGACCAAGTCAAAATAATTAATCTCAACTATTAAATTTTAGTGAAAAAATTTCATCTTGAGCCTCCATTTAAAAAAAAATCCTAAGTTTCTAAGTCCTTTTAATCTATTTACCAAGTAAATTATTGAGTGGGGTGATTTTAATGAATAGATTATTAATGGGGTATTTGGTGTCAAACACCAATTATATAAAATAACGATGCTTGGAACTTATAATTTTATTATGGACCCAAAATTTTGATTAGTGAAATGAATGGTTCAAGGAAATTTTTGGTTCCCAATGACATAATTCACACATCATACATTTAAAGTAGTGTTAAGAGCTAAGTCAGTTCCTTATTGAACCACTTTTACAAAAAAATATGATATGACGTTGGTAAGAACTCAGTCAATTCCTAATAGATATTATTTCATTAATTTATTGATACAAATTAATAAAGTGATTAAATTAAATTTTAAACATTTGGCCAAGCCATTTTCATGGATATATAGAACCTAAATCACTACAAAAATTCCGTAAAATAATGGAATCACGTGCCAAATATATTATATATCAATTTGAAAGGTTGTAATTTGCATAATAAATTCTAACTACTCTTACTCTACATGCCAAAATCTCTTCAGTCTCCATACTTATACCAAATTGTCTTCTATGTTGCTATCAATCCTTCAAGTCATCAACAATAGGTAATTATACCTAGAAGGCTATGTGTTTTATTATTTTTGGTAAACTAGAGTTTAGTTCCTAAAAAATAAAGGGTCTAGATTAAAGGGAAAAATCCAATCAAATATAGTAAAATATAGATTTTATATCAATTTGATTAAATCAATTCATAAGGAAAATAAGTAACTTATCTAGAAAAATAGACTAAGATGACTATTTCAAACACTGAAAACTACTGTGTAGGACTAAGAAAAGGTTAGAAACATAGATCTAGATTTTGTTTGGTGAAAGGATAGGATTACAAAAAATGGGACTTGAGGTCCAATGTTGTTGTCCTCTTTTATTGTTATTATCTAAAATGCTCACAAAAACCTAATTTTTTTGGGTTCTTTGCATTGTTCCTATGTGATCCTGCCTATGAAATTTTAGATGTTGAATGTCAATGGAATTTTCTATAGATTTATTTTAATCTTAAAACCCTAGGTCTATCTACACATAGGAAACAACAAACACATCAAAAGTAAAAAGTGGGGAAAATAGGTTAAGGGAAGTATGATCACACAATCTAGAACCCCTATTGTCCTAATCACCACCTACATTAACCCTCAAGCTAGGGTCTCCTATCAAATGCAATTATCCCTTAGGGAACATGCATAATCAACATGTACAGTAGATGTAAGAATGAAATTTCACCTAGGCCCTTCTTTGATTAAGCATGAAAATCTATGTGCGATGTAGAATGTTGAGCTATACTATTGACTAATTTTAATTATTTACTATACCAAAGTAATAAGTGCTAGATATAAAATACCTTGTGAAGTCCTTTATATAGAAGACTCTTTGATTTGAATTTAGGAGATTTATTCACATTAGTTGACATCAAAAAGGCAAAAATACCTTAAGGGAGGGGGAAAGAATGATATAGGACCTCTTCAGTGAATAAAAATGATCGTTGAGACTCAAAATTCAAAAAGATAGGAGCAACAAAAATGGGACACCCTAGGGTCCAACACTATAGTCCAATTCTAGTGATCTTATCCTACAAGCTCATGTCCTAGGGGAAAAGGATTTACATGGGAAACACTACCTAGATGAGGTGGAATGACTAGTTAGAAGGTTCTAGATGATTGGTTATGGATAAAAAGGTGACTCAAGCAAGAAACAAGACCAAGAAAAGAAAAATAAAGACATGGCTAATGTTAATGAGGCTCATATTCTCCAGTCAGAGTCTCTTATGAAAAGGACTATGAAAAGACATGATATGTGTGGTTGCTTGACCAATTTAGGGTGTATACATTTTCCCCCATTTTATTCTAGTAATGTAATGAAATGAAATAATAGAGTAAAGGAAAGAAAATGAACATGCATACCTAAACCTGCCTGCTTGGAGATAAATGTGTTGTAAGGGTCTAACTCACTTCTTAGCCATGGAAGTGGATGGAGAGCTAAAGAGTGCCTGAAGAAAGAAAGAATCCATGAAATATATTCCCCCATACTAAATTTGAATGTGGAATCCATGTAATCATGGAGAAGAAGGATAATGCTTTCCTCTTATGTTGAATCTGACTAAAACTAAGGAATACTCAGAGGCCCAAAACTAATGTTTGTCCTTTATCCCCCATAAACTCATGTAATCTAGAATATGTGTATAAAATATGTATTCTATGAAGAGAAAAATCTATCATGCTCCCACTCTAAATATCTAAAATGGAACTAGAACTGGACATATCTTTCCATGCCTCATGTGCAAAATTGGAGACTCAAAACACTATGCTCTTCACTATGTCTATAGTCTATTATCTAATTTTGAAAACTATGTCATGTTGTATGAAGTTGTATGTATGAGACATGTAGTGTGTACATGACCCCAAATCTATTATATGATTCTGTATCTATACCAAAATCATTATGAATCTATATAATCTAAAGCATTGTATCTAAATAGTCTATGTACGTGTAAGCTGAAATCATTGTGGATCCATATAATCTAAACTATTATATCTGAATAGTCTATGTATCTATAAAATAAATGTATATCCCTCTAAATTTCTTGATTAATGATGAGTAACCCATATAATCTGAATAACTATATATCTTAACTAATCTGAGTAAAATCAAATAATCTGACTATTGGATGTGTAAGAACCATGGTGTATCCACTTATGAGAGTGGGTGGGTATGCTAGGTAAGTGTAGAAATAGGAATAGTATGAATGATGCCCCCTTTTGGGGAGAGGGACAAAATTTGTGATATAGGAGGTTGAGCCGAAAGTGATGACTAGTGGCATAATAATATAAACAAGGTTAGCTTGTTATGAATAGCTTGAAAGGTTGTTGGATTGATTATATTGAGTTGTTGAAAGTGTAACAAGTTTGGATTGGTGAGGACCAAGGTATGTATTCTAGATATGAGATAAATATATAAATGTTCATGTCATAGTAGTCAGATGAGGTAGTAAGATAGAGAATCTTGAATGATGTTGAATGTATGATTGTCATAATTTTGTGGAAGAAAATGGTTTAAAAAATAGAGTTACAGGGTTCAAGATATGGGCAAAATGGTATTTTGTTTTGATTGATAAAGTTGGATAATATAGGAAATTTGATTTAATCTTGATTCATTTGTGCATTTACTAGGTTGATATTTTAAGCTATAAAGTGATAGAGATACCAAGGAGATGAGCACCTACTATGACCCAATTTGAGCAGTTGGCATCCTAGGTTCAAGCTAGTGGTGATATGACTCTGGTAAGTAGCCCTAATGCTTGGTTTTTGTTTACTTTTAGGCATGATTTGGTGTTTTTTAGGTCTTAAAATTAGCCTAGGAAAAATATTTATAGTTCTAGTGATCCTATCCTGTATCTAGTGCTCCTATCTAGGTTTTAACACTCTTGTCTAGGTTTCATCGCTCATGTCTAGTGTTGCTTTCCTTTCTATAGTGTTTTCCTAGAAGCATAATTTTTTTTATTATGTTGCTTAATTTTTCACTATTTATCTATATTGGATTTTTATTTTTCATTATTAACTAATGGGTATGATATTTCTAGTGATGCAGGGTGAGGTGTGGATGAGAGAGTTTTGTAGGGGCTAGGTGATGGAGATATTGAGGATATTATCATTATCTATTGATGAGAAAGCTATCATGGATAGGATAGGGTTGGGTCATGTATGTGACTTATGCATAGTTTAGTGGGATCAATATCTGATTACCACCTTAGGTGAGAGGTGGAATGTAGATACATGTAATTTTGGCTTCTTAAAATGGAGATGATTGTTTCTCTAGAGGATGTGTATTGCAAATTGCATTTACTAGTTAGTGGGTAGTGAGTGATAGTACAAGATGATATGGGAATTGATGCCATTGATCATGCATCCTTGTATTTTTATAGTGTGCCCTTAGGTATAAATCAAAGAGGGACTGATAATGATTTACTATTATTTTTTTTGCAGTCTAGTGTTGTACACTTGCAAAAGTGGTTGGCTATTTTATTGGCATCATTTGTTGTTATGGATGGGAGTGGAGTGCCTATTTCATACAATATGCATAGGATTATGCATAGTGTGTATATATATTAAAATATATTATTATGGGGGAGGAATGTGTTATCCCACCTATATAGGGATCTTTATAGGTTTACACAAGAGTCATTTAGTAGTGGATTGAGTCTAGCAACCTTATTTCATTATTGGGCCTATGAACACATAGTAATGTGACCAATTGGATTACTGAGGGAAAAGTGGGCACCTCCATAGCCATTTGGGGATTAGTGGATAAGTATATTGGATATTTTATCCCCTAGGATAGATCATTATAGGTGAGTGCTAAATATATTGGTGGTTGGTGATATCATATGGAGGCCATATAGAGGATTTCCTATGTCGGTCAAAGATGGATTATAGTTGCAATATATGAGGGTTAACTATTGGATACATGACTATTAGGTTGGAGTATATGAGCACTTTTAGTATGAGCACATGATTAAATACTTTAGGGTACCACAACATGTGCCCCTAGTAGCATGGGTGTGGGTGAGGAGTGCATGAGCATCTACAAGGTTAGGAGCCCATGCAAGACCTACTAAAGCTAAGTTTACACCATTACCTTTAGATGTAAGGGATGTAATTATATATATTTTAGATGTGGATGATGTTAGATGTACAGATGAATATAATTCATGGTGGGATAAGCATCAATGACCTCCATTTTACCCTATTGAGGTAGGGGATGCTCCAAAGTATGAGGATCTTGAGCTGATCTAGATGATGGGAAGTAATCAGTGATTACAATTAAACATTATATAAAAATTTATTTATTTTAATTTAAAACTATATAGCTTAAATAATGGCATAATTTGTGTTTAGGTGAAGTAGGAGGTGCTTAAGATAAAGCACAGGCTATGTTAGCGAGCGGAGATGATGATTATAAGGAGATAATAATTGAGTTGACACTCTGAGAGCTCACACAACATGTACCTAATAATGTGATGGAAGGACTGATAGAGTGAGAAATGGTCATAGATAATATTCATGACCATATATTTGATAAGGATACTATAGTGATAGCCACATATGTGAGGGAAATATGAGAGAGATGAGCTGAGAGCTAAGCTAGATAGGCATAAGATGCTTCCACCTGATTTTGGGTGTGTTAGCACAAAGATCATAGATGAATATATAGATCTTTAGAATTGATATGTATATTTACGTGAGGAGCATAGTTGACTACTAGAGTGAAAGAGTAATCATAAATGGCATGAGATATCTCAAGGAGGTGCATATCCATCAAGTGCTAGGGTAGATTATGGGACTAGTACTAGTGGGGAGAGTGAGAGTGAGTGTGAGGGCCTGATGTCCATTCATGATTTATTGTACTTGATATCAGTGTATATGTTTTTTGAAAACTCATTATATATGTGTGTGTGTGTGTGTGTGTGTGGATACTAATTTGATTTTGACTCATGTATATTATGTTATGGAATTTGGAGTACATTGGTATATTTATTACAAATGGTTGATTAAAAATAGCTAACTTGAAATTGATGTTGAGGTTGCATATGTTGGATAAAATGGTATTTGGGATATGTAATTTGATTTTTTTTAATAAGTTCAATTTTGATGTTAGTTTTGATTTTGAATCATTTGTAAGTAAAAAAACCTTTATTGTTTTATAATTTGTAAATTGATTTGGTAAAGTGAGTTGGTTTAAGATTGGTAAAATAGGATATTGGTAAGATTAGGATTTGGATAAGTTGGTTTGGATAGGGATGGTTATTTGTAACTAGGAATGCTATTTTTTAGTAGAAGGGGATGTAAGATATCACTTTGTGCATATCACTTTGTGCTCAATTCCCCAAGAGTGTCTCAAGAATACAAAGGCTAGCCCTTTGGCTCCATCATCGCCTAATAAGTGAATTTATGTAATCATGAATGTGTTAATAAATGTTTGGAGTGTGTTTTTAATCCCTCTGAGTAGGTGGATTAACAATACAAAGGCTAGCCAATTTTTTGGTTCCATCATTACCCACTAGGTGAAGCTATGAACTAATACTTATATGAATATGTGTCGTATCACTCTATGTCGTATCACTATCTAAACCTTGATGAATAACTAAATAATTTCCCATATTTCTCATGATATGTAATAACATGACCTGTATCTAATACTATCTATGGTGCATTAACTATAGTTATACATGGAGACTCAATAAGATGCAATCTCAATAGATGCACTATTGAAATTTTGTGCTATGTTGGAGGCTCATCTATCTATAATCATAGTGGATTGATATGTGAAATAACACCCTCTAGGATCTACTATGATGCATATGATTAAGAAATAGATCAAGATGTAACTATAACCTATGATGGGGCCTCATCTAATCTCAATCGTAGTGGGTAATTTCATGAAATAGGTCCTTGAAAACTTAGTTGTAATGAAAATCTATCTGGAGTAGTAGTCTATAATGTGGGTTCATCTAATAGTGAATGTAGTGGGTTTCTAATCATAGTGGGTTTCTACATGAGATAGAACCCTAAAAACTCAACTATAGCGAATATATTTCTAGAGAAGTACTCTATGATGTGGGTTCATCTAATCTTAATCAGAGTGGGTTACTATGTGAGATAAGACATTGAAAACTCTACTATGGTGTGAGTGACTATGTTGGCTATGTATATAGAAGTACACTATGTACTCCTCTAACTACATTTCTATATGTAGGATGCTCTCATTGTACTTATCTCCAAACCTTCTAAGTAGGTGGGATAGGAGATCTCCTATGAGACTTTGTCCTAAAAGCTACATTAATCTCATTATGAGTAACTAATGATTTATATGAAGGAATGTCTTGGGATGACTCAATAATGAAGGAATGAGGTCTATGATTCTATGACATAATAGATCTTAGCACCCCTAGTATGAATTTTATTATGCCATTAGCAACACATCTATTAACAGATATGATGATAGTTACAAAAAGGTCGATGTGGTTGTCTATGTAAGAGATGTGGATCTTATTGATGAGTAAAAGGCAATGTGATTAACCTCCTATATAGTAGCATTAATAATATGAAATATGGGCTATCCTACTCTAAATCAAATTATAGTGATGCATTGTTATTGTTCTCTATAGTGCATATTATAGGTGCTGCTCTATAAATTGGCTCTCTATTCTTAACTAGTTGATTTTCTAGCTATGGTTTCCTATATTATTTGGGACATGGTGGATACTGAGTTCTAGGAGTTATAGATGGAGGTAATGCTATGAAATCTAGAGTATGATAATCAATTGAATTTGACTCAATCAATCCCAATTTATTCTCCAAGGCTAGAATTCTGTAACATAATTGACTAAAAGAGGACTCGATCTGATATAATATATTCTCTAGGAGGGGTTGGTGAAGGCCCTTAATAAATATATGTCGAATCTCTAAATCTATTGGTTTATATATCAATCTTAACATGTGCATGTTAAATCATAAGATATAGTCACTAACTATCTTTGAATTATTCTAATTCAATGTGGCAAGTTTCTCATATATAACATGAGGGCCCATGTTTGCTATGTAATATCTGAGAAATGCTTCCTCTAAATCATCATATGTATTTAACAATAGGGAGTAGACTAAAGAAACAATTTTGTGTATTACCCACTAATGCTTACTAAAATAACTTAAGAAAAATCAAAGGACTCGCATGAGATGGCAAATCCTTTCTGAAAGGCTTTAATATATACGAATAAATCCCTAGTTCCATAAGATTGAGGCAATTATGGTATCTAATAATGCTTAGGCAATGAAGTTTTGATAAATTTCTTTGGAATAGGGTTACCATGCAAGTCATTGGCATCCATCCAAGACTTATAATCCTTATTTTCCAAATTCAAGAGGTACACATGGTGTTGTAATTCACCAACTACATGCATTAAATAAATAATATCCTGGTATGGTATATTATTATATTTAAGTGTTTCATTTAAATGTTGAATTTTATCATTTATTTTAGCCATGGGAATGCTACATTTAGCAATTGGATCATAGAGAGGAGGTGTGCTCACTTGAACCTTTAGAGGAATGGTAACTTAGACCTTAGTGGAGGGATGTGGGCTACCATTCTCTTTGGGTGAAGAGTGAGAAATGGGTGCTATTGTAGTAGGGGTGGCTTAGGAGATTCATTTTTTTCTTTAGTATTTAGTGAATCACATTCTAATTGAGTAGAAGATGTGATTTTATCATTGACATGTGTATCATTTTAAATAGAATCATGTATAGAAGTAGAAGAAACATTTTGTAATGCATTATGTTTGATAGAAGGAGTGAGGGAAGAATTATAAGCATGAGATGTAGTTTCTTCTTCACTATATTCATAGTAGTCATAATTATTCCATACATTATCAAAATCAAAATTTTGTTCATTTGAAAGAGGAGAAGTAGAAGTATCACTTTCATATTCACTCCCATTTTCATATTCATTTGCATATTCACTATCATACTCATCATCACTTCCATTATCACTAGGGAGAGGGGTAAGAGAAGATGTTAATTATATTCTAATATGCAATAAATTGTGATGTGATTTTGGAATATTATGTGCATTTATGTTATCCTTAGATGGAGTGCATGCATTATTTTCATTTTCAATGTGAGGAGTAAGTGTAAGAGAGTTATCATTTAGACATTATTTTGTCATTGTTTGAGATGACAAATTAGAGTTGAGAAAATGAGATCGATCGTTTGAATTATGCATTGGAATTTTTATTCTATTTTTATATTATTGTAATTTGAAAAAAGAAGTAGCAAAAGAAAGAGAGAAACTAGGTTTATATGTAAGCAAGTTATCACCAATGAGATATTAACTTGGAAATACATGAATAATTTATTAAATTGATGAATTTTTCATAGGAGAATGAGGTGAAAATTACCTTTTCTATTTATCAAAATTATTTTCTTTAGAAGAGGGAAGAAAAGAGATAGGTTTGAGAGAAGAAGATGCATCTACTTTTTCTTCACTATCACTTTCATATGTATCATCATATTCCTAATTAAAATAATAATAATTATCTTCATTATAAATTAAATCATTTTCCAAATTTTTAGCTAATGCACAATTTTTCAAATTTGTCTATTCATTATCATAATTATGGGAAAAATTTATAAATTGATCTATCGGATGAGAGGGAAGAAGTGCCTTAGTGGCCATTTTATTTATTTAACGAAAGAGAATATATAAAATAGTGATTAATAAAATAAATTCAAGAATAAATACTGACATAGATATTTTGAAAATATTTGTGACACTCCAAACAATTTTTCAAAAATTTCAAAAATTTTATTTAAAAATTGTAAGGAAGGCTTGGGTTTTGAGGACCTAGTTTGGAAATCTAGGGTTTTGGGTTGGCTTTTTAGAATATTTGAAAATTATTGAAATAATTTAAATTCAAAAAAATATTGAAAAAAATAAATGAACAAAAATTATACAAAAAATAGAAATTTTAAAATTAAATTTATGCACAAAAATATTAAGTAAAAACCTTAAGGTTACCTAGGGTTTGAAATTTGTTCAAAGTAAATTGGGTTCACCAAATGTTTTGTTATTTTTATGAAACTAGGTTTTAGTTCCTAAATAATTAATGGTTTAGGTTAAGGGGAAAAATCCAATAAAATATATTAAAATATATATTTTATATCAATTTTATTAAATCAATTACATACGTAAAATAAGTAACTTATCTGGAAAAATAGACTGAGATGACTATTTCAAAGGTTGAAAAATGTTGTCTAGGACTAGAAAGAGGTCAAAAACCTATATTTGTATTTTTAATGAGAGGATAGGACCATAAAAAGTATGATACTTTGGGGCCCAACAATGTTGTCCTCTTTTGTCGCTATTGTCCAAAATGCTCATTGAGACCTAATTTTTATAGGTTCTTTGTGTTGTTCCTATCTATGAAATTTTAGATGTTGAATGTTAATGAAATTCACTGTAGATATTTTTTAATCTTCAAAACCTATGTCTATCTACACACATGGAAAAAAAACATCTCAAACATAAAAGGGGAAAAACTAGGTTACGGGAAGTATGATCGCTTGATCTAAAACCCCTGTTGTCCTTATTTCTACCTACATTAACCCTCAATCTAGGGCCTTGGATAAAATTTAGTTATTCCTTAGGGAGCATGCATAATCAATCTATACATTAGATTCAAGAATAAATTTTTTCCTGGCCCTTCCTTGATCAAGCTTGTAAATCTATGTGTGATGTAGAATGTTGAGATATATTATTGACTAATTTTAATTATTTACTATGCCAAAGTATTAAGTTACAGATATAAAATGTCTTGTGAATTCCTTTATAAATGAGACTCTTTGTTTTTAATTTGATAGCTTTATTCACATTAGCTGACATCAAAAATGTAAACAAAACTTAAAGGAGGGGCTAAGAAGGGTTTAGGAGTTATTGAGCAAAGATAAATGACTATTGGGACTCAAAATGTAAAAGGATAGGATCACCAAAAATGGGACATCCTAGGTTCCAACACTATAGTCCAATTCTAGTGCTCCTCTCCTATAGGCTCAGGAGCTGGGGGAATAGGATTTGCATGGGGAACACTACCTAGCTAAGTTGGAATAACTGGTCAAAAGGTTCTAGATGATTGGTTATGGAAAAAAATGTGACTCAATCAATAAAGTAGACCAAGACAAGCAAACCAAATATAAGGATAATGTGAATGATGCTCATATTCTCTAATCAAAGTCTCCTATGAAAAATACTATGAAAATAGATGATATGTGTGGTTGTTTGACCAATTTAGAGTGTATACATGTGATACAAGGAAATATAAAGATATAGACTTATTGCTTATCTATTTCCTCTATTTAATTTTAATTTGAGGTTTCATGTGAAATAAAAATATGATTTCATTCACTGTGAAAATTAACAAATTAATAACTTATATTTTCACTTGAAAAGCACTAGCAACAATTATCATTAGCCAAATCCATTAGCTTAATGAATACCACAGGTTGGTTTTTACACCCATGAAAACACAAATTCCCCCTAATATTTCTTATAAAAAATACAAAATGACATTTTTAAAAGTATATCCTATCATATGACTATAACTAGTAAAAATTAAATATAAATATCAAGGGTATGATAAATTCTCTTTAGTGAAAAATAGTTTTCTAGAAATCTGTGATTCAAGGTTGCACCATGTCAATAAGGCTAATTTTTAAGAGAGGATATAATATATAAATAGAAATCATATCACTCAAATAATATTTAATAATGGTATTTATCAAATAAATGGTTTCCAACCCTTAATTTAGTGCATATATTTGGCACATTCTCATGCCAAAAATTATGATTAGGAGATAAGAAAAGTGATATTAGTTGATAGTAAAATAATTACAAAGATAGATAATCAATAGATGAATGTTGTCTTCATACTTATGAAAATATAAGAGTACGTTTAAATGGAAAAATAAATTGGGTAATTTCATTTCAAATAAAAAAATTATGTGTAAAATTTTTTATTATCCCAATAATGGTTGAAAGACAAGAAGAAAGGAACATCCAAAGTAATTTTTTCTGCATAGATCAAACTATGACAATGAATTGTTAGAGATAATAACACTATTGAAAAAAAATTTAATGGGATATGAATAAATTAGAATATTACACACCTATATGTGTCCAATCAAAAACATTATTTGTGATGGATATTGCTTTATAGATAGGACCCAGATCATCAACAATAATTTTATAAACAATTAGTCAACTTGGAGTCCACCCAATGCTTTTATATGACTTATTATTTATTTTAATCCATTTCAACCATTAATACATGACCTAGAATCACACCCAAGTGAGTATACACCAACACATCTACCATTTTTTAATATTATCCTTAGTTGTATTAGAATAAAATAATAAGCATTTCAAGAGAATGAATGATTCCTTCATTCTGATAATAGTAAGGACATGTAAGGGATGTATTGCAAAAAGGATCTCCCCAAAAGATTCATCTATATTATCAATATATGGAGGTTATTTTATTGCCTTTTAAACATTCAAATATATAAAAATTGGTGATTTTCTTAGCACTCCATAAAAATTTCCCAAATTTTTCAATGAAAAGAAGGTATTAAGTGAAATGTGTCATAAAATTGACGTCAACATGAAGTGTAAATAGAAGAAAACATATATAATCACTTTTCTAATTATTTTTAGCTATTACATATTAAATAATTCATATGATGCTTATAATATCAAAATAAACTTAGTTATCATTACAATGCATTTATAGTAGAATAAATATGATTTTGATATCAAAGGTTATGTGGAGGCCAAATTATGACTAGGTACAAACTACCATCATATTCTATAAATTTAGGATTTCTATGTAGATTGCGGGAATGATTTTGAAGTTAGTAAACAAGATTGGATTCAAATGACTTTAGGCTTGATAAATTCCTATAGACTAGAATGGGTCACTAATGGCATTATAAAAGATGCTAATGATTTTATTGACACTAATTATGAAAATAAAATTTAGGTTCTCCCTATACCATAGATAAGTTGGGATATCAAAGAGATACTTGATTGGAGGATTGAACTAGATTTGTCTTGAAAATATCCAAATCTTGGTTTATTTAGAAGGTAAATAATCACACAATAGGAGGAAGTTCAAGAAAGAGAGAAGCATGTACAGACTATAAAAATGTGACTTTATCTAGACCGTCTCATCAATATTTTGCATATATAATGAGTCTAAGACCAACTGATGGAGGTGACATAGAATATTCAAAGAAAAATAAAGTTCCAAATGAGACCTATGTTGAAAATGTAACACCCAATAATAAATTAGAAATAAAAAAGCATCCACCTGCTCTAGTGCAAGTAATTGTTGATACTAATTCCACAAATATTGATTATTCACCTTTAATAGATAATAATACATAACATAATATTTAATTCATAAAATATACTATCTAAATTCTAATTTAACCTTCCAATTCTCCACCCATCATTCTAGCCCCTCATCTTGGATCATCTTCTCAAGTGTAAACATCTTCTCAACCCTAATTCCATGTCTTACACATGTACTCTCCAAGTCCTTTTCTTCCTTGTTCCCTTTGGCCTCATCATGATCCTTCTACTCCTCATGCCCCTCATCCACCTAATCCTTATCCACCTTATGCCTATTTTTTCTCCAAAATAGTTTATTTCCCTTGGAGTTTCTTCTCTTTCTTTTCAACAATCAACTGTTCTTATTTCTAACACTAGTACCACAAATACATAGATGGATATTTCCTCAGTTAGTTCACCATATTTTTAGCTCCAACAATTGGTAAAATATAAAATGAAGGTTTCCAAGGCTATTTTTACTAATTTTGATGAATTTTCCAATTTTTTTCAAACATTCTTCATTGAATAAATCCAGAACCACTTCAAGGATTATGATAAATTCTCCCTCAAGTGCTCAATATGTTGAAATTATAAAACCAGTTGTAGATAAGAATGAGGAAAATATGATTGTAGTATATTATAGTATAAATCAATTAAACCTTGGCCCATAAAATTGTTAATGAGTTACAAATAATTTTCAAGTGTCTATTGTTAAGTTGATTCAAAAGACCAAGGAGGAGAAATAAAGTAAGGATCAACTTAAATAATAGGTTCATACTCTATCTACCTATTCTAAGTCAATCATAAATGTAAGCAAGGAACCTATTTAATAAACTCACCTCTCTTTAATCAAACCATAACCTTATATTGATAGTTTTTATAAAGTTACCATTTCTATAGTTGGTAAATATGAGAGTTACTGAAGAGTAACATTAAGTTGGGTTGAACAAGTAACTGTAGATGGGATGAAATTTATTAAAAAACCTAGGAAATCCTATGTTTTGATGGAAGAAGATAAGAATATAAATGATGAAATTGATGCAATGGGAAGATAATAATTTTTTTGGGATAAAATAATTATAGGTTTAAAATAAATGTCCCTAACTAGCAAGAAACTATTGATTTTTTAACATATTTTATAAAAATCTAAATATAATATTTATCATGTTTGAGAGATAAGTGTATAATGGAAATTGAATGAAATAGAATAAAATCTTAATTATTATCATAGTCTCATCAAGATTTGTGATGACTTCAAATTTTAGATAAGGGAAAAATATGATTTCTTCATGTTGAATTGATAAAATAATGAGAAACTAAACTCCTCACTATCACTAAGATGCAATAATTTTTTTAGAAGTTGATAAAAGAAGAGTTATTTAACAAATATGATTTTAACTTATAAGTGATGAAGAAAATTTGTTATATTTATTCTACACTTGTAGAGTGTAATAAAAATCTACTTAACTTTATCAAGAAACATAATGAAACAACTTAGTCATTGACAACATATATGGTACATGTTTTAAAGATATTTTTACCTAACCACAAGGGAATTTATTTGGATGTACATCCATTCAAAGTATACAAGTTGAATTATTCTCAAATAAATCAGCCACAACAATAATAGATAGTAAATGAAAATGATCATGTATCTCCAAATTATAAGAATTCTCTCCCTCTATAAATTTCTCTCTCATATTTTATTTTATAGTTAAATTTTTTTATGCAAATTAATTTATTATATTTAAATTTTTTTCATTTAATATTAAACATACAAAGTAAAAATATAAAGTTTTCCTCCAAAAATTAGTTTAATATGAGGTAGTTATAAACCAATTTTACAAATTACTGCTATAAATATGAGTTTCACTCTATTAAATCCCATTTTACCTGTCATAATTAGGGTATTTATCAATGATCAGTACTATAGAGCATAAATAATAAGGTTTAGTTTTTGAAGATAGTTGTCATCAGCTCATAATCAATTATGCTCACTGAATTGTAAAGAACAATTTTTCATTAAGTAAAAATGATGAATCCCTATTCAATAAAAACTTAGAATCATAGGGAGAGGTCAAGGTTATTGAATATCATTATTATTGTTATTATTTATTTTATTTACTATAATAGTCACATTAACACTCTTGGTGCGTGTCATGCACAGTTTAATACGTGAAGCTTGTCATTTGATGTTGTTAACAACAACTATGAGTGGTATAAAAGAATGTAGGAGGAATTTTTGAAATGTGTAGAAGGAGATATTTTCATTATATCTTCTTATATGAATTTAAAAAATACTAAGTCAATGCACCTAGAAAGATCCAAATATGGCAATATCAATCACGAGCATAGATTAACCTTTTATAGATAAAGTAGCATTAGATGGTGTAATCATTAGCTTCTAAATTAAATTGTATTAAGATGATGATTGTTTTCAAAGTCCAAATAGGAAGTTCAATGAATAATATGGTTATGATAAAAGGTCAAAATATTGCCTTACAAGACAAGTTAATCTTATATGTGGCATTTTAAGACTACAATTAAAATAAATAAAAGTCTTTATATTTTATTAAAATTAAATAAATATCTTTGTGCTTGTCCATTCTAAGTGCCACTTAGGGTTTGGGGAGTAAAAATATAGCTATTTTGATCATGGAGTAGTAGTAGGGGGAGAAGGGACACTCAAGTAGTTAAAGTAGCATTAGATGGTGTAAGCATTAGCTTCTAAGTTAAATTGTATTAAGATGATGATTGTTTTCAAAGTCCAAATAGGAAGTTAAATGAATAATATGGTTATGATAAAATGTCAAAATATTGCCTTACAAGACAAGTTAATATTATATGTGGCATTTTAAGACTACAATTAAAATAAATAAAAGTCTTTATATTTTATTAAAATTAGAATAAATATCTTTGTGCTTGTCCATTCTAAGTGCTACCTAGGGTTTGGGGAGTAAAAATATAGCTATTTTGATCATGGAGTAGTAGTAGGGGGAGATGGGACACTCAAATAGTTAAATGGGTGATAACCATGGAGGCAATAAAGCTCAGATCTGACCATTTCAAAGGAAATATAGGAGGGCACCATGAGTAAGAAAAGATAAGACAATATCTAGTTTCCTCTTTATAGACATGTTTATATTACCTTTTAAATCTTTAAACAATAATTTATGTATTGTGAAAGGTGTGTTATAAATGACACAATACTTGGTTTGGGCATGAACCCATATACACATACCTGGTATGTGTACAAGAACCTATGTCTTGGATAGGGATGGAATGTTTATCTATTATTTTTATTCTATAAAATTCCCTCTAAAATTAAATATTATGTATGAATAAATGGCTATTAGGCTTGTGCATTTTTTAAATTATTCATTGCTCTTTATTTGATTGAAACTCCTTTGTTATGGACTATTGTACATGATTTTATGATTGTTGGTTTTGTGCATTTGATAATATAAAACTAGGTTTACATAAGAGAAAAGGGTTTTGTTACTATAATGAGGAACTATTATGATTCATTGTTTACTAATTAATAAACAAAATATCTCAATAACATGGCTGGAAATTGTTTGTGTAAATACTTGCAGGCGTTATTTTCTAATTATTTGACAAAATATTTCATTAACATGGCTAGAAATTATTTCTATAAATACCTCAAGATGTTATTTTCTAATTAATTGTAAAATGTCTCAATAACAATGGATGGAAATTATTTGTGTAAACTCCTCAAGATTTTGTTTGCTAATTACTTGACAAAATATCTCAATAACATGGTTGGAATTTTTTTTGTAAATACCTCAAGATGTTGTTGGCTAATTACTTGATAAAATATCTCAATAGTATGGCTATAAATTGTTTGTGTGAATACCTAAAGAAGTTGTTTATAAATTTATTGATAAAATGTCTCAATACCTTAAGACATTGTATGTTAATTGACAAGGACTATCATGCAATATTTAGGTGTTGGTTTCTGACATCATTAGAATAAATTTGGGTAATGGTTAAATAAAGTTATTTCAATGATTTTATTAAGAATTATTTCTTACCTATAATTGACTGGCAGGTAGGGACATTACCATACTCATTTATTGTTGCCTGATTGAGAAAATATTTTGAGGGTTTAGTATTTTGTGGTTATATGAATGTATAAATACTCTTGATTCATTTCCCTTATTAAGTATGTGAGGTATATTAAATGGACAAAGCATGTATTTAATGTTTTAACTTCTTATTCAGGTTGATTAGTTAGGGGTAAATCTCTACCAAAATATATGTCTAAATATTTATATTTGTTGTAGTTAACTATAACTTGGTTAAACTTTTTATAGTTTTTGACATTGTGTGTTAAATAGCTCAGCACTCTATGAATTTATTCATGTGACCATACTGTATTTTGTATATATTCAGATAGTCATATAATTAACATACTAGGAAAAATAAATAAATTATCTTAGAATTCATTGTTTGCTTCCTATAATTAAATGATATATGGGGGTTTATTTACAAGAAAAATAAGGTTGGATGATTTAATTATATTAGTGATTTTGTTTGTATGAGTTATGAGTAAATATTTAATTAGTTGGTTGCTCTTATCTATTTGAATATATGTCTAATTAAAATAGTATAACCTATGGATTTATTATGTTGATTAATACATGATTTTGTAACATGTGTACATATATGTCTTTTATGCATGGAATAAATAGTTTTATTTTGATTTGTTAATTTATTAGTCATTGGTTGAAGTCACTTTGATAATTTTTATTTTTTGAATACCTAGATGGGTAAATGTATTGGAATGAATGAACAATTATTTTATATGTTGTATGATTTCCTTACTAGATTATGACATACATTTGTCTATAGAAAACATGACCAAATGATTTGGTTGCATGATGGAACAACTTATTTAGTTATAGCATTTGATTTAATGTTTGAGGAGATATGTGTTTTTTGGAATATATTAATCATATGCAATGCATACTTACATCTCATATGTTTTATATGAATTTATTAAGTCACTAAATGATTATATCTAAATGGAAACTATACATATCAAGTTATACTTGGTTACTTGGAGATCTATTTACTCTAATTAAATGTTTGGGAGGCTAAGTCTTATTTTAACTCAAAATTATGTTTTTAAATACAATGATTGTGAGATGGACATCAACATGAATTGGAATAAACATTTATTTATTAAAAATTCAAATGATATTTGATTTGAAATTATGTTTTTAGAACAATATGACTTGTTGGATGGTGGAGCTTGATCTTATTGTAATGCCTGGTTCCTAACAAGGGTGTATCCCACCCCTTGTTATGGTCTCCATGGTCACCCCTGAAGCAAAATTTAGCAAAAAATACATTATAAAATATTGTAATTTCATAGTAAATCTGGACCATTGACTATCAGGTTACATATCTAATGGTAGAAATTATGTTTATGCATTTTTTCCACATAAGTAACCCTCCTTTTGAAATGAGGTCACTTTAATTATAGTAACACACTGTATGTGAGTGAAGAAAAGATTGTAGTGGATGTATTATAGGATTTATCACTTCATTTTATTAGACTAAATAAAGAGAAGAACTAGCTATTTCTATTTGGGTGTAGCCCATATTGAGTGAACCACATTAAATTTGTGTTTATCATATATTATGTTTTTTTGAATTTTAATTATGTCTTTATTTCATTAATATTTCTCTATGTTCTATATTCATAATAACTAGTGTTAGAGCTGAAGGTTTGTTTGATACATAAACTCATAGGAAAAGAGGGTTCCTAGTTTTATTGGGAGTAATGGTGGAAGAAGGAAGTTTAAGGTCAAAAATTTTAGTTGCTAAAACTACCATCTATCAAATATGTAAATGGAGGACTATCTATATCAAAAATATCTTTTCCTATAATTGGGCAGAATAGCAAATAAGCTGATGAATGTGAATGATGAAGAATGGGAGGTTCTTGATAGAAATGCACCAAGAACAATACAATTGTGCTTGGTAGAATTAGTAACATTTAATATTTCAAAATAAAAGATAAAAATGAATGTAATAAAGGCATTAGATAGAGTGTATGAAATAGTTGTGCTTCTAACAAGGCATTTCTTATGAAACATTTATTTAATATAGATATGTCAAAAGGTGGGTCTATTATTGATTGTTTAAATTAATTTAATACAGTCATAAATTAGTTAATTTCTATAGGAGTAAACTTTGATGATGATGTTAGGGCTTGTTTGACTCTATTCTCATTGCCAAAAAGCTAGAATGGCTTGGTCATGGCTCTGAGTAATTATATCTCTAGTTCAAACACTTTAAAGTTTGTTAATGTTATTGGTGTTATTCTTAATGAGGAAATGTGATGAAAAAGAATAAGTGAGACATCAGGTAATGATTTGACTATGGAGAATAGGGGAAGACAAAAGGATTGTGGAAAGGGCCTAGGGAAGTAAGGGAAGTCTAATAAGGGTAGATCTAAATCTAGAGGAACATAGGTGTGTTATATTTGTGGGAAGAAAGGACACCTAGAGAAATATTGTTGGTTTTGAAAAGGAAAACAAGGAGATGGACAACAAGATAAAAATTAGGAAAAAAATGTATTAGGGTATGTGTCAAGATGATTTGATCTTTTATTTAGATAATATTCATTATTCTTGGTTGTTATATTTAGGGGCTTCATTTCATACTAAACCCCAAAAGAAATATTTTCAAGACTATGTTCAAGGTGATTTTGGATAGATTTCTTTGGGTGATGGTGAACCCTATAAAATTTTAGGAAAGGGTAAGATAAAGATAAAATTACATAATGGAAACAAATGGTTTCTAAAAGATGTGAGACATGTTCCTAAGTTGAGAATAAATATAATTTTTGTAGGGCAATTGGGAAGTGAAGGATGCATAGTTACATTTATAGAAAATTTGTGTAAAGTCACTAAAGGATCACTAGTAATAAAAAAAGGAGATAAGGTAGGTACATTATATTTATCTAATGGTAATGTTGACTCTTCTATTGCTTTAGATTTTACAGAAGAGTATACAAAATTATGGTACCATAGACTTAGGCACATGAGTAAGAAGGGGATGCAAGTTCTCCACCTATATAATTTGTTTCTAGATTGAAGAAGGTAGATTTGGATTTTTGTGAGAACTTTGTGTATGGAAAATAAAAGAGAGTTAGATTTATTAGGGTTGGGAAGATAAATATGGATGGAAAGTTAGATATTGTACATACAGATGTATGGGGACTAGCTCATGTATCATCCCTTGATGGCTCTTCTTATTATGTTACTTTAATTGATGATGAACTAGAAAAACTTGGGTTTATTACATACAAAAAAAATATAATTTTAAGAAATGGAAAGCTTTGGTTGAGAATGAGACAAGAAATAAGTTGAAGTGTGTTAGATCAGACAATAAAGGTGAATAGTACAGAAAAGAATTTGATAATTATTATTCATCCCATGGGATTCATAGAAAGAAGATGGTTACAAGAACACCATAACAAAATGGTGTGTCAAAAAGGATGAATAGGATAATAATGGAGGGTCTAATGAGCATGAGATTACAAGTAGGGTTGCCCTTATAGTTTTGAGTAGATGTTATGGATATTGTTGTTTACTTAATAAATAGAGGGCCTTCAAGTCCTTTAGATGGTGGAATTATAGAATAAGCATGAATAGGTAAAAATGTAGATTATTTATTTTTAAATACTTTTAGTTATGAAGCATTTATCCACATTGATAAAGAAAATAGAGCCACGATTGAAGCAAAATCCAAGAAATGTACTTTTATTGGATATGGAGTTAATGATTTTGGTTACCATTTATAGGATTTTGAAAATCACAAAATCATTAGGGGTAGAGATGTGATCTTTAATGAGAAGGTCATTTACATAAATAAATTATAGAGAAAGAAACAAGAAAAGCCAAATACATTATATGCAGTACTTGATGAAGTCATAGGAAATTAAATTCCAAAAGTGCCAAAAAATTAGAAAGTACAACAAATAAAACAATAACAAGTACTTTAGACTTTTGAAAGTGTAGTTAGAAGATATACTAGAGTAATTAGACTCCTTGAAAAATAATATCCTTCACTTTATTATTGTCTAATGATGGTGAGCCAAAAAGCTCTGAAGAAGCAATGCAAGTAGAACCAGAAATAAGTGGGAACAAGGAATGAAAGAGGAGATGGAATCTTTAATACATAACCAAACATGGTATTTGGTTTAGTTGCCTACAGGTAAAAGATAATTTTAGAATAAATGGGTTTATAGGTTGAATAAAGAAGATGGAGGCAAAAATAGGTACAAGGCTAGACTTGTTGTGAAGGGTTTTTTGCAAAAGAAAGGTATTGATTTTTCTAAAATATTTTTGCTAGTGGTAAAAATGACTTTCATAAGAACTATTTAAAGTTTGGTAGTAGTAGAATATTTTCACCTTGAATATTTAGATGTTAAGACTACTTTCCTTCATGGTTATTTAGAGGAGGACATCTATATAGATCAGCCACATGGATATGAAGTAAAAGGTAAGGAGAAAATGGTGTGCAGGTTGAAGAAGATTTTGTATGGTCTAAATAAAGTTCCAAGGCAATGGTATTTGAAATTTGACATGTTTATGATAGAATAAGGTTATAATAGATGTCATTGTGATGATTGTGTCTATTTTAAGAGATTAGATAATGGAAGCTTTATTATCTTGTTATTGTCTATAGATAACATGCTTTTTATAGGGTCTAACATGCAAGATATAAATAGTCTTAAAAGAAAATTAGAAAATTCATTTGCAATGAAGGATTTGGGTGCTAAAAAGCAAATCCTTGGTATGAGAATAACAAGAGATAGAAAAAATATAAAATTTAAATTGTCTCAAGAAGAGTACATCAAGAAGGTGTTAGTCAAGTTTAATATGTAATATGCAAAAAATGTAAGTACACCTTTGGGAGGGCACTTTAAATTAAGTAAGAAACAATGTCCAAAAATGTAAGATGAAATAAATTACATGTCTAAAGTTCCATATTATTTAGTAGTTGGAATTTTAATATATGTTATGGTGTGCACGATATTAGATATTGGTCATGTAGTGGGAGTTGTCAGAAAGTTTATGAATAATCTAGAAATGGAGCACTAGGATACATTCAAGTGGATTTTTAGGTACTTGAGAGGGATCAATGATAAACAATTATGCTATAAAGTTTTGGATGTTACCTTACAAGGATATGTTGATGTAGACATGGTTAGAGATTTAGATGGTAGGAGGAGAACCATAGGTTATGTTTTAATTGTTGGTGATACAAAAGTTAGTTGGATTTAAAATTTTTAGAAGATAGTTGCTTTGTCAACTAAATATATATTATGTTGCATCTACAAAATATCTCAAGGAGATGATATGGATGAAATAATTCATGGAATATTTGAGGCATACGTAGGAATATCATAAGTTGTATAGTGATAGCTAGAGTGTGATTCATTTATAAAATAACTTAGCATTCCACTCAAGATCCAAACATATACAACTCAGGTATCACTTCATTTGTTCAATTTTGGAGGATGGTAAATTGAAGTTGCAAAATATCTATACAAGTCAGAATCTTATAGATATGCTAACAAAAGTAGTCACAAAGGATAAGCTAGAGATTTGTTCATATTTAATAGATATTTAGGTATAACAAGGAAGATGATAAACATTTGAGGGTCAAATATTAAAGAAAATTCTAAGGAAGAGTTATAGCGATGGATTTGTAGCAATCAATATCCAAGTGGAAGATTGTTGGATGGTGGAGCTTGATCTTATTATAATTCTTAGTTCTAGAAAAGGGAAGTGTGGGGGTCAACACCCCACCAATATGGTCACTATGGGGGGGTGAAATTAACTATTTGGGTGAACCATGCATTCTAAAATATTGTAATTTTATACTAAATATAGACCATTAAATATTAAGTTGCAGATCTAATAGTAGAAATTATGTTTGTGCATTTTACCCCTATATGTAACCCTCCTTTTGATATGAATGCATTGTAATTATAGTGGTACCTTTTATGTGAATGAATAAAATATTTTAGTGGATGCATTTTAGGTTTTATCCCTTCATTTTTTTGGACCGAATCAAGAGAACTGGTTGTTTCTATGTGTATGCATCCCATATTGGGTGAACCATGTTAAATTTATATCTATCTTGTATTATGGTTTATATATTTTAATTCTATATTTATCTCATTAATATTGATATGTATTCTATATTCCTAACATGAATAAGAGGGAGGGGTGAATCAGTCTTAAAAAAAAAAATCATTCAATTCCACTTAACTATGTCTGAACCAGCTTAACATGCATAAACATCTTTAAAATCATAATCAAAAATCAAAAGAACATGAAACATGAGGGGGTGAATCAGTCTTCAAAAAAAATTCATTCAATTCCACTTAACTATGTCTGAACCAACTTAACATGCATAGACATCTTAAAAATCATAATCAGACAATCAAAAGAGCATGAAACATATGAACATAACATATATGTGGGAAACCTTATAGGGGTATAAAAACCAAGTATGAGTCAAATGAATTATAATCCTATAAGACAAACATCAATATTTAGTTAAGCACCCACTCAACTTAAAGTTACCAACCCCAATCTGTCAATCACTAACTTGACAAAGTATTTAGCTGAGCACCAACCTAACAAGGAGAACCAACCCCTAATTTACCAAGCACTCACTTGTCTTCATTAAGCACCAACTTACAAGGGGACAATAACCCCTTAGATGACTCAATACCAACTCAACCACATGATTGTTTTATTACCTTCAAAAATGTTTGTTGCTTCTACAATAGATGATGATTTAATCTTTGAGCTCTTCGATCACTTATATCCCTCTCAAACTGACCTACAACCTTCTTTACTCAACTAGCCTCTTTATGGATTTATTAGGTCTTCTAAAATTGATCCTCATATTCATAACCTCTATTAGATATTCATGATATCTCTTCTAGTCCACATGACCTATTTGTTCTCACCAATTATCTATATCATTTACTTATCCTCTTCTACTCTCCCTCTATAAGATTATCAAATTAGGCCTAACTGCCTTATTTTTATACAATTCACAACATCATATCCTTCTAGGTTGGATACATAATCAAATCACTTAGGTTGAACATTAATAGGTTAAATAATATTAAAATAACATTCTTTAGTCATGAATCGATCACTATAATAGGTTGGTAATAAATCAATTAGTTCTTACTCCTCTTTTAGGCTTATAGAGACCTAGTAGGCCTTGATAACAACACATTACCCTTTGATATATTCATATCATATAAAAAAACCTCAAACATAATTAAAAATTCATAAGTCTATAAAAAAATTTAGGTCCAACTACCACTTTAACCCTTACTCAAATCACTGCATATAAAAGGCCTGTACATACACATAAACTTTGCCTTGAAAAACTGAGGTAGATACTCAATTTTTACAAAAAACCATGGAAAAAAATTATATATTCATAAACCTCATGACCTTAATGTCATCACCAACTTCATTTTATGTTTTAACTTAGGGTAAATAGGCTCAAACACTTCTCTATAAGGTGTTCACTTAGAACTACCAATTGGCTCCAAAACAAAGTCAGGGAAATATGATCATATAAAACATGATTAAGTACATTAAAATTCACTCAATTAATGTAAAATATCTCAAAAATCCTCATATAAAACTCAGCCAATCATATCATGAGCTCTAATGAAAATTATTGGTCTTACAAACCAATCTGTTGACCTTCTTTCTCACAAAGTCTGCTCAGTTAGATAAGCCATTTTGGCTACAATGTTTCAACCACTTTTAATGACTTCCAATATTATAAAAATTATGGATATACCATTAAATAAACAAATAAAATCATCATGCATTTCAATGCATTATTCTTACATGAAAATTCATTAGGAAACATCTTCTCACATATGTCTAATTTCCTTATTATCTTCACCACTAGGTCTTTTAGTGACTAGCCAAATTTGATCACTAACTTTATACACCTGAGATATATAACCTATCAAAAAATATTCATGATCAAAAAACATAAGTCTCACACTTTTATCTTCATCCACTTAACAACTTTGACTCGATCAACTCTATCTATTACAATAATTCTTTGAAATAAAAACACCTTTCTGTAGGGTCTACTCACTCACCTGAGAAAATAATCATATGTGGAGATTCCTATAAGATTTAATTTAAAACTACAATAATTTATCTATCCATCACAAACTATTCTAATCTCTTTAGAAAAAGATCTTCAATATCAGGTCACAGTTAGGTTTTCATGAGGGTTTAGACCATCTTTCAGACTTAACGATCATTTATAAAACTTAGATCCTCTTTCCAGAAACTAATTATTATAAATTTGATCTAGAACCATTATTTATATACCATGAATATCTTAGGTTCTCATTCAGACTCTACACATGTAAGCATTCATTGAGAAAACCTTCTCAAGTAGATAACTCTTCATTCGATGTACTTGAGAAACCTTGAAATAATTTTTTGAGCCTTTTCTTGCAAATATTGATCTAAAAATTCATGCACATCCTTAAAAAAAATTGAATCAGCTCTGTCAATGTTCTCTTCCTTACTCAAGTCATGGAAAGTGATCCTATTACTTCATCTGGCCATCATCTCTCTTCTTTCTTTCTAAGCCTTGACTTTCAAGTCTTATTATGCCTTGAATCTAGCCTAATATCCACTCTATATAATCTAGCATTAAAATTTTTAGTGTTTCAATGCCTATTATGTATGTTCAAGTCATTTCATACACTCACTCTTCTCTGGAAATTCAACAGAACTTCTTTAAAGCTACTTATAGATATTTGGAGCTTGACTAGGATCTTCGTAGCATCTTCAGAGCTATATATATAGATCTTTTAAGTTGACTTTATTATCATTTGAAAGGTCCTCAAAATATCATGTAGATCCACAAAAATTATCTCTCATTCATAAACACTATTAAATTTTATTTAGAGCATTCACTTTGGATCATTCTCATCTTCATAGCTCATTTGGAGAATCTTTAGAACTGCTTACATAGAACTTTGGATCACATTACTTCTTCTTTAAATCTCACTCATTTGATCTTTCCACCTACAAATGCCATCTCACTAGGTCTAGACAAAGCATTAAAATATGCTTTAAATTTGATATACTAAACTATTTTTATTCATGCTACTTCTCAAATATTTCACTCAAATTCACATTAAAACATTATTCAAAATCATTCTCTCATGACTAATCTCTTAAAATGATAACACTCATTGTGCTTGAAAAACACTCATTCATATATGTACCTTAAGTCTTAATTGACCTAGAATTTTCACAAAAACTTTTCATATAAATTATATTAGATTAACTTTAGTGAAAGAGCCATGCATCTTCATTAGAAGTTTTAACATCATTGACAACACTAAATGTAAAATCTCAACACTTAATTACAATGCTCAACAATATCTCCCTTAATCAATAAAAATGTTCAAAAACTTCCTCCTTTGTCATTGGTGGAAAACATACTCAGAAAATAATGTTAACCACTTATTGATGATAATCATCTGTTAGACTTGGTTTTTCCCTTTTCTTTCTCCCTTTCTAATCTTTCCCATTTTCTTATCTTCTTTGATATTTCTAATCTTTGTCCTTTCTTGACATTTCATCTTCTCATCCTTTTTTGATCCTTCTCCCCCTTTGAAATTAATGACAAAGGTCTTCTACAACTTATCATCTCTTTCAAAATGAACCCAGATTATAAGATCACCTCAACATAGATTAGGCTCAAACAACTTACTTGAATAGATCTTCCTCAAACCAAGGATCCACCATGCTTCTATTTTTAGTAGATATCAAATATCATCTAAAACTCCTAAAATCATACTCTTTTCCTCCCATGAGTTGATATTATCTCTTAAAGATACAAGATGACACACAATCTTTAGAACAATAGAAACCATTCTCAAAAACTTCTCAATCAAGTCATTCTCCCAATTAAATCATCAAAAAATCAACAAATGATGTCTATTAAGCATCTCACACATAATCATTCTTTATCTCCATGCATATCAACATCAATAAATTTATTGACAAAAAACACAAAGCTACCAAGCTCCCCCTTAGACCAAGCATATCTTCTTTTAAAGAACTATGAACTCAAGGTCACATACATTTATTGAAATGGATGACGAAGATAAAAAAAAATCATAATCATACACATAACTATCTAATTCCTGATACCAACTAAAAAAATAGAGATTCCCCCTTGGTCTTCATAGATCAAGCTCACCTATATAAAAGGATATCAAAATCTTACCTCTCTTATATACCAATTATCTGCATTTTGTCTTTAGATCTTCTTTGAATACAACCTCATGCTTCTACTAATACAATAATGTCTCTATGAATCTTAATGGAGCCACCCATTTTTCAGAGGGATATAAAACAATATGAACTCAAGAGATTCCTAGATCCTCATGTCTTTACTAGGCTGAATATTCTTTAGCATCCTTCTATACTTGATTGGATCTATAGGCTTGACCTTTGATTTAGCCTTTTTATCATCCACCTTGTCATCCTTATTCTTTTATTGGATTGCCTTGTCAACAAATAAATATAAAAATTTTTATGGACATTCATTACTTGATTTATAATCTACATTAGCAAACATTCCACCCTGGTTTATGAGATGATCATGAATCACCTTGTCATTCTTCTTCTTCTTAGCCACTTTTTCATTCTGACTGATTTGATCAATAATATGAGAACCAAGACTTATTTTGTCTCATGACATGTTACTTGAGCAACCACTATAAATACTTTTAGCTTTCACATAAACTTATTATTTAGTATTTTGATCCACCTTTATCTTATCTACAAGGTTTGTCTTTTTGATCTATTTCTTGGTGGCATGACTACCACCTTCTTATCTTGACTAGATGACATAATCTTGTAATTTGTCTTACATTATGATAGTATTAACATACCACCTTATACATACCATTTGATTTATGATGATTGTGATATTTATTTGACCAATTACTTCTCCTTCCATAGTTTTATGAGTATTCATTCTTGGAGGGTCTTCTACATTTTATTGCACTATGACCAAACTTACTACATGAAAAATAGTAACCATTGAAAGGACTAGCATACCTTATATCATTGGGATATCTGATAGGTATTTTCATGTTGACCTTCTTATCTTCAATAATCTCCTCTTTTATTTGAGGTTCCTTATTTTTGACTTCTTTGAATCCAAGACCTGTCTTGTCACTTGTAGACTTTTGACTATTCAGGATATCATCTAGAGCCTTAGTGCTCTTTTCAAACTTCATAAAGATCTTCATATTTATAGATTATTAATCTAACATAGCTCTCAAAGATTCTATTTTAGTTTCATATCTACTAAAATCTTCCTCTTTATCCTTATTAACTACTTACTTTATTATTTAACTTGATTTATGATCTATTTATAGTCCTTAGAAGTGTTGCTTAGTTTTTATTCAAACAATACAATCTAATCCTCAGAGTCCTAAACTAATGACTTTAGTTTCTTTTTCCTTTTCTTCACAATCTTCAACTCTTCTAGGGCACTCATGACTTCTACTTCAAGATCCACTTCAGCTTATTTTTCTTCACTATCATAGTAGAACTCTTCATCTAATTCTACATCAATCATGAGGCCTTTTCCATTTAAACAACCCTCATTGTCTAATTATATGCCTATGAACATAGTTTCATTATTTTCATGTTTTGATTCATTACTACCATCATCACTATCATATGTGTATGAATCACTCACATAAGATGAGTTATCTTCTTTGGTATTAAAGTTATTTTTCTTGAATGATTTCTTCTCACCTTTTTACTTTTTGAAACCTTTCTTGCTTTTATTAGACCTATAATATTTATTGTCTATATCATCATCCTTAGTCTTCTACTCATGAGGACACTTGTTTACAAAATGTCTAATTTCTCCATAGTTGAAACACTTGAATGGAACTTACCTTTGTACTTATCTAAACATGTTCTTAAATTTATATCAAACATGTAAATCAGTTCATGATCATCAAAATTTGAACATACCTCATCTTTGACCTTCTTATCCTTTGACTTATTTTTAACCTTGAAAGTTCTTTCCTTCTTGAGAGATCTTCCTTAATTTGATCTCATCTTATATGAATTCAAGATTTCATGAGGTCCATCCATCTCTATCTTA
The DNA here is from genome assembly GCA_037957365.1 of Torreya grandis. Lineage (NCBI taxonomy): Eukaryota > Viridiplantae > Streptophyta > Pinopsida > Cupressales > Taxaceae > Torreya > Torreya grandis. Next base: position 947,490 of record JARHVA010006217.1, read on the forward strand.
TCCAAATATTTCATCTCTTTTACTACATATACTTGAGAGTCAAATTTAGAAGTTAGTGATCTCAATAATTTTGGACACCAGTATAATCTTTCACTTCTTCTTCTAATCCTCTAATGATATTGATAACTTCACCAAATCTTAATAGATAGGATGAAATGGATTCATCCTCATTCATGCGTAGGCTTTCAAATTTTGTTCTATGGATCTGTAACTTGGCCATTTTTACCTTGGTGCCTCCTTCATAAATGGTCTTCAACTTATCCCATATAACTTTAGTTAAAACACAATGAACTAATTTTGCTATCTCTAACTCTGTTAAGCCACATAGAATGGCATTAATTTATTTGGAGTTATTCTCACTAGCCTTCTTAATTGCTACATATGTTGGTGGAATTTTAGGTGAAATATAACCATCCATGACTAAATTCCAAATATAATGTCCTTGTGACATCAAATATATCTTTATTCTAACATTTCATAAGGCATAGTTAGATCCATTAAATAATGGAGCCTTACTAGTAGAGAAACCACCTTGATTTTATTGAGTTTTCATCCTTGTTTCTTAGGATCTCATTTAAACTATCAATCTTGAACCAAAGGAACTGCTCTGATACCAATTTTTGGAAATGATATAATTGAGAGGGGTTGAACTCGTCTTCAAACACTTTTCATTCAATTTCACTTAACTATGTATGAACCATATTAACATGCATGTACATATTAGAAATTATAAGAAATAAATCAAAAGAGCATGAAATATATTAACACATCATTTATGTGGGAAATCCTCTCAGGGTAGAATACCCACTAATGAAGTAAATAGACTACATTCCTATTATAAAAAGATCAATCTTTAGTTGAGCAACCAATTAAATTGGATCACCAAAACAAATCTATTAATCATGAACTTAATATAGTATTTAGATGAGCACCATCCCATAAGGAAAACCAAATCCTAATTTACCAAGTACCCACTTGGCTTTATCAAGCACCAACTTGCAAGAAGGCACCAACCCCCTAGATGACTTAGCGCCAACTCAATCAACTAATTTTTTGATAAAATTTATAAATCCTTATTTATTTTACAACAAATGATGATATTGATCCAAAAATTAGAATTTATGGTTGATAAATATTTCAATACCATAGAAATAACATAGTAACAATGAATTCTCTGAGAAGAGATGTAGTATTACTCAAGATCGTAATACAAATATATGCTTATCTCTGGGAAGAGATGTTTGTCTTCACATTTCAGGTTACCTCTTCATTTATACACATTTTAAAAGCATGGGGAGGATGTGGAAGGTCACCAATATCGAGGGATATTAAGTGGTTTGACTTCTAATATTTAAAACAATACATAATTCAAGGAATTACTATTTTTATAAACTTACTATTTTTAGACTGCACTACTAAAATTGAAATTTGGGGAACTTCCATTAGGTTTTTAGGGGTCAAAATTAATTGAGAAAATCTCAATTCCATCTCACGATGTTCTCCTCATTCTTAGCTTTCCAACGGTTTAAATGATGAGTCAATTGGAGCTATGGTACAAAAGTTATGGCTCTCAAAAGTTTCGTCATCAATTGGGGTGTAACTGTCACCCAAATTATTGCCTAAATTATTGCCCAAATCATTCCTCCCTCCTTGAAAAGCAATGGTCCCCATTGCATCAATATTCCCCATCAGGTGTGGTAGTTGTGTCTTAATTTTATTCTCTATGAGCCACTCACCTTGATGGCTAAGCTGGCCCCTTTTGACCACCTAATAATGTGGAATAGAGCATCTTCTTGTTGTATTCATATAAGTATCCACATTTGATCCTCTTCCACTAGAGCAAAAATCTATGGATCAAGCTCATCAATGTCTAGTTGTTCTACTACAACTGAAGTGTCTAATAGAGGTGGGTGATATGGTTTGAGGAGTTCCACATTGAATATTAGATGCAGACCAAGGTAGGTTGGTAGGTTCAACTCAAAATTATTTTATCCAACTCTTCTAGTGATGGTGTAGGGACCATATCACAGACGATGAATCTTTCTATGTGGTCCTGCAAGTCATTCCTTCTGAAGCTACAACCAAACCTTGTCACCCATAGTAAAATGGTGTGCAATCCTATGTTTATCATGGCATTGCTTATACTTATGATTCATCTTCTCCAAGATGTCATGAACTTATTTACTAAATCAGATATACTATTTCATCTCTTCACTCACTTCTATCCCTCTCAAACTGACCTACAACCTTTTTCTCTCAACTAGCCCTCTTCGTGGCTTGATTAGGTCTTCTAACCCTGATCCTAAAATGTAGAATATCTATTATATATTCATGACATCTCTTCTAGGTTAAATGACCTATTTTTAATGATATTTATCATTTGCTTATCCTCTTCTTAACTTGCTCTCTAAGCTTACCAAAATAGGCCTAACTAACTTGCTTTTATACAAGTCACTTGATCGTAACTTTCTAGGTCATATACATATTCAAATCACTTAGGTCAGTAATGAATAGGTCAAATCATATTAAAATAACATGATTTAGTCATGAATAAATCACTTAAATAGGTTTTCCTTACATTAATTATCCTTTACTCCTCTTTTAAGCTTATCGAGACCTAATAGGCCTTCTTAACAACACGTTACCCTTTGATATATTTTAAAGATATATTAAAAACTCACATAAAAGGAAAAAGTCATACACCACTCTAATATGCCTTATCCAACTTTAATTTATGTCTAAAACATATTTTAGGTCCAACTACCACTTCAACCTTTACTCAAATCACTGCATATAAAAGGTCTGTGCATATATAGAAACTCTTCCTTAAACAATTGAGGAATACTCTTAATTTTAAAAAAAAACCATGGAAAAAAATTATATATTTAGAAACCTCATGACCTTAAGGTCATCACCAACTCCATCTGATGTTTCAATTTAGGTTAAATAGTCTCAAACACTTCTCTGCAAGATGTTCACTCCAAACTTCCATCTGGCTCCAAAACGTAGTCAAGAAAACATGAACATATGACACATGATTGAATACACTAAAATTATCTCAATGCATGTATAGGATCTTAAAAAATCCTTATATAAAACTAAACCAATCAAATCATGATCTCTAATGAAAACTATTGGTCTTATAGGCTAATCTATTGACCTTTCTCACAAACTCTTCTAAGTCAAATAATCCATTTTAGCTCAATATTTCAACCACTTTCACTGACTTCCAAGATTTTAAAAATCATGGATAGATCATTAAATACCTAAAAAGCATCATCATGAATTTTAATGAATCAATTGTACCTGAAAATTCATCAAGAAACATCTTCTCACATCTATCTAATTTCCTTATTATCTACACCACTAGGTCTGTTAGTGACTAACCAACTTTGATCACAAAAATTGCACACTTGAGATCTAGAACATGTATATAAATCTTCATGATAAATAAATAAAAGTATCATAATATGATCTTCATCCACTTAACAACTTTGACTCAGTCAACTCAATCTACTATAATAATTTTTTTAAAGATAGGCACTTTTCTATAGTGTCTGCTCACTCACTTGAGAAACTAATCATACTTGGAGATACCTAGGAGAGTTAAATTAAACTTATAATAATTTTTATAGACATCATAAATTATAATAAGCTATTTATAACAATATCTTCAATATTAGGTCATAGTTAGGGTTTTATGAGGATTTAGACCATCTTTTAGTCTTAATGATCGTTCATAAAAGTTAGCTCCTCTTTATAGAAACCAATGATTTTAACTTTGATATATAACCCTTCCTCATCTACCATGAATATCTTATTTTCTCATGTATATGATACAAATTCCAACAAGCACATAGAAAACCTTCTCGAGTTGACAATTATTCATTTTGTGCACTTGAGAAAACACGAAACTCTATTTCATGCCTTTTCTTACAAACCTTAATCTGAAACTTCATGCACATCCTTAAAACAACTTGACCCAATTATGTCAATGTTCCACTACTTATTCAAGTCATGGAAACTGATCTTGTTACCTCATCTAGACAACTTCTCTCTTCTTACTTTTTAAGCCTTGACATGCAAGTCTTATTATGCCTTAATTTTGACCTTCTAACAACTCCATCTTGAAACTCTATAGTGTTTTAATGCCTCTTCTGTATGCTCAAGTCATTTCATACACTCAATCTTCTCCATATCTTCAATAGAACTTCTTTAGAGCTACTTATAGATCTTTGGAGCTTGACTGAGATCTTCATAGCATATTTAGAGCTACTTATATAGATCTTCACAACTGACCTTCTAATAATTTATAATGTCCTCAACATCTTATGTAGAGCCTCAAATAATCTCTCTCATTATCAAACATTGTCAAGTGTTATTTAGAGCATTCACTTCAGATCATTCTCATCTTCATAGCTCATTCAGAGAATATTTATAACTACTTACATAAAACTTTGGAGCACACTACTTCTTGGGATCTCACTCATTTCATCTTGCCACCTGTAAATACCATCTCACAAGGTCTAGACAAATAATTACAATATTCTTTACATTTTTTATACTAACCCATACTTATTCATGTTGCTTCTCAAATATTTCACTCAAACTAGCATTAAAACATTCTTCAACAACATTCTCTCATCACTTCTCTCTTATAGCAACAACACTCACTATGCTAAAAACAAAACTCATTCATATACATACCTTAAGTCTTACTTGACCAAGAATTTTCATAAGAACCTTTGATATCAATGATATTAGATTGACATTAGTGAAAGAAACATTCATCATCATTATAATTTTTGACATCAATGACAACACTAAATATCAAAGCTCAAAAATCTCTCCCTTAATAAATGTCAATGTTCAACATAAGTTGTCTAACCTTTAAGTTTATATCAATAAGTATTTTGATTATGGTTTATTTTTATAGTTAAAATCAAATAGTATTTCTATTTATTAGACATCCTCTAAATATTATTTGCCTTTTAAAGAAAGTAGTGTTTAGTCACTTGCCATTTTTAGGTAGAGCATGATAACATTAGTTGACCCATTTTACTATCACTAAAAAATGCAAGTAATTAATCTATGAGTGCCTTTTTTATTGAGAACTACCCTTGAATGTAGTCTTGATAATGTTTGCTTCTTGACATTAGTCAATTGTTTTAAAATATGAAATATCAATTCTAAATTTCTTTCATGTTCCTTTAACTAGTAAATGCACAAATATTATGTATATTATTGGTTTTATCATAGCATCTAAATGGTTGATCTTATAGTAATATGTTCTTATCTTGTATTTACCAGATGTACTATAAGAATTAGGGAAAACTAATGTCATGTTTTGAAGTCTCCAAATGTTATTATATAAGATCTCTAGGCTATTAATACTCATTATAACTTTATGAAAACTATTTGACTAATACTATATATGCTAGAATGGTTATCATTACTTATTTTAATTATTATAATTAGATATAGATATATTATGGTAGTTTGAATAAAATGGTCATGTATAGTCTTTTATTTTTCTTCATGGGCAGTTGCTAATTTTCATAGTGTTAGTTCATATATTTTTTAATAAATTACCAATAGAAATATAATTATCCCCTACTAAAGAAGTCTTATTCCAATCAATATTTAAGCGATTAATGAAATTATTATAGTAATTATATTGGTGAGGTAGATTAATTTTATTAAAACTTATGAGATATCTATAGAAATATTTATGCAAAATAAACATTTCATGTCACTTACTGAAGGGTAGAATTACTATTACTTGTATTGCTTTGATTCTAGTTATGGATGTACTTATGACTTTATTTATTCATATATAATAACATGATTTTGAAATACATCTATTTTACTTTATTATTAATGTTTAACTATGGTATTATAACCTCATTTAAACACTGGTACTTGATTGCATAACTCACATATTAAACTTGTTGCAATTTGTATCTTGAGTAGGGTCATTCTATGATACATGGCTGGAAATATACATATAAAAAATCTGAATTTATTCTTTTGCATTAGGAAAATTTACCTACATTAAACAATTAAAACCATATACACACCTTATCAAAAGGATTGTGGTATGATAGTACTAGGTTTTGATCTCCTTTATAAATTGGCTATTATTATCCTCTTAAAGGTTAAAATTGGAGTTAAAATATTTTTTCGATGAATCTATTCTATCTAGAGGTTAAATAAAAATGACTATATGGTTATGTTGTTAAATAATAGGTAAATAATTAACCTAATATTAGGGTCGTATCTATATGGTATTTAGTTTTTATTAAATTAGTGGTTCTTGCATGCATTTGGTCAACTAATCTATAGTCGTATAGATTCCTTGTAATAATAGGATAACACAAATTATTTAATTTTATCACATTTTAGAGGAAGCCTCATCTATTTTTGATATGATTTTGAAGCTAAATAAATTTATAAAATGATTGAAACTGTTATATCTCTATTCCGGATGGTAAAATCACATCTCACCAATTTAGTTCTTCTTTATTAATGGAATATCAGTAAAATTTTATCCCATTGATCAATGATGGGTTACTACCCTCTTGGGACTTCTTTGGCTTGTTGAATGAAAACAAAATTATGTGAATTTCAAGGCCTTGCTTGATCAATATTGAACTATTATTCTCTTATCAAGTATCATAATCATGGGAGGAGTGATATGATTATATATTAAGTTATAGTCTTATGAAAAGGATAATTATTTGAGATATAATCCAACTCCTATGATTGATATGGTGTTCTCTATGGATGTATTCATTAATGAGTGATGTTTTAATTATAAAATGAAAGTTGTCATGATGTGTTCTTTTTATAGCAAGATAAATATTAAACATAGTAATGGGCTAAGTTATAGATAAGTTGTTGGTTTCATTCCTTGTGTTTTTGTCCTCACTTAAAGAGTGTGTTTTGTATTTTATGTCTAAACTATAAAATTTGAAAAAAAATTATACCTAAAATAAGGTTGGGTTGTCTCATGTGGTATCAGATTCAAGGTTTGAACACTCGACCTAATGTGATCACTCACAAATTTATGGTGCATAGTGATTTTGAAAAAAAAAATGTTTTGAATATATAACTAAATATAATTAAAATTGAGCCATCTTTAGTTGAAAATAATAAATTGTGTGGAAGTGACCAAGAACCTTATGAGGGTTCTATATATTCATGTACATACAAGGTGTCATGTTTTGTCTTCACCTTGTTAGATGGACTAATTATACTAGGTGGATCAATTTTATTTTGTCTATCCTTGTGGCAATGGACATTTGGCTCTCCTCTTGTATTGAAATAATTTCCTTTTAAGTGAAGATTCACTTCTATAGTGGTGGCACCAAAGTAAGTGGGATGGCTATGAGTGCTGATAACATTCATTAAGGAGAATTTTATTTCAAGGCAAGAGGTAGTATTAACCCGGAATGGGAGTACATTTTCCTTGTTAGTCATGCTTTTTATAGGAGTATTCTTCTAAACTATATAACTTGTATGCTAGTTTTCCTAATGCATGCTACAATATCTTTTTAGAATCCTTTATTATATTTATTAATGTTGAATATTAATAATTATTAAATCATAACATATGAAGATACATATACTTAAAACCATTACTTGACATGTAATTTTGATTACTACAATTAAGTATTACAATAAGGCACATTTAGAGCAAATTATAGTGCCATATAGTATGAGTTTGGTAAACTTGCATATAAAATTGTAGTGTTAGTTAAAATTTACTTGGGTTTAATCATTCTTGATCTTATTAATGCATTAATTCATTGAGTTGTGAAAACTAGGTTTGGACATGTTTATATTTAAATTATCTATTTTTATATATTGTTGTTGCCTCGATAATTATGTTCCTAGATCCTTAGATGAGGACCTTCATAAAGAATGCTATGAATATTTAAGAAAATATTTTTAATGTATTATTATTCATTGTTAATTCATTTTTTATAATTGGTTCATGAGTCACCTCCACATTATAGGATAATGAGTAATGAAAGGTAGGAGGACTTTATATAAATAATCATTATCAGTTAACATGGGGGACAATGTGTCTAGTAGATAGTATTGGTATGTGTGGATTAGAATCAGTAGTTTGAATAAGGAATATAGAGATGGGAGTTTAGTCTTATGTTATTACAATAAAATAAATTAAAATAACACACTAAAATCTTAACACCTCTAGCCTAGACACTAGGGAGAGCATACGTAACAAACATACAAATGAAAGAAAAACTAGAACACAAAAGAAATTACTCTTTAGCCTTCTTTGGATCTCCAAATGTCTTGTTGAAGTGGCTTGATTAGTTTGTGCATCAAGAAGTCTTTGAAAATGAATCTTTATTTTCTCTTTCTCTCCTTGGAACATTGGCTTGGCTGCTTGGATTATGAATTTGGCATGGTAACATTAATTGAAAGGTTTCTTTGCATCTCAATTCACCAAGATAGATTTGAATACATCTAGGAATAATAAAACTACATAAAAATAGCTTATGGGGGAAATACTGCATAATAACACTACACTATCAAAGATTAGAAATCAATAGGTATAGCCTTGTATTTATAGCCTCCTAAGGTTAACCCACACCTAAGGTGAGTTAAGGTTGAGTTTAAACATGGAATGAGTTTAAATGAAACTTAGGTGAGTTAAGTATAACTCTAGGTGAGTTAAAAATTGTCATGTAATTATGATTTTCAATTACTAGGCATGGCTCTCAAATTAGGTATTTTGAGATATTTTGGAAGATATTGACAACTCATAAAGGCAATGATGAAAAGGCTTGATATTTTGAATATTAGAATTTCCATTTTTAGATATTCATCAATTATAACTAGATAGTTCAAGTAATAATTTACTCTTGTTTAATTATGTGATTCATTTTTATTAACATTTTAGCACTTTTAAGATTTGTTCAAGTGCCCCACTTAATGGGTCCATAGGTAAAACTACTAGTTGTTAAGTTGCAAGGTGATTGGGGATGACTCCATGAGAGTTTAATGTTGAATATGGGATAATATCCCAAATAGGGATGCCTCATCATGATTCTAAGCATTGCCAAATAATATACAACCAAAATTGAGATGTTTAATGATTTTTAGGCTTAATTTATGATGTTTGGTAGAAATAATTCTTAAGTCTAGTTAGAATCCAGTTGTGGCTAGAATTGGGTGTCTATAGTTTGCCCTTATTTGGGAAGGCATTATAAGATATATAAAAAGTAACATCTTGTTAAATAATGAAAAAAATGTTTAGAAGAAAAGAAGATAATGATTGATGAATAATCTCTAAATAATATTTGGGAATCCTATAATGATGCCCCTTTGAGGGAGTGGCAAACACATATGATTGATGGATGGTCCCTTGAAAAGAATTAAGAATAAGAATAATATTAACCCATGGGTGAGATTCATCCAATTGAGATAATGCTTGCATGAATTAATTTTAAAAAGTATTACTTTGCCCAAATGTGGTTATAATTAGTAATAAATGTTGAGACACTAATTTGACCAAAGGCAGTTATAATCAATGTCATGAGCATATGCCCTAGTAGGGAAGATGAATTAAAATAATTATTTTCCCAAAGTTAGTTATAATTATTAAGATGACCTAGATTTGATAATGATTTTTGGTTGTGCCCTAGTAGGTCATATTTGTAAGTAGAACTCAAGGATATAACTTGTCATAAAGATTAAAGCTAAGTGGGTGCAAACATAGTTATGATGGTCTACTTACTGGAGAAGCCACAAAAACCAAGCACATGAGGATGCACAAAGTAATGAAAGAGATTATTGGAATAATAATGGTGGCCAAGCTGACCTGAGATATGTCTTGTATCCAAGCATTGCCTACATAGTCTAATAGACCTCAGTCCGATGTAGTTCACCTAGAAGAGGGAAAAAATGGAATTTGTTATAGAATAATAATTATTGATCAATATGAATGATTCATATTTTATTTACAATGTGGGGATGATCATATTTATTAGCATTGAGATAACCATAATAGTCAATGGGCTAATTTGATCATAGAGGGTGGGAGGATTTGCCAAGGTAAATTAGGAGAAGTTTATATAGAACCATTAGTTATAATATTTCCTAAGCTGAGTTTTTATATAGCACATTATGGTATACACCATTATATAAAACACCATGATGACCTATCCATAATATGCACAAGGACTGACTCCTAATCTAATAAACAATTGAAAATAATGCACCAATGATAAAAACCATGATGACAATATTAGCATATGAATATGGATAGAATTATGAAAAATGAATAATGAATCACCCAATGAATTCATATAGATCAAGTCAAGGAAAAATAATTAAAGGAAAAAAATATGAAAATAAATAACTAAACAAACAAACACAAAAAAAACATGTAATTAAAAGCAACAAAAATCATCCTGTCATCAGCTAAGTTAATACCTAAGTGTGAAGGCTCAATGGAATGATAAATGGTTAGTTCCCAAGAAAGAATACATGAAAATGGAAAGGTTTCAACCCTAATGGTAGTGTAATGTATTGTAACTAATAATGGATTTACCCTAGTAGGGGTGGGTCAAGGATGATTGACTAGGTTTAAATAGGATAAATGTTTTTGTATTTTGGGGCTTTATATCTATCTAGGAGATGGTAAGATGATTTCCCAATTTTTAGGATTTTGAAATGTTTCTAAATGTTTTATGAAATTTTTGGGTTATCTTGACTCATTAAATATTGACAATATAATACTCACAAAATTATGAGAGCATTAGCTTAGGTTACTTGCAAAATAATGAGAACATTCAAACTTAAATTTCTTGTAAAATGGTGAGAGCATGGAAAAGGGGTGATTAAGATGACCTTGACATAAATTGAATGATACCTAAATAGTCCTATTAGGACCTCAAGTCACTATAGTTATACCTTATAGTGGAGGAAACTAACTAGGTAACATAAAGTTAGGAAATTAGGCAAATGGCATAGGAATGGCAAGGTGGGACTTCAAGGCATGATAAAGATGTTTTTCTTAATTTTCCCATATGCATTTATGATTAAGAAATAATGACATAGGTTAATGATATTAGTTTACCCAAAGGTAATTATAATTAGTAACATGGAGTGAGATAGTGATTTTTTCAAAGACGATTATAATTAGTACCACTCATAATGAAATGAAATAAGAAATGATGGATGCAACTACCAAACCACTATCATACTGGTCCAAGATACGACCTCTATGTAGAATACAAAATTAGCTACTGAAACTTGATTTGAATCCTTTTACATAATGTGATCAAAGAACCAATGGAATGGAACCAAGGTTAAAGGGTTAGATGGAGGGTAAAAATAACTTTGGTAAATAATGAAGGTATGGAAAAAAATGGCATATGATATAGAACAAAGAATATGATGATATGGCAATTGGATATAATGGTAATGGGGTTTCCCCTAAGTGATAAGGTAAGGTAAATGGTAGGGTATGAAATAATGACAAGTCAAATGGTAAATGTAAAAGGAAAGGTAAACTTTTATATTATTTCTTATGATGTGGAGATGCACATCATGATCAACATATGATATAACTAGAATAGTGAATCATGGAAATTACTGGCCCACATCTCTTCTGAATAGTTGTTCTATCAAGAAATTGTTACATATTTAGACTCTAATAATGTTATTGTGATCCTCATTGGTCATTGATTATGTTTCCTTTAAACATCAAGGAAAGATATCTTCATAACCTCTACAAAGGAAAGTTGGGCTAGGGATGGAAAGTATAGATAAATATTGGTTGATAGGTCTGATTTGGCAATGTAATATAAGTCTAAAATGAATAAATGGATTATAATGGTATGTCAAATGGTTAGAAAATAAATTAATATTAAGATTTTTAGGCACACATAATGTTGTTGATTATAGATTTGACATAATTTTGGTTATGGCACGGACAAAGACTTCTAAATATGTTCTAAATAGGATCACCAAAGTTTTTTGTTATTTCATCCTAAGAGTAGCTACCATATGATTATGTTGTATATTAGAATTTTTATTAATGTTATCTTTAATAATGTATTCATTGATTAGTGAAGAACTATTGTGCTCAATTATTTATGCCTTGAAGAGCTTTTCACCAATAAAGTTGTCTTGATTATCTTTTAATGCCTTTGAAAAGGTTTCACTAAAGGATGCTAAGTTTGGAATTTGATTATCCCCTAATGCCTTCGAAAAGGTTTCACTATTAGATTTTTATTCTTCTACATGAATGTGGTCTTAGTCACCTTGATATTATACAAATGATATCTCACCATGGATTTAGTTCAATAACATGTGATTCTATTGGTCCCAATCGAGACTTGTGAGAAGTGGAATGTCAATATAATGGCTATGTTGGGTGGTGTTACTGACATGTGGAATGATAATGGAATGGAAAGAGGTATCATAATCCTCTTAGAAGATACTAGGATAACTTATGTCAATGTAAAATTAATCATCCTCATTAACCATAAAAAGATCACAAATATATTAAAATTGATACTCAAAGCATGTGTAACCAATTTTTTAACAATCATGAATGTATTTTGATTTCATAATTATTTTTGAATCAAGGGAATCTAAATCTGATGTTGAGACAAATGTTGATTTTATTTCTGATGCTAAATCTAATATTAGTTCAAAAATATAACCTAACTCTAATTTTGATTCTTATTCAATTGTAGATGTTGCTATAATGATGCCTAGTTGAATTTTTGGTATTAGACAAGTTTATGATAGTATAATGGGATCTTCAAAAATATATTCATCAAAGAAGGTTTCAACATATACAGACTCATCTACGTAAAACCCCTCAATGAAAGGGAATAAATCAAGGTGTGACTCTATAGAGACTGGATTATTAAAGTGAGACTCCTCAATAAGGGTAAAATGGTCAATAAAAAATACATGAAGACTAGCTTGTCAAAGGGAGGCTCTTTGAAAATAGGACAATGGTCGAGATAATTATTTTCCCAAAGGTGGTTATAATAATTAAGATGCGACTCAACAAAGACTAGCTAGTCAGAGTGAGACTCCTTAATAATAGGTAAAGGATTAAAATGGGATTCATCATAGGTTAACTAGTCAAAAATAGGTGTTTCAATAAAAACATAATTGTTTGGTTGGTTATCTTAGCCTTGAATTACAATTGGTTGCAAAATATCAGTTTTGAACACATCTTAATCTTTGAATGATGGCTCTTGGATAGGTCTCGACTAGCTTGGTTATGTCTCAATGATTGGCATGGGTTTTATAAAGTGGGGGAAGGTTGTAAATGGATGAAGGATGATGGGTGGTTGGATAATGATCTATTTATAAATAGGCTCATCTAATATGGGCTTAACAAAGACTAGTTGCCAATCTAGGATAGTAACTATAACTTGTCTAGTTTCACTTATGCAACATTATTGGGATAATGATATATCATACTTAGAAGGGCCTAAAATGGTAATATAATGGAATTGAATATCTTGGTTACTCTCATAATTCAAAGGAAGGGAGCCTAAAATAGTAATGGTAGGGTCTTGTAAAGTTGGGTTACTATTGCGAGCCAAAGGATAAAGGCTTAAAATGGTAATCCTTGGAGACTATGGATCTTGGTTTCTCATAAAATTAAGAGGAGGTTTAATGGTATGAGTAAGGTATCAGGTACCATTATCATTGAAAGGGAAAACTTAGTACATTAATTGGCACAAGGAAGAGGGTCTCACCAAATATTGTGCTTGAGGTTCATGCCTTTAGTCAATGTATGGAATGTTATAAGATAGATCAAGATCCATATCATAAGATAAATCATCGTATGACTCTTGAAAAAAAGGTTCATTGGTCATAAAATTCCCATAACTAGGATTATACATGGTCCTACTATGTGTGTAATGAGGCAAGTTTAGATCCATGGATATGTTATATGACAAACAAAAGGTTTTAAATATAACAAATCATCAAGATATAAAAAAATGGAATTTGGTTATATAAAAGATATACAAAGGAAAAATAACTAAACTAGGAAAGTGTAGGGAAAAATGAAAGAAAAATTGATCTAATGATACCAATTTATGGCTAGAGTATTGATTTGCCCATAGATGGTTATAATTAGTCACAAAAGTGCCTAAAAAAGTAAAAGAATTGTAAACTAGGGTCTAGAGATAGAAATGATTTTCTTGAAGGAGGTTATAATTGTACTAAGATAAGGCTCGACATGGAAACACAAAACTTGAACAAGAATTGAAAATCAAACTAAATTAAGGTCGAAATGACACTTGGTAATTGGCTCACTTAAGACTCAAAGTTTGACTTATGAAAACTATTGGGAAAAATGGACTAGGCTACTCAAAATATTGGAACAACAACCTCAAAAAATCATATGGCAATAATGTTACTCAAATTGATGCTCTAAATAAGTCAAAAATCAAACAATAAGTGTTAGGTATAGACAAGGGGTATTTAGATCAAATATGAAACCAACCCAAGTAACATAATCCAAACATAATAGATGGACAACCTAATCCCTAATTAGATGAGGTTTTGGTGTGAACCTGATTAGTTTAATATTTGTATTTTTAAAGGTTGAGATCCATATTTGACGCAAAAAAACTTAAATGTTCAAAGGCAAAAGGCTAGACCAAAATAGGCAGCATGACTATGCATTCGACACAAGAGATGTATAACAAATGTTCAAAACTTGGTTCCAATAGTGATAAGATATGGGAACAAATTTGATAGATTAATAATGTGATTTCAAACAAATGACATGGTCAAAATTTTAGACTATAAGATCCAAGGCAGATGTTTGAGATGGAATGGGTATCATGATGATGACCCATTTAAATAAGTAACACACACACACACACACACACACACACACACACACAGGTTTGAAAAATGACTAAGGCAAATGTATGGTGTCAAATAGATGACATAATGACTATTAAAACAAAGGAATAATGTGTAAAGATGACTCATTTTGGATGTGGTATGATAAAAAAATAGTTTTGGCATAAGACCATGTGAGTAAAAAAAGGAAAAATTATAAAAATACCTACATGTAACGTCTTAAATCCTAAAACTGATAAGGTGGCATCATATTATCAAATTATATCTATATATTTGTTATTAAAAGGATTTTAAGTTATTAATACAAAAATTAAAAGCACATGAAAAGTATGGTTTATTGAGCATTGTCATTGATTATAGAGTTTTGGTATTAATGTTGTCATTGATGTCAAAGGATCTTATGAAGGTACATGATCACATAATCTTTGAAATATGTTGAAGTACCATGATGAAATGAGTGAGCTCCAAAGAAGATGATGTATGTTTAGAAGATGATTTGAATGAGTTATGAATATGTGAGTGATTTTAGGAATGCATAATAGTGTTTGAGAATGAGAGATGTTGTTTGAATTTGTACATAAGGTGTTGAGGGATTTAAAAATGATTATAAAGTCAGCTTTGAAGATCTATGTAAGTAGTTCTAAAGATGCTACAAAGATCCTTAGTCGATCTATGAAGATGATCCATTTAAGTTAAAAAGATGATCTATGGTAGATATAAATAAGAGTGAGTGTATGAGGTTGTTTTATCATACACAAGAGGTATTATAACATAAGAAATTTTCAAGGTGAAGCCTACAGGGTGGCTAGAAAGTTAGATTCAAGGCCTAATGAGACTTGTAGATCAAGGCATAAAAGTCAAAAATATATATGGTGGTTAGATGAGGTATCAAGATAAGTTTCCAAAGCATGGGTAATAAGTGGTCATTGACAAAGGTGATTCAAGTTATTTCAAGTATGTGCATAAATTTTTAGTTCATAATTTGCAAGAAAAAGGCTTGAAAAAGTGTTTTGAGGGCTCTCGAGTATACATAAGAAGAGTTGTCTACTCGAGAATATTTTTAAAGTGTTCATTGGCATGTATAACATCTACATGAGAATATAAGATACTCATGGTAGATAAGGAAGGGTTATATCTCAAAGTTCCAAACAATGGTTTATGGAAAAAGGAACTAAGCTTTATGAATGATGGTTAAGACTAGAATATGGTCTAAACCCTCAAAGAACCCTAACTTTGACCCAATGTTGAAGATATTATTATAAAGAGATCAGAATGGTCTGATATGTCTAGTTAAGTGATTGGAGGTTAAATTTAACTCTCTCAGTCATCTCTAGGTGTGATTGGTTTCTTAGGTGAGTGAGCAGACCCTACATGAATGTTCCTATTTTTAGAAGAATTGTTGTAGTAGGTAGAGTTAACCAAGTTAAATTTGCAAAGTGGATGAAGATCAACATGTGAGACTTTTATTTATTTTTCATGAATGTTTAGTGATAGGTTTTATATCTTATATATGCAAGTTTGTTGATCTAAGTTGATAAGTTGCTAATAGACCTAGTGATGTAGATAGTAAGTGTTGACCAAATTTGACTTTTTAGTCAAATTGGGGTATCCATAGTTAAAACCTTGAATTTTTAGGTCTATAAGGGGGTATAATATCTTTTCATGAGGTGAATTATAGGTTATCTGATGTCAATTAATGTTATACTAGCTTTGGTTAATTAGTTTTTGGGTCTCTTTATCATTTATGGGTAATTTGAGGGATCAAAATGGTGTATTTTTTTAAGAGTTTATTGAGAAATGTGCAAGTGTCAAAATGTGATTTCATTCCCAATGTGTCCAAAAAGGTCTTCATTAACTGAAATTATTGAAAAGTTGTAGGTTCATCAGAAGAAAGTCAAAATTTCTAAAGAAAAAGAAGAAAATGACACATGCATGGCTCCTTAGGAAGTGTGATACATGTGAGGAGGCCATGTAATTCATACATATATTTATAAAACTCATATATATTCTTTTTTTAATTTGAAAGTACCATTTCTAATCCAAAACCATTCATCTCCCTTCTTACTCTTCTTGGTAGATTGAAGTGACTCGTAGGTTTTTGCTCAATATAGTCAACATAGGGGGTTTTAGGAAAAATGATTTTGGGAGATGATTATAAACTAATATACCTTGAAATACATATAATAATTTTTATAAATGGATAAATTTTATTCATTAACCATCCATTTTAAGTGGACTATTCAAATCTACTTATAAATTTGTGAACCTTGTAGGTTTTACTTCATACTAAACAAGTTCGTAGAAACTAGTTGTTGATATTGTTTTCATAGGATGTAGAATATTTACCCTTATTTTTCCCATGATTGGTTTCAAATTTCAAGGTGTTTGGATGGTCTCATTATCTCACTTTTTAGGAGGATGCACCATTTAGTGTTATGGGTAGTTTTCACCTTTTCAAGAGTTTTCATGCTTTATCATCAGTTTTAGGGAGTTGTGTTGATGACATTAAGATGATTTCAAGAGTCTATTGATAAAATATTCACCTTTAATCCCTTTCTATATTAATTTACATGGTTTTAAATAATAATGCTCACATTCCTCAAATTTACCTACACATGCAGGTATGTACTTACAGATGGTTGCAAGGATGTTTCCCACATTGAAGGAGAAGTTTTGAAACTTGTTTCAAGTTTTCCTTGATGGAAATAATGTATTAGAAAATATTGACATTGATTTTAATTTTTTTAATTCCATTCATCAAATCTTGTTTTTTTCACACTCACTATCCACTCATAGCTCATACACACATATAGGAGCTCTATCGATGTCATTCTGAGGTGTGAAAGAAAAAAGATGTTTTACAACTTATTAACATTGATAGAGGTGCATTGTCATGATTGATGGAAACATATACACTTAAAATTCATAATAAGTTACATCTTACTCATATCTGGCTCACTATTATGCACCAAATCATCCACCTATAGGTGGATTAAGAGATATCTAAGGTGTTATATGGGAATATAAAGTAATAATGAAACCTTCTTGGGAGATCTAATATGCTATGTGGAACATGACAGACCTATACAAATAATATGTATTTAAAAATGGACATTATAAATCATGTTTTAAGATCAATACTATATTCAAGGATCCTTTACCTAAAATGACAAAATAGTGTTCCTCATGGTTTTGTGGATATTTCATAAGGAAGGTGCAAGAGCCTATGGTGCATTATGATGGATTAATCTCATAGTATTTATATAGGACAAGAACATTGAAATGTTTTAAAGGTAAAGGTGTATTTAAGATATATTTCTTGTAAATTCAAACTTACAAGTTTATGACTAAGAACAAACAATGATATCTACAACAACGTGGAGTAGGTTGATCTCCCAAATCAGTGAATGAGTTAAATGCATATTAAACTATGTTGGATTGTTTAATTATACCAATAGACACATTAATAACTTATAAAACATAAAGGAATATAATAGGAAGATATTTTTTATTAATTCAAGGTATAAGTAGTTTGTACATAGGTCATTAATGTGTACCTTCAACCATTGAGAATGACTGAGATAAATAGTGGAGTGAATTTGGTGAATTAGTAGTGTTTTGGCCTATCTAATGGTGCATTCATAAATGAGAAATATTAATGGAATAAAAATACTCAAGAGTGATCCTCAACATAATGAATAAACTCCATGATGTATCATAAGCATCTATAATTAGTGTTTGACTATGTGTTGGTAGTGACTGATATAGGGTACCTAGGTAATGGTTTAGACTACCCAAAGTTAAAAAATGGGACCCAATCCTTGATAAATGGTTAATAAATCATAAAAATTAGTCCATAAACATTTGTCTCAACCTAAATCATATAGGTATGCACCTACAGGGGTCACTAAAGTAGGTGTCTTAGTTAAGGGATATGGGGCTCAGTTTATGAGCCTATAGTGCATATGAGGAGTATAATCAAATTGGACTAATGAAAAAACCAAGAAAAATTCAGTAAATATATTTATCACACCCATGAGATACTTTTTAATGTGAAACAACTTACATAAGGCCTAATAATCACCTATAGTTGGCAGTAAAGGTGGTTGACAATGAGCAATTTTGGTGAATAGGAGCATTGGTAGTATTTAAGGAAGTGAGCAATCAGTCCAAAGCATGGATAAATGATTATATATGATGAATAGATATATTAAGAACTATTTTAAAGGAATAAATAATACAATAAATCACCTAAAATACTTGATATTCTCATATCAGTCAGCTAGAGTGGGTTGTGTCTGACTTCGACAGCTAGTGAACATGAGATGGTGTTGGCAATATCAACACAATTTGAAGTATGGAGAAGATATACATAAATTATATAAAATTGATTCAATGGGTTATAAATAAGGTCTATAAATTTTTTTATTATAGTCAAAACATGCCAATACTCACTTACAATAGGGTCTAGAAGAAAACATGAAACATAGTCAATTGTACTAGCACTCTTGGGAGTGTAAAGTCAGTAAGGGGTATATGAGTTTTTAAGATGGTAAATGGATTTAATAGACATAAATAATTATTTGATAGGCTATCATTACCATATAATAATTCTAGGAAGTAATCCCAAGTAAACAAAGATCAGTCCATCTACCTAAAACTTGTAGATAGTGCCTTTACTAGTTTATTTGGAAGTTTTGATCCATTAAAGGGTTTATGCTTGGATTCGAAAGCTAATTTCATTTTATGAATTACTTCCATGACATGGATAACATATTTAAACATTTATTTTTATCTTAGGAAGAAAATTAGTGTCTTTTATTTTGTCTCATATAGAGGGCACACCCCTAATGCTTGAAATTGATAGTCTTGGGGAAATAGGTGAAAAATAGTGACCAAAACTTAAGGGAACATTTAAATAAGGTTTTTAAAGATTAAGAACACAAATAAAAAAATCTAAACCAAAAAATAATATGTGAAACCAAATAAGGTACTCCATACTCCTAGGTTTACAAGCAGATCTAGTAAGCAAGGAATAGGTCTAATGCCCAAATGAGGAGTCATATGCAATTATAGTGATAAATAAGAATTTAAAATGATTATAATATGTTAATTAGACCAATAAATATGTGTTTTAAATACTAAAAATCAAGGAAATCTTCAAGAGGTCATTTTTGGACCTTGAAGTACAAATAGGCATATTAGGCACACTAAGACCTATGGTCTAAATGGGAAGTCTTCCATACTTATACCAAGAGATAAGCTTGGTAACATGTTGAAAAATGTTTTATATGACAATAAAGATGTTTAAAAACTTTTTTAGTGAATATAAAACATCAAGAGATCCTTTTTGCATCCAAAACTACTCATACTTGTGTAAAATAGTGAAAACAAGCTCGATAAGAGAAGTTCCAATGCTCATATCTTTCATGAGGAATTGAATGGGTGATAAAGGAGTTAAATTATGTTATAATGGTCCCTTGAGACAATATTTTTAAGATTAATTTGCAACTTTGACATTGGATCTTTATGAACCAACCTTAAAACCAAAAATAGGCCTAAAACCCTACTAAACCCTTATTAAGGACCAGTCTTAGAAAATGAAGTTGGATAGCTATCAAAATTAAATAATTTGTATATAATGATTATTTTTTACTATATAGGACTCCCCTAGTTTATTCCAAACCATGATGAGTTATATGGAATTATATGGATTGGGGCAGAAACAAGATTTTCTCATTATTTTATGTGTTTTATAGGCTACAAGAGGAGTTAGGAGATGAAAAAAAGTTTGGGATACATAATGGAACTTATAATAACTCCTAATATTAATTTCATGCCACTAAAAATCTTTTAATTTCCCCAGCTAGGTGTTTTAACTCAGCTAGTCAAATCTGACATATTGGGCAAGCTAGAGAGAAGGAAGGAAATCTTCAAGTAAAGTGATTTTAAGGTTCCCCTGATGATTAAAATTATATGTAGGGTCTTGAAACATGTCAAAAACTACATTTTATGTAATTAAATTGACAACTGAATCCAAATTTGAAGACAAGTGTGTAAGGTGCATGGGAACGAGGTTTCCTAGAGTGCAGGTGATGATATATTTCTTCCAAGTGATTTTGGAAGACCAAGAATGAAAAAAATGCATGTAAAATAATTTATTATATCCTACCCTTACATTTAAATCATTTTAAATACCCTTTATTATTTATAACTCACTTAAAAGGCCTAATCATGAAGGTAGTTTTTTTGTGCAAGAAAAGGAGTTTTAGGCCACTTTGCATAACTTTGATGGCTTATATTGACATTTTTTGCTCCTAAAATTTCATGGTTAAACCCATATAATATTTCCATCCATGGATAAATATTATTATTAGCTTTAAAAGTGTCCTTGTGACCCTTGGACTCCTCTCTTTCTCTCTCTCTCTCTCAAACTCTATAAGAGTTAGACATTTTAGCATTGTATTGGATGTTCCACATGAGCTTGGAAAATACCTACTCATTTTTATGTATTTTTACCAATAAAATGACTATGTGTTACCTATTCATTACTATTCATAAGTTTGTTACACTTGAATGATGAATCTTATTTAGTGAAGACTACGGATTCCTAGCATGTGGTCTCATTCTTTCACATTGTTTGTAGTTGGAAAACATATTCTTGCATGGCATGTGAAGTGATATAGGGGTTTTTAAATGTTTAGTTATTTATTATTTTCATTAGTTCCATTAAATTCCTCTTTTATAGTCCTCTTAGCTTTGTACATTCATCCATGACCTCACAATGTACTATTGATATGAGAAGATAAAGATTAAAGGAGTGTATTTTTAGTTTGTTTCTTTGTCTCAAGTGTAGAATGAAATTGGTTAGAAGTCATAAAATTTATTTGGGTGTATCACCCTCTTAGTTTATATTTTATTTTCTCTCTCTCTCTCTCTCTCTCTCTCTCTCTCTCTCTCTCTCTCTCTCTCTCTCTCTCTCTCTCTCTCTCTCCTCTCTCTCTCTCTCTCTCTCTCTCTCTCTCTCTCTCTCTCTCTCTCTCTCTCCCCCCAAAATTAGTATTAGGTTTAATCCTAAGTGTTTCATCAAGGGATATATCCCTATCTAGAGACTCACCTCATTCCTTAAGCTACCCAAAAGCCTAGAGGTGATTCCATTGTGCCACTTGCATAAGGAGAGTTTTACATCTTATCAAAGGGTGAAAATACAAGTGAAAAAAAAATAGCATGCCTAGAGGGACTCTTATTCCAAGAGTTGGAAGATTTTTAGTGTTGTCCTTCAACACATCAAACTTTAGAATCATCTTTTCAAGCATCAATGGCAACTATGAAGACATATTAGTTAGTCAAGTAGCCCAAGTTATCCTTGGAATATTGATGGTAACATATTTATTTATGTCCTTGATTTCAATGAAGTTTCATGGCTGACCTTGGATTTGAGTTTTGTTCTCTACAAGTTGGTGAAACATACCCATCTTTTCCCATTCCCTATCAATATTAATAAGTTCTTGGTCAATATTTTTATGATCATTATCAATCCCAATATTACTATATTCAGCCCTGTCATGATTTGTATCATTCCTATAACTAGTGTTGTTCTTTATCAACCCAATCCTTTCTCCAATCAGAGCATTTCCACCTTCAAACAAGAAATTTTGGGCTAT